>CM023481.1:236290577-236692169 GCA_013339685.2 Hyalomma asiaticum
TGATCGATTGTGACCTGTCTTTTGTTGATGTCACAAAACACGTGCCAGCCACACATGTCCGCATGCACTTTCTAGAACTGCAGCACAAATACCATTGTCCTCAGTTCTTTACGGATGCATCGAAGACTCAAGCTGGGGTCTCTTATGCAGCAGTCGGTCCATCCTTTTCCGACGCCGGCGCTTTGCACCCCAACATGAGTATCTTTACCGCGGAAGCCTATGCAGTCCTTACAGCAGTTAAACACATTACACTGTCAAATATACCAAAGGCAGTTATATACACGGATTCGTTAAGTGTGGTCAAAGCTTTGAAAACTCTAAAGAGGTACAGAAATCCTGTAATTATTTCCCTTTATACAGCCCTGTGTACCGCCTACGTATCCAGGCGGCACGTCGTGCTGTGCTGGGTACCAGGGCACCGCAATATTGAAGGGAATGAGTTAGCCGACCGGCTTGCCGCATCTGTAGAGACCACCGCTTCCCGCATATCCGTAGGTGTTCCTGTAATGGACTTGAAGCCCTTCCTCAGGAAGAGGCTCAGGGCCTACTGGCAGCAGCTATGGGATAAGGAAACTCCAAATAAACTCCATCTTATCAAACCTTATCTCAGTAACTGGCCCCTAGTATCAAAGCTACGCCGTACACAGGTAACACTCTGTAGACTAAGGATTGGACACACACATAGCACACACGCATACCTACTGTCGGGTGGCGATCCACCGATGTGCCACTACTGTGGCGAGCCCCTGAGTGTTGTCCACATCCTTCTGCAATGCATGGCTCTAGAAAGTCACAGAAAACAGCACTTTTTACTACCGTTTCGGGAGCATCTGCCACTGCACCCGTCTATGTTTTTAAGTAACAAACCACTTTTTAAACTCGAATCAGTCCTGGCGTTTTTTAAAGATATACACAATTTTAATGTTATTTATCCAGGCGACCTGTAGCACGGCCTCTCAGCAGAGGCCGCTGCTGCGGTGTTTTTATCAAGAAAGCACCCTCCTCGCCGTCCTTGGGCTCAAGGATCACGGCGAGGAATTCGTGCTGCCTCAATGAGTTAGTTTTTTAGAAACCTACATTGAGTATTCATAGACCACCCCACTCGCTAATGTCATAGTTTTAATCTCTTACGCCTCTATACAGCGATTCAATTTTAGATTTTAGGCCCATCTACAGCCACATCCCATATTAGCATCGTGACTCATTGTTCACCGCAGACATCACATCACCAGAAATGGCGCTCTTTGGCCATACTTGGCCCTTGCGCCACGAAAAAACACATCATCATCATCATTGATCATGTCAGCGGTTATGCCGTCTTCTCCAGCCGCTTTGCCGCGGGACATGCCCTGAATTGCTTTCCTAACCTCGTCCGTAATGACGCATGGGATTTCCTAGTCCTGCTCGACATTTAATACACTCATGTTGGGGAGACTTGTATTTGAGCTGTATAGTTCGGAATAGAAATCCTCTGCCACTTTGGCTATATCACTGAAGTTAGTAATGATGTTTCCCTGCTTATCTTTCACTGCACGCATTATGTTCTTTCCCACACAAAGCTTCCTTTTAGTTGTTTTGATGCTGACTCCTTTCCTGACTGCTGCTTCTATTTCTTTCACGTTATGGTTACGTATGTCCCTGACTCTACTTTTGTTGATGAGCTTAGACAGCTCGGCGTATTCTATCTTGTCTCTTGAGTTAGTTATTCTCATCTGTTGGCGTTGTTTGATTAGATTTTTAGTAGATTCCAAGAGCTTATTCACATCTTGTCTTGGTGCTTTGCCATCCACTTCGATTGCTGCTTCAGTGATCAGCTCAGTAATGTCTTCGTTCATCTTCTCTATATCCTCATTATCCTCCTGTCCTAGACCCTCGTTCTTAAGTGCAATTCTAAATTCTTCTCTTTTCTCCCTGACGCCAACGGAGTTGACATGTTTCCACGTGATTAACTTTGTCCCTGTTCACTTTAGATTGAGGGATATCTTTGCCCTTACTAGTCTGTGGTCACTAATTCTGACCTTATTAGCCACTTCTGTGTCTTGTACTATACCTAGATCAGTGCACATTATGAAATCTATTTCGTTTTTCATTTCTCTGTTGGGGCTTTTCCACGTCCATTTCCTGTTCTTACGTTTCTTGAAGAAAGTATTCATTACACCAGAGGTAGAAGATTATTGTGAATAGCTTAGCATCGTAGCGGAAATTTGATATCAAGCAAGTTATGACATCATTAAATATTGGTAAGTTGTTATTTAGAGCACCAGTTATTAGAGCAGTCAGGGCAGAAGTCTTAATATGTAATTTCTGACGTATCCATGAAAGGTCGCTTTCACAAAACATTGGCACCTCATTAAGTCTTTCGCCTGGCAGTTGCAATCGTTTGTGTTTTACGACAATGTGCACACACGTATGTGTCATTTCCCTTCAATAATCAGTTTATAGTCAGCGCCTGTCTAGTTCATTTGTGTGCCTTCTTCGTCTATTCGCGCAGAAATAATAGATTCTCAATTGGTAAGCTCACGAGGCATGTCAATAGCGGCCATCGTTGGCATATTTGATAACATATGATTTTACATGTATATATATATATATATATATATATATATATATATATATATATAGTGTGTGCGTGTGCGCGCGTGCGCGGGACACGACATGCTACTTGGAATTCAAACAATAAAGAGAACTACATTACGACTATGTACACTAAAATACAAACGCTACAATAAAATACGATATAATAGGACTAGATAGTATATTGAGGAGTGTTTAGACTTAGCCACTAATTAATGCGGGTATTTAAGGGCCCCCTAGCCAGCAGTTCAAGTGCGTCATGCTTTGAGGCATTTCTGTGACTCATCATAAGAGCAGCCGTGCATGTTTGGACACGATTAGCTTTATATCTGTCCTGGTGTTCCTAAGTGCGAGTAGATATTCTTCAACACGTGGAGGAGGAGAAGAGAAAGGTGTACATTTCTATATAATGGTTGGGTAACCTATATTGAAAAATTTAGAATGAAGAGCGTCGCTCACCGCTTGGGAAGGCTTTTGGCTTCGATGCGGGGCCTGAGTGTTTACCCAGTTACAGACATCACGCTGTCATCCAGCACTCTTGAGTTCGGTTCGGCATCGTATCGTTTTTAAATCTATCTTGCGCGCCTGTATTGTATTCAGTTAGAAGTGAGTGAGGGGGGGAAGGGGGGGGGGGGAGGGCGTGGTGTCATTACTGTTCTTATCTCGTAAAGCTGACCTCTGGGTTCCAGGAGGGATACAACAGAAGATGGGGATGGTGGGGTGGAAGCGTTCTTTCTGTGCCGGCGCCCGAAGCGTGGGTTTTTTTTTTTTTTGCGTGAGGGGAGGTCTGTCCCTGTTGGTGTTCGAATACAAGGAAGGCATGCCTGATTGTCTCGCCTGCAACGCAGCAGTTTCCTCCGTGTTCATCGCGTCATCACATGTAGTTGAGCCAGTGTACGTCTTTATCGTTTTTTTTCTTTACCGCAGTTGTCTCAGGGAGATAGGGTGGGCGAAGGAGGGCGGGAGTAATCTATGTTACAACATAATCCAGGAATTAAATAAAGTGCAACTATTAGAGACATTACAGATAACTAACACACACACACATGCATGCATGCATGCTTTAGTGAAGATAGTAAATGAAATAGAGGAAACTGGGCACCATTTACAAAGGAATTTCACAAGCATGATACCTTATTATATTCTTCAGATGTTGGAATATAAACAGCTCGTAGACAGCAGGCAAAATCGCACTCGCGAACTTACATCCACAGCGTGCATGGACAACAAGAAAGCCTGTCGCAGTTATTCCATCCACCCTATAGTCGCAGTGAACAAGAATTCGGTCGTGGCCATGCCGCATAGAAGTCACCCGCTTAGCTGATAACATGGAGAAGGCCTGTTTGCTGATATCGAGAGCCTGTACACACTTTTGGAGCGCCTCGATTTTCATACATGGCAGCTTCATGGTCGGCAGCACCACGAGAACAGAACTTTGCTGAGTATTTGTAAGCAACTGAAGAGTCCCTAAATAGGGGCCCTCTTTTACTTCATTTCTGTTGACCAATGTTTGCTTAGGCGTCCTTGTAAATTGCCAACGACAGGAGGAGTCACACAACAGAAAAATAGTGCTGGTTGTCATGTGAACACGTAGAATGGAGCTACAGTTGCACATGCCTGGAAGCTTTGTAATTCGCATGCTTATGGTACCTTTTCAAAACAGAAAAATCATTGTTCACGCAGTCAAGTGTCATGCTTTACAGGCTTACTCTAGACGCTGCAGAGAGAGGTGGTTGCAGGTGAAATAAAAGACTAAACCGTCCGTGCAAGCATGGAGCGGAGCATAGCTCACGCTCGTGAGTAAAAGCCGTCACGTCGGTCACCGTCAGACCTCAATGAAAAAAAGACGTTTAAAAAACCGAAGAGAGAAAAAAGAAAGAAAGAAGACAGACTAAGCACACATAGGCACAGACACTCCGAAGAAAAACCACGTGCACGGTCATTTGCAACAGCCGCTACACACACCACTCCGAGAGTGGGACTAACACCACCAGGGGAGCACGAAGGAGAGAATACAGGAAGCCAGAGGGAAGGCCACAACATTGTAGTTTGTCCACCCCCCACCACCCAACCTCTTTTTGTGTCCTGTTCGTCGCGCACGGTCCCCGGCTAGTATGAATGTTTGCAGAAGCGCATCTCCTCCTCACCCAGAGCCTGCCCAGAGTTTCTTTTTCTCCGTTCTCCGCTACCCTGACCAAGTGGCATAGCCTAACGGGAAAATTTAACTACAACCAATATGGCGGCAGTGAGACCGTCACCTTAAATTCATTTGTATTGAAGTTTGATATTTGGTTCCTGGGGTAGTTTCTTTATAAATGCCAGCCTACCACTTGTAGAAATGTATATACAGTAAATCTGACCAAAATGTGTACGCATTTTTGTAGTTCAAATGTAGTCTATTAAATACAAAGACAACAAAGTGAATAATTGTCGGGCATAAGTTTCTATTGCGCTGGAGTTTTCACTGTGTATTTTGAAAGTTTTCACAGTTGTATTTCATCTCTTGCTACCAAGATTTGGCCACCACCTTTAGAGCGCACTAGGTGCCACCTCTGTCATGTGCCGAAGCCGGCTGTCTCGGCATCCAAAGGCTTCACATGCGAGCAGCAGCCATTCATCCCAGTGCCGGTCTGATGACAGCAGACTGATGAATGCCTCTGGAGAGCAAGGAAACCCTACTTTGAGCAGCTCTGATGGCAAGTGTAGAGATCTTCCAATGATTACAGACGTTGAGAATGTGACCATCTCCCCGAAGAAGGCACGAACTGATATCCATGAGCAGTAGAGTGATGTGACGATTCTTGATACTGTGGAGGACCACAGTGACATGGAAGCAGACAACAGGACTTTCACTACAGTTACATATAAGAAACTGTGACCAACAGGGATACATATTATTTTCAAGCTAATGGACCCTGATGCCTCATTCTGGAAAGTCAATCCATGTGAACTGGCTGGTGAAGTGGTAACTGTAGCGAAAGAGAGAGTGCAGTCATTCCACGTCAACAGAAATGACAACTTCTTCCTGAGTGTTCCTACAGTTGCTGCATCCTCCAGACTTCTCTAGCTAGCACATATTGCTGGTCTTGAAGTGACATCATGCGTACCTGAATCGTACGTGAGGAACCTCAGCATGGTTAGGCAAGAGCCAATACAGTACATTGAAGAGCAACTGCTAGAATATTTGAAAGAGAGTGGAGTTATTTCAGTCAAGAGACAAATGAAATGGCTCCATCAAGAAGATGTTACCGCAGAGCCGCAATTACTCAGCAGTGTCATTCTGCAGTTTTCACTCGACAAGCCATTACCGGCTCATATTCTGCTAAGCGACGCCACAAAATAAAGCACCTTCACTATTCATGCGAAGGTTGCCAAAAGTGTTTCGGATCAGACTAACAAATCTGGCGCTAAAGCAGATCATCATCAAGGCAGACACACGAGAACAAAACAGCGAAGACATCAACAACTGAGGAACATCATGAGTCTGCGACATTGTCCTCACTGAAGCCCAGGGGACATGAACGACGTACACCTCCAACAACCAGCGCCAACATGTTGATGTCAATGCTCTTTGTTGTTGGAATTCTCCAAGTGTTTCCCTAAGCTAACGATCTTCCAGAGGTGAGCACCATTCTTTCGTTACAACCTCTGCTGGTACAGCAAAAAAGTACTGCATAGCACAATGGCTCTCCAAATGGACAAATGTTTCCGCAACACTAGTGTGTTTCAATGGAATGCAGACAGCCTCAGGTGTAAAAGTGCTGATTTTAGTAAACCTATTCGTCAATACAGTTTCCCCATTTTGTGCCTAAGTGAAGCTAATGTAGACCCTGAATTTCGAATTTCCAATTCATGACATATGCATCGGGGAGAAATTCAGGCGCAAGCAGGGCATTGTTATGTGTCCGGTGTGACATACCTTCTTCGCTTTTATACTCGTCAGACTCGGCCATAGCAGAATTTGTAGAATGCAAAGTTCAGTTTGGGAAGCTCGTCATGACAGTAATTTCTGTCTATTGTATTTACAACCATCAACACACCTCACCGATTCAACTCTTACACAGTTACTTAGGAGGTGCCCCGAATGCATACGCCACAACCGAATGCCCACGCCAACAAAAGGAAAAATATCGGAACTAACAAATTGGAAACTCTTTCGTGAATATACTGGTCATGATTTAGAGAGTGAATGATTTAGGTACGCTTGCGTCCTGTGTTCCCAACTGTTACTCTCATTCTTCATGATATATACGGCCATCCCAGAAGGTCATTCCAGTGCAGATGCGGAATGTGAACACTTGCGGCAATTAGACGGCACACAGAACACCACTTTTGTCATGCCAGAAGCCTTGAAAATCATAAAGAGAGTCAGGGCCACACACACCAAATCTAATTGACACGTGCCCCGCCATGGTGGTCTAGTGGTTACGGCACTCGGCTGCTGGTCCGAAGGTCGTGGGATCGAACCACGGCCGCGGCGGCCGCATTTCGATGGAGGCAAAATGTTGAGGCCCGTGTGCTATGCAATCTCGGTGCACGTTAAAGAACCCCAGGTGGTCGAAATTTCCGGAGACCTCCACTACAGCGTCTCTCATAATTGGAGCTGGTTTTGGGACGTTAAACCCCACAAGTCAATCAAATAATTGGCACATATAAAAGCTGGGTCACAAGCAGTGGCGTGACTTCTGCACCTCACTGACCCCACCTACTCCACTTCTGAAAACTTGGCAAGTAATCACTGCTTTAAGTCATCCTTCTCGCAGCCCTTTCCAAGCATCATCCAGTTTTCTTGGAGTATCTGAGCATGATGTTGCTAATGAGTTTTGTTCACTCCTGACAGGAATGGGACAGCTTGGCCAACGTGAGAATGGGCTAGCCGGTCCTGTAAAAAAGCAAATCGAGGATGCTTGTGCGTTACTGCACACTGATTTGGGCACTACATATTCTCTACAGAAACTACGTACCGCTTTATCGCTAACCCACGTAAGAACAGCGACTGGCGCAGACAACGTGTCCTACAGCGTTTTTAAAAAAATCTCAGCCCCAATGGCATACCTGTTCTTCTAGAGATATATAATAACATGTGGATGGAAGCATATGTTCCCTTATGTTGGAAGATCGCTAAAGTTGGGCCTCCACTGAAGCCTGGTAATGTCATCACTATCCTTGGACTCATTTTGTCCAGTTGGTCTCACAAGCTGCATATCTAAGGTCGCGGAAAAAATTATCGACATAAGGTTGCAGTGGTGGATTGAGTCAAATGAAAGTCTTCCAGAACAGATGGCTGGCTTCAGGAGACATTGTTGCACTGTGGACTGCATCTTTGATCTGGTTACCTTCGTACAACAGAAGATGAAATGTGGAAACATCGCGGTTGCTGTGTTCATTGACACAAAAAGGCGTTTAATTCTGTCAGCCACCTGCCCATGCTGCACGGGCTGTATTTTAAAATGGATCGCAAACTTTCTGCAGGATAGGCAGATATAGCTATATTTCCACCAATGATGGCGAACGCAATACATATCAACTTGGCAGAGGTGTACCTCAGGGAAGTGTCTTAAGCCTGCTTATTTTTAACGCTGCAATAGCAGGGCTTCCAGAAGTGCTGCTGATGCTTTGGGTGTATCTATGTATACAGACAACATACATATGCATATGAACTTCCCACAAACATCTAAAAGTCATCAAGCAACAGCTACAGCAAGGGTTAAATGCAGTAAGCGATTACCTCAAGGACCGAGGCACAGAGATTTCTCACACCAAGTCCGTGGTTCTGCCGTTTACTAGAAAGAAAGTAATGAACTTGAAACTTTTCGTGGATGGCCAAAGAATTGAAATTGTATGTAAACATCGTTTCCTTGGTGTTGCTCTAGACCTTCAACTTAAATGAATCCAATCTGATCTCAAAGGCCAGATCAGCAGCATGATAAATGTTCTCTACCGCATCATGGGTACGAAATGGGGTGGAACATCGGCGTCGCTACTCCATGTCCATTGTGCCATCATCCAACAAAAGATTTCCTACTCTGCACCAGTTCTATGAGACATCTCCCCGATCTCTCTACACCGCTTTCATCTGCTTTCATGTGGCCTGCGCATCTGTCCGGGGGTTCCACAAGTGACATCAAGCTCTGTGACATTAGCAGAGGTACGAGAGCTCCCTGTCAGTATGATTCGGAATGTGAAAACATGTCGCCACTTGTTTTATTTGGTCGTGCAGCACCCCTCACATCCACTCATTTCACGTATTGAAAGCCGTGGTAGAACACAGATACACTGTGTGTACCAACAGCACATTCCATGGCTTCCTGTTTCAACACATTGGAAACCAGATCTAAACTACCCACCTTGGCTTCTGGAGGTACCACCTATCAAAACATCAATTGAAGGCCTTTGCAGTAACCACGATTTACCATCCTTCGCAGCACTGCAATTGGCCTCACACCATCTGTTTGAAAAATACAAACACCATCCATGTGTACACAGATGGCTCTGTCACCGAAGAGACATTGACATCAGCATTTGTCGTACCAGAGTTGCATGAGGAATACGCATGTCGACTTGATCATCGATCGTCTTCTACTACATCGGAGCTGGGGGATATTTTATTATCAAGACCACCACGAAAGTGTGTTGTCCTTACTGATGCTTTGGTGGCACTCAGATGTATCGAAAGCGCTGCTCCAAAAAGTGCTGCACCATGTGAAAAAGGTGGTGAACCATTATGGTGTGGCTGTGGTATTTGCTGTGACGAAAAAGCTCGGACAACTTTGTTCTTGTGTGTCAAGAAAGGGAGTAAAAAGAAGAGAATGCCAGAAGAAGCATGGCATAGAATATGCTAAGTATGCTACTACAGTAGTTTACGAGGTACCAATGGCATGCGGCATATCTTACATAGAACAGATAGTTGCTTCAGTGACCGGACAATGGAACACACACGTGCAACTGAGAACGGGGGAACTAATACGGCAGAGCATTGTGCAAGATGTAGTGATTACAAGCCAAGCTGGAAAGAAACTAAAATTCTAGGTAGGGGAAGTGACAAGATGGCACATGAACTGTTAGAGGCATATTTCATTTGTAAGAAGAGCAAAGAGTGCATTAGTGAAATGCCAATAATATTAGGAAAGGAGAGATAAAATTTCTAAAGGGCTGTGTGTAATGGTATGTGATGTTGGATGACGGTGGCGACGTGCTTGACATATGGAGCATGCATATGGTATGTGTATATACAGGGTGTTTTTAGGGGCGAAGCTCCTTATGGCATCACCTGGGCGGTTCTCGGTTGTCGATGCATCCTGCGTAGCCAGTAGCGTCTCCCTTAGCATACAATAGCATACAATAGATGGCGCTGTCCCATAGAGATGCATGCAAACTGCAGTTGGGTGACGATATACTAGATGGCGCTGTACGCATTCTGTGTCGTCATTGCCATTTCTCGTCTAGTTTCCTAGATGGCGCTGTCCCATAGAGATGTGTGCAATATGGCGGTTGGGTGAATGGACACTAGATGGCGTTGGAGGTGCCGCTGCTCTCCGATTGGCTGCTGCGTGGGCTGCGCCGGGAGCGCTCCTCTCATTCTCCTGGATCATCGCCGTACGTGTCAAATCGCGCTTGGTGGACCATGAGAAAAAATTCCGAATGTTGTGTCCGAAGCGTGGAATCGAACCAGGGACCCCTCGCTTCCGAACGCGCGGCGCTAGCCACTACGCCACGAAGCGCACATGGACACATGCACCACGATGACACTAAATACCCAACATTAACGAAAGACTGCACGTTTCTACGCGTTTGTGCTAGCGCGTTCCGGCCTGTGTAAGGGGCTGCATAAGACGCTGTGGCCTCTCCCCCTTACTAGAATGTAACTACTTACTAGAATGTTACTAGAAGGCAAGCCATCCATCGTCTGAGAACAAATAAAAGTTGATTTGTATATACACACACAGTGTTTCTCCCGTCTTTACATGATGATCGACTGGGCGAATTACACGGAAGATTCACGGTTTACCGATGATTCCCTCCGGAGCTTCGCCCACTCATCATCATTCACCCCGTGGATATGCTGTGAATTTTTTTAGTTGCAACACATTTTGAAAATTAGAAAAACATATATGGGGGCGGGAATGTCTTGTGTACCATTCGAGTATATGGATTGGCGGCCTCTAGATACAGAAAAATTTCTGCACTTGTATGCATAATTAGCGGAATTATACTACTTATCTTTTTAATTATCAGTAATTGGTGGCTACAGCCAATGAGTACTTTGGAGCCCATCCTCGACACTACCTATCCCAATGATCAAATTTTGAATAGCGGAGTGCATGTCGGAGCTACGCGAGCAATTAGTTTCCCGTGCCAGGCTCCTTGAAACCGAAAGTGGATGGAAAAAGAGCGTCTGTGACGTCAATGTCGCCACCCCCACGGCTTTCGTCGCTCGCCACTCGCCCGTGGTCACCGCTGCTCCGGCTGCTTCGGCCGTGCAAGCAGCTTGCATTCTCTCCTTGTTATCTGCGGCGTCAGGCGCCGCGGGCAAGTGACGAAATCCGGGGAGGCGGCGACATCGACGTCACAGACGCTCTTTTTCCGGCAAGTTTCGGTTTCAAGGAGCCTGCCACGGGGAACTAATTGTTCGTGTAGCTCCGACATGCACTCTGCTATTCAAAATTTGATCATTGGGATAGGTAGTGTCGAGGACGGGCTCCAAAGTACTCATTGGCTGTAGCCACCAATTACTGATAATTAGAAAGTTAATTAACGTAATCTCGCTAATTACAGATACAAGTGCGGCAATTGTTCTGTATCTAGAGGCCGCCAATCCGTATACTCGAATGGTACATAAGAGATTCCCGCGATTTATGTTTTTCTAATTTTCAAAACATGTTGCAACTAAAAAAAAAACACCCTGTATATTTGTTGGCGTAGCCACAAATAGAGGTAGATGAAAGTGAGCGGTTGTTCTGTCTCCTCTTGTCACCGTGAGTGTTGTTCCTGCGCCTACATTACCCTGATAAAGACCATGCAATAACATCACCCCAATCGGGATGCCTGCTGTCGAAGCGGAAAGGAAACGCCCCACCCGTCTTTAACAAGCATTAAAAGACGCGAAGGGGAGGGGGGGGAGGGTGTCGCTCGGCTGCCAAGCAATCTCATGGCTGGCGAGATAGCGCTGGTGCACACGCTTTCTCGGCAGCCATCATCGGGTGGCTCACAAAGCCTTCTACGTGCTGCGCTATCAACGCAAAGAGACTGCGAAAAATGACCCTGAAGCAGCCGTATTCTCTTACACCAGCATTTTGTAGTGTTATGTGAGATCGTATCCAAAAGAGTTACCTTATACCGTGTGCGTTACATACCGTTATACTGTGTGCGTTACATTACACGTTATTTTGAATGCGTTTGCAAAATCTCCGCATAATTTGCACACCCCCTTTTAGGAGCTCTAAAATCGCGAAAAAAGGTCTGCAAGTTATGCGAGTAAGTACGGTATCTTATACGCAGTCGACCCTAATATTGAGTACCAACAAGACCCTCATGTATCATCTCAGGCTTGGAACTGCTCACACAAGGTACTTTCTGTTCAAAATTCAACATGCTTCATCTTCAGCATGTTCATGCAGCCACGACAACGAGGATGTGCATCACCCGTAGATTGACTGTCCCAAGCACACCACACACAGACGACGACTTGAGCAAGAGCTATGTTTATTTGAGTAAGCTCGAACCTTTTTTCTTGTGAAACGATTAGGTCCATGGGCACCAAAGATCCATCACAAGGCATTGACGTCCTTCAATGCTTCTTTGAAGAGACAGAAATTAGTGGTAATTTGTGCACAGTGTTAGTGTGTGTGAGACACGAGCGAACTCCTTTTGAGCAACACGGAACACTTTCTGGTTTTATTTATTTATTTATTTTCATGTTACAGCACTTAAGTGAAAAGGGATAGCCATCGCTAGAAAATGGCGACAGCCACTTCACAATCTTCACAATCGCCCACCATCGCCCAATCTTCACAATCGCCCACATCTTCACAATCGCCCACCATGGGAAGAACTCTGCTAGTGATCACAGCCTTCCATACTGTGTGAAATAGTGCTAAACGGAAAATTTTTTTTTTTTAGGTTGCAGCTTGACTATATGAGCATTCCCATCCTCCAACAGAATTTGTAACCATACCCTTTGTTTTCAAATGTGGCAGTGAGCACGTGTTCTTAATATTGCTCTTATCATGAATGGTTAGATGCTGTGATGTACAGCTGAGCCAGGGTGAGGTACTGCCCACAAGGTTTCGTCTGTTAGCCCAAAACAGCACACATTTGGACCATTTAGTGCATACCAGTCAACGTTGATAGCTCTGACACAGGGCAGCCAGCAAGGATAGCAAGGAAGACATGCTGGCCCATAACCATGCAGCTCCAGGTAGTAGATCGTATGACTGCAGTTGGGCCCATCGTTCTGTCCTTTCTCTTGGCATTTGTACAATGTTAGCATACTTGTATCTTACTGCTTCACAAATTGTGTCATGTATACTTATCTTGAAATCACTGTCTAATTACTTATTTCTCCTTTGATTTTGCTGCTAGGCTCTATCCAGTGGATAAAAGCCGTGTGAATGAATTTGGGGAGAGCTTTGACAAATCATCAGAGAAGCCAAAAAAGGAGTGAGCCATCCGCCGTGCACAGACAGTCTACTGGCCTACACAATGTCACATGTGTTTGACATGAAGGAACAGTCCACATTCCATTTCTCTGAGGCACGGCTTTTCATTGCAGTGCTTTGTCTCCTTTCCAGCTGCACATTAAAAGCGGTTTCACCTTTGAAATTTTTATGTGTATGTGGAAGGCAACACGACAGTGCACGCTGGCTTGTACAATTTCACTGTCACATGTGCAAGATTGGTCATAAGGCTTTATTAAATTTTGTAGTAAGAGGTACATGACCAGTGCACTGCTTTGCTGCTTCAGGAGAAATTCTTTTTTCATCTTTCTGGATGAATTAGTGTTTTATATTGGCATGGGAGATGGTGGGACTGTGTCATGCGTGCATGCGTGTAGTGTGTGTGTGTGTGTGTGTGTACATGCATTATGGAGCCAAGGTCAACCCATTCCTATTTTTTTTCTTTTTTATACCTATTGCACATATACCGTATTCTGCATACTCATGCATGCACACACTCATATGGCAGCCTCCAGACGCTCTCTTCTCCAGCCTCCCTCCACCCTTCTTTCTTGAAACAAAAGTACTCATAAGCTGCACTACAGTTGTCTACAGTGTCTTCAAATACCTTCACACTCAGGAAGGTCAAAAAATTTCTGTAGTGGAAGCTCTCATGATCTCACCAGCAAAGGAGAAGCCAACAGTTAACTCCTATCAACTGCAGAAGCATAGGCTTGGCAGATGGTACCAGGTTAGAGATGAATTGCTTTTGCTATGTTAGTGTAAATGCTGGCTTAATGATCAAATAAAATATTGTTGCTTCCATTGAAAGTAATGCATCTAAATTAATATGAACAGCGGGATGGCTAACAACGCTTACCAAGAGTTCAAGGCCCTCTGAAGAAAACCAGTAACACAAGGACATATGTGAAGCAATATCTTTCTGTAGAGAAACACGTATCCATGAAAATCGTAGGGTGCCACGCATGACCAAATCGCTGTTTTTTTGTCTCACTGTAAGCTAATGTTTCACCGTGCCTCTGGAATGATGGTGGAGGTCTGGCTTCACTTTAACGGCACAGTTTTCACTCATGCATTGCATGTTTTAAGTGACCTTGTTCATACTGCACTGTAGTAAAAAATAAAGCTGATACTCTTATAAGCATGATTTGGTATGTCTTGTGTACAGTTTTGGACCTTAAAATTAACAACTGAAAGGCTTGAAACACTTGCCCTTGTTTGAATGAAAACAGCATGGGTTGTCTTAATCTCCCCAGAAATGGGGTGTTTAAATTAGTTTTTAATTATGTATAGCCAACAAGTGTATGCACTTAAGTAATTTTGATTAAATGTCACCCATTAATATCAGTACAGGATGGTCATAAGGCTTTGTGGCTGTCTGCAAATATAAAGTGCAGTACGCTTGCATTTATGCTGGCATTCCAAAATTTTTGCCTTTCAGCATGTTGTGATTTTTGTTATGATATTGAAATTTTGTAAGGTTCTTGGCTGGGTGTACAAACTGGAATAATTAAATGAAACTTTGCTTGCTATTAATTCATCTGCAAGCGTGGGATGATTGGGATAAAGTAAGAAATATTTCGGGGGTACCGGCAGAAGCAATTTCTGCAAGATGAGCAATAATTTCCCCTTGTGTGGCAATTTCTTGCAAGACGTCTCGAACAGAAAGCTGTTTACATATGATGATGATGGATGGAATTTATCGGCGCAAGGGCCATTTGTGGCCTAAGAATGGCAGGACATTTGGTGAAAAAGGCAGTAAAATGAAAATGGTGGGTATGACAAGGTTATATATAGATTGTCCTAAAAGGTCATGCGATCATGGAAAAATGAATTTGGAGATGTATATGCATCTTGGCTCCAGATGGGCCTAACAGTCACTGTAAAAAGTGTAAAAGACATATATATTAAAATAATGCACATAGGAGTGAGTGCAATAATCATGAAAGGTTGTGATGCAGGAGTAAACATGAAAAAACTGATGATGCAGTAGCACTGCCACCTCAGCAGAGCCCTTGTGCACAAGGGTGTGGAGGCTGGTGCTTTTAAAAGTGATTAATTTTCAGCTACAGCCAAATTATTTCCACAGTCCTTAGCTCTGCTAAAAATCGGTTACAGTGTCAAAATTAAAAGGGGGTTCTTTCCTTAAAAAGAATGCTGGGTGGGCAGGTATGTTTGCATGGTACAGGAGGAAAAGTACCTTTTCCTGTGTCACTGTAACTCTTAGACATGGACAACTGTGACTCTGTCGCAGCATTTGCAGCCTGTTGGATGGTTGTGTACATATGGCAGCTCACTTTTTGGTTATATGAATAAAACACTAAACATGCAGTAGCTGTTGTCTTCTTGGTGGTAAGCTGACCAGGTGAGTGAAAATGGACAATGCCTGAATTTTTGTACCAGGAAATTGCCAGATAAAATGTCACATTCTTTTGTGATGAAAACAAGTATGCTAGTTAATATTTTTGAAAAAGGCCAGCACGCAAATGTGGACCCAATGTGAAATGAAAGGGACATCATGAATGCCATTTTCGTGACTGCTTCTTTCTGTTTTCTTCCACGCCTAGCTGCTTTTTAGTAACACGAGTCCCTACCGGAATGGTATTCAACTGTTAGTTAGGTAATAGCTCATGGCAGTCTGACCAGTAGAACTGAAAGTAAAAGCCAAAGTGGAGAGTTGCAAGGATAAATCAGTTGAAAATATGTTGCGATTCCAGGTCTCACTTGTATGTTAGTGCTTTGAGAATGAGCTTCCCCAAATGTCAGAGATGCACTTGTGTCCTTCAGGCATGTTGCCATTATTGTGACCTAGGATCCGAAGATGACCACCAGGTCTTAAATATTGTTGCGATCACCATCTTCTGGTGGCGGGGATGATGACTCGTACATTTAGGGTGAGGACCGAAAGCATGCTTATTCAGCTGCAGCACTGCTTTTCATACCCTAGTTTCATAGGCCACTGGTATGCAAAACAAGGCCATCCAATCCAATCACAGGGTTGAAAGTACCTCTTTCTGCAGCACCGCATTCGGAAGGGAACATGGTGTGTATGTATGGGACCATACAAACATATTGTGCTAACACTTATGCCAGCTCCACAGGAACATGGAAAAGCGGGGAGCGGATGATCCATTGCACAGCGGCATACTTTGCTGCGCACTTCAGAGGTGACCTGTCCTCTGCCTTCCCGTTCAATCTCCTCGATCCCCCTCTGTCCCACAATGCTTAGCCACATACCATATTTACCCACATAATCTGCGCACCCCTGATATTTAGCCAGCTTTACAAAAAAACAAAGAAATCCTCGCATATTTTGCGCTCCCTGTCCTGCCCGAGCCAGCTCACCGGTGCGCGTGCACGGACAGACAGAACAGACGCACGGCTGCGCCCCTCGCTGGGCAGGCGAGAGCAGTCATACGCAAAAGGGGCTGCGAGTGCGATGTCCCTTTTAGACGCGAAGCAGCTTATGGTCGGGGCTATGTCACTCCCTCCCTCCATCCATCCATCCGCCTTGTGGCGTCCACACCCGCACTGCGCATCCTCCTCCTCTCCTTGTCTCATCTCTCCTCTCGGCATTCCTCCTCTCCAAACGGCGTGCGTTGACTATGAAAATGCTCTTTCTTCGATGAATGCATTACCAGCTCGTAAGGAACGAGAACGCGCCCTCGCCCGTGAGAGACAACGTTCACGCAGGCAGCGTCTGCTAGCATCAAACTGATGCAAATGCAGTGTGCATCCCCCGTGCTGCTTCGCATCGCCTCATGGTCCCCTTTAGCGAGAGAAGGTGTAATTGTTTTCCCAATTCTTTTCTTCGGAAGCCCCCGGAGCCCAAAGTACGGTCGCTAGACTAAAACCATGTGAGTGGGGGCGACGAAAACGGCTGAAGCAGAGATCAAACGAGCCTTGCCTATCTTCGTCGCTCAGTGGGCGCATGCGATAACATCACCCCGATCGGGACACCTGCCGTCCTTGGGGGGGGGGAACGCCCTGCCCGTCTTTAACAAGCATGAAAAGACATGATTGAGGGGGGGGGGGAAGGGGGAGTGTAGCTTTGCTGCCAAGCGATCACATGGCGCGGCCGAGATAGCACTGACCTGCATGCTATCTCGGCAGCCATCAGCAGGCGGCTCGTAAGCCCTTCTACGTGTTGCGCTCTCAACACGAAGGGACTGCGAAAAGTGTCCATAGAGCAGCTGTATTCTCTTACACCAGCGTTTTGTAGTGTTACATGAGATCGTATCCAAAAGAGTTACCGCACTCGTTGCATTATATTACGCGTTATTTCGAATGTGTTCGCGAAATCTCCGCGTAATTTGCGCACCCGCTCTTCGGAGCTCTAAAATCGTGAAAAAAAATGCGCAAATTAAGCGAGTAAATATGGTACTCTCCGCTAGGTCTGCAGAAAATGTACTTCTTGCCTCACCTAAACCATATCCCTCATCAAAGCTTCAATGACCTCTACCCAGGCATGAACCTCTTCCAGCTGAACTACGCATGCTGCCAGTTACATAGCCTGACCACTTCCTTCATTTGCCTTGGAGAGCTGGTTGGTCATCCACAGCATGACTGTCTGCCCAACACTACCTAGCACCCACTGTGGTAGCGGCGCATCGCCTTCTGGCTTAAAATTGCATGAAAATTAGTCTTTGCGACCTGGCAATGCAATCTTGTTCGAATTAACCGTGGGGCATGTTTCAGGTTCAAATTAGTGAGAGCTTTCCCCCATTCGAATACATGTCACTTTGCGAGGACCAATGGACCAGTTTGATAATATTATCCAGTGTTTTGAATTGTGCGAGTTCAATTTAATGAGGTTCGACTTACCACCTAGTACGACACCACCACTCTGCAACACGTGGTGTCCGTGCTTGACAGGCAGAGATCGTCAGAGCTATGTTCCCCTTTCAGGCCGTTGTGGCACCATTCACTGATCAATGGCAGGCATCCCTTGTTTGACACAACCTTTTACTACAGACAAGGACTTGCTTCCCTCAGCATAGCACAGCAAGCTGATTTCCTTTACTGAACTGGAAGCCAAGTACCTTCTTTCACTGCAGTGCATCTAGCAAAGAACACAAACCGGCTGGACAATTATCCTCTGCCTGGACACAGAGTAATAGCAGTTATATGCGTTGGGGAGAATGGAAGGCAACCTAGGAAACGCACAACGCATATTCATTTGATGTCCCGTGTGCTGAGCTGACCTGACGGAGCCGTCTCTCCTGGAGTTGTTTTCCCCTCTGTAATCACCTTGACTGCAGTACTTTGCTCTTTGTTAGCTCCATGTGTCGGACAGGTGTTGAGTCATGGATGCCCATAGTAGCTACACATTATTGCACCTTTGTTCATAGGCCAGACATAGGAAGGGACAAGGCACTGGCCGGAAAATTTAGGGGTGGTTTGCTACCTGGCTGTAGCACATCTCCAGGAAACGCTCAAGGAAAGTGAGAAGAAAAAAATGTTCAAAGCCGTGGCATGTGTTGATGTTACTTTGGGGTGGTGCCAACTAAAGTCCATAGATCGCTTTTCTCGGAAAAATCTAGGGACTTTAGTGCCAACCTTTCCCCTGTGTAGCTTATTCCCACACACTCATTATGACAAAAGAACAGCCCAGCTTGTAGCAGTGCGCAAATATTCAAAAATATTGAATCAAATTGTGTCTATTCAATTAAATCTTCAAATCAAATGGGACACGGTACCGTTCAACTCAACCTTCTAATGGGATAGACATTATTCATAAAAACGAATAAGAGGTTGACTGCACCAAAATAAACAGAAAACTGATGTGGAAGTATGATGAATTCATCCCTGCAGGCAACAGCTTGAGATTTCATACGTACTGCGTGGGCTACTTCAGTCAGCCATAAATTTCTTTATAGTTTTGTGGATGCAAAAACTCTGCTCATTTCCTCTATGTGTGGTATTTGTGCTTTTAATGCTAGACATGCATGAACATTGAGTTACATTAATTGTAATAGCAGCTGTTCAATATTAAAAATATATTAGAAACGTATTTAATATTTCATTCAATTTACATTCGATTGAGTCAAAAATACCACTGTTCACACACCACTATTGGCTTTTGCGATAACTCCACTTGTAGTACTTGACGAATTTGAAACATTTTTGTAGGAGGAACACCATAGAGCAACCAGAGTGGCATAGCAATATACAAATTGGAAAGTTGTCTCAGAGCCCCTTTGCAGACTGATGTAGGGTGTTCAGCAGATGAGATATAATTAATCGGCCCACATGGCAGCTGGCATTTTTCCAAACTGCTGGTGTGCAATGGGTGAGTACCTGGGTTTCGGATGCTGTCACAATACACGATAGGGTTTATTTTATACTAAACCAGCCATGGTAACTTAGCAGCTATGGGTTGTTGGCTTGCTAAGCTTGATGTCGCACGTTCAATTCCCAGCCACAGCAGCCACATTCCGATGGCCCAAGATGCAAAAAGACACCCGTGTACATGGATTTAGGTGCACAGTAAAGAACCCCAGGTGGTCAAAATTAATCTGGAGCCCTCCACTATGGCACACTTCATAATCATATCATGGTTTCGGCATGTAAAACCCCAGTGATTATTATTATTGTTATTGTTCATGTTATACCATTATGAGGCAGCTTGGTATCCCCACCACTGGCACAAAAATGTGCCGGTTACTCTGCAAGCACAATATTGCATCTCATTTGCTGCGCACCAGTACATGTTAACTATGCAGTTAGTCTCAGAGTGTAAAGGTACATGTATCAAAGTATCCCCGACACCTTCAGCACTTCGAAGTGCCTTATTTCCATCTACTGTACATAGGTGAAGATGGAACGGTAATTATGGAACGCTGGTGTTTATACAAAATTTCAATTTTGATGGGTGTGTTACCTTAACACGGGTGAGTAGGGATACAGTCATGGTTGAGGCTTGGTCTAGCTGGAACAATTTTGGACGGTTATGGTGATCCTGCTGAGGAGATTTTATTTCTCTTTTTTTTATCAATAGAAATTGATAGGCAGAGAGACTTTGATATTTCACAGATCAGGTCCGGTTGGGTTACGATAATTATAGCTGGCATCACCCATCACAGCAACTCGAGTACACTCCACTATGAAATATTCTCTGCATTATGTCGTTCTTTGTGCTGCTTTCCAAACTAGAAGAGAAGCTCAGGGGAAGATGGAGGCTTGAATCGATGAACAGATCGCTAAAAACGATTGAGAACAGGGAATTTTGCAGGAGCCAATGTTTCGAAAAGTGCACTTGTCTTCATCAATTGCTGTCCTGACGAAGACAAGTCCACTCATCGTTTTTAACATTCTGTTCATCGATTTGTGCTGCTTTGGTAGTTAAATCTGTATCAACTCGTCACCAAGTGTAACTAAGGATTCTCATCTTGACTGGTGATAATGACTATTTCAGGTGACTAAGGAGGCTGCTATTTGTAGCGCCAGTATTTTTTTCCCAGGGTTGCAGGGTGCAGCAATATTTATGACACCATCCACATTCATTAAAGAGTGTGTATAGTAGAATCCCATTCTGATGAACTCATTTGAGCTGAATTTTCATATTTATGAAGTTATGAGGTAGGGCTATACAAATAGTGAATTATGAGATTGAATCAAACATCAAATAGTCAGAGAAGCAAATCAGATGATTTTTAAATTGGAAGATTTGCAGCTATTGAAGAACCATGCTTACTCTAATTGTAATTCAGGGTTCACGTCCTCGTGCTCATGACTTTAGCACTTAAAGCACTAATACAGCGTCTGGAGGAATCAAGTCAACCTGTTTGTTTTATCAGAAATGCCAGCAGTCCAAGAAAGGAGGCTTTTGTGTACATGATGGGAGAAAATGGGGGCTGTCTGCTGCTAGCAGGGTCTTCATGGTCTGAGCAGTTATATTGAAAGCCCCTATCAGTCAGACCGAAGGGACCAAGTTATTCTGCAGCTTCCATATGACATATTCCACAGGCCCTTCATATCCACTGTATCCATGATCAATGTAATGATGACAAAATCGCACTCGCTGAGTGGAGTAATCTGCTGTTCTATGCAAGCTCTCATGTTTTATGCCTATAATAAGCCAGTGAGCATGAAACTAATCACACTATTTGTACCAATATTATGTTTATTTTGGCGTGCTTAAGGGGGGACGTGGCAATGGGAACGCTCAATTTGGTCAAAATCTTCTATTTTTCGATTTTTTTTTTTTCATGATTCTCAGACCTTCTATTACCTTGTGGTGGAATATTATAATGAAATACGCAGTAGTAGTCAAGAAAATGCCACTTTATCAATGTGTTGTCATCCAAAATCGCAAGAAAATCGGGCTTCCAAAGGAGCTGCCATCTTGGTATCATCGTAAAAAGGAGCAATCGAACCTGAGGATAGCCACACCACTGTGTTTCTCCAACAAAAAATAAAACCTGCAAGTGCGAGAAAGAAGTTAGCTGCTCAAAGTTAATATTTAACTGTTTTCATGAAACAAAACTTCGAGCTCCGTTTTCTCAGCTTCCATTTTTTCAGCAGTTGCTGTCAGTCATCCCAGTGCGATTCCGCAACTGATCAAGCTAAATTCATTCTGTTTGTTTCACTTAGATCCTGAAACGTTGGTGAGCGCCGTAAAGCTATTCATTTCTCTATGCATGTCACACAAACTTTTGTAATTGTACTTTTGTAAAAGTTGTTGGTAAGAAAATATGTCAAGGACATTTCAAAAATTTTTTCTGTACTCATTTGGGCATAAAAAAAAACAAATGAACAGCTTTACGGCACACAGTGGGCCTTAGTGTATATGCTTAACTAAAACTGGTAACAAAATTTTGTCTAATTACCAATTAATTAGGGGGTGACTGTGTGGGCCTATTAAATGATGTAACTCAAAAACTATAATAGGTAGCTCAAAACCGATTTCATTTAAAATACCAGAATAACAAACCAGATCAGTGTGCCAAATTTCATCAATTTATACCCATAAAATAACAAAGATAGTTCTCATTGCCACGTCCCCCCTTAATATTTTGAAATATCCATAAGCTCTTCAAAGAATATTCAGGTTTATGAATATTCAGGTTATGAACCTCCTACTTACCACATTAACAATGTTACTCTTGAAACTGTGTTCTCTTATAAGTACCTCGGTGTTCACATTTCTTCTAACCTGTCCTGGAAAACTCACATCGATCATATCATAAATAACGCCAATCGCATGCTTGGGTATCTTCGCAGGAACTTTTCTCAATCATCCAGTTCTATTAAATTACTGCTTTACAAAACACTGGTTCGCTCGACATTAGAGTACTCTGCATCAGTCTGGAGCCCTGGCATTGATTCACTCATTTCAGACTTGGAAGCTGTTCAAAACCGTGCCTGTCGTTTCATACTCTCTATCACCGAACAAGTAGCGTAACCGCCATGAAATTAAGTTTGTCCCTCCCTTCTCTCTCTCATCGCAGGTCTGTAGCTTCATTATGTCTTTTTCATAAAATTTACTACAACAGCTATCTGAAAAACAAATTACTCACAAGGCCCTCGTACATATCAGCCCGCATTGATCACCGCAATAAAGTTGGGATTCCATCTTGTCACACTAAATGTTTTCATGACTCATTCGTACCCAGAACTTGTGTCAGTTGGAATGCCCTTTCCCATGATGTTGCTGACATAGTAGATATTAATATGTTTCGTAAAACAATTGCTATCTTGTGAATATATTTATACTTGTTACTCTTTGTATAATTTCTTTTTCTCTTATCAAAATTGTTCTCGTGTATTCCCACTGCTTTTTTCCTTTTTTGTCTTGTTGTGAGTTTTCGCCAGCCACTTTGTACTTTTTTGTTCCTTTATGATTTGCTGTTTATTGTATTTTTTATGTATCCCCACTCCCCTCTGTAATGCCTTCTGGCCCTGAGGGTACAGTAAATAAATAAATAAATAAATAAATAAATAAATAAATAAATAAATAAATAAATGACAGCTATTAATTAGAAGATTGCATTTACACTCTTTAAATTGCTATTTGAATTTTTCAGTGTTCATGCACCCGTAATAGTAAGAACAATGCGCAAGCATTTGCCTTTTTCTTGTAGCTAAATCTATGTGCAAAAAAAAAATGGTGCTTAAAGGAGTGTAGACACCAAAATCGGACAATAAACTGGCTACAGCATAAGGTTCACATGCTTAAGAAACGCTGTGATGAATTTTGACTGAGAACAGATGGCTTAAAGGTAAATTATTTGAATTTTAAAATTGTGGGAGCAATGCCCATTGCCAGGCTGGTTCCAGCGCAACATGTTCTGTGCACTGGGGATGAGCGTCGTCCGCTTGAGCTGCTCAAAAGGAGAAGCCGATGCTGCTGCCGGACAGTCAGCAATGGACTGTGGTGTGCATGAGAATTGTGTGCCCCACCAGGGCGAAGGTTAGGAGAAGTGTGCGCGTAAGCCAGTAGCGCACCCAGGTTCTCTGCCAGAGGGGGTTCAATTTTTCACGAAGGGCCGAGCATGCGATTACACAGTTGTTGCGTGTGTAAAAAAAGTAAATAAAATGCCAAATAATAGTAACATCAATGATGGTGATGATTATTTTTTCGGCATTTTGCAGAGACATTAGCGCCACATTCTTCTAGGACATAGGAGCAGTTAAGGAGTGGGAAGGCGGTTAGGTCGGCCTCAGGGGGGGGTTACAACCCCCAACCCTCCCCCCCGTCGGTGCGCCACTGGCGTAAGCAATTTAGGCCCCAGTGCACTGTTTGCTGGTGGGCCGTGTTGGTAGCCGTGAGTTGGTGTCAATTGCTCACTGCAAAGTTTCGCGCTTTTTTTTACTAATAAATGTTTTTGTTTTGAGTTCGCTGAATAAACGGCCGCTTCACATTCTTGCAAACGGCCTGAACCCCTGGAATATCTAGAAGTAGAGCATGACTTCACTTTTCGGACATATTGCGATAGCCATCGACAAAACGTCACATCAGAGACCAAGAACAGTGACATTGGTAATGTTTAATGGTAATGACACGTCACAAAACATCAGCACATGCAACGTGGAGCAGACAATGCCTTGGGTCGATGTCACTGTTTTGGTAGTGCACATGATATTATAATGTCACAATACTCATCTGTGCCATCACTCCCATGTTTCCCACTCCTTCAGCGACACTTTTGAGATCATGAGATCATGATCTGCACCATGTGAATTGTGTAATATTGGCGGCATAATTGTGTGCATGCTGGCCATTATCGTGATCCCCAATAACCAGCCTTTATGAAAGATATAAAATTATCATAGAAGGTTTTGGCATCTACACTCCTTTGACATGACATGCCTATATATAGTTCAGTCAAATTACTATAATTACTGCATAAATTAATGTGAGAGGCCCGAATTGGCAGGAAGTGACTCTACCTGGCACACATCATGCAAATGGTGTTTTTGTGGATGCAAACAGCTCTGTCAACATTTAAAATGATGCAGAAATCTGCAGGACTGATGTCATATAGCAAGAATCATTGACAATAGCCTTGATGTGCATCTACAGGCTGGTAATGTGCACCAGTGAGAACATTTACGTCTCATTCACTTGATATAGGTGCCAGGGCACAAAGGTTTAGCTCTTAATGAATGTGCGGACACACTCGCAGAGTCACCTCTAAATGGTCCGGTAATTTCTGTATTGCCGACCTCGGCGTTTGTCACAGCTGCACGCTTTACCAAGTATGCTACCAGCAATAACTTGAACAAACCTGCACTACCCACAGCTGACTTCCTGCACTTGGCTTATCCGTGGAAGAATTGATGATGCAAAACTAGAGGATCAGAAATTTCGGTGACGAAACTATAGGACAAAAAACTATGATGCCGAATCCCCTGCCCCCGACTTCTGCCTTTACAGGTCTAGGTCTGGCTCGGTCACCATTATGTCTTCATTGTGATGAGGATGAGTCTCTGGAGCACTTCTTTATATCATGTCGCTGTTTTAATATTCAATGCAAAAGGCTTCTGTAAAAGTACAACTGCGAGATATGGGTCTAATACCCCTGGCACACGGGCATGGTAAAGTACTTTAGGTAAGGGGACATCTGCCGGAAAGGCGTTCATGCCCAGTGACACACGACGAAGGAGTATCTTCTTCCTGGCAAAGTTCCTTTGCAGAAAGGTAGATCGGCGATCCACTTTTCGAGCGTAAAGGGCGTACTCTCGCCAACAGCGTGCACGACCCGTAAGCGGGAGAGAACTTTTCACAAAATTACAGCACCCCGCAAGTATTTTCTTGCCTTGCGTATAAGCTTTAGCGTTTAGCCGTGCAATGAGATTTGTCGGGCCGCAAAGATTTATTTTTACCGCACTCTCAAACGCTCACATCGCCGCCATGCGGGATTCCGGCAATCATTATCTTTTTCGTCGTGGCGTTAAACGAACAATCAACATTATTAGCCATCAGCAACAAAAACGATATTTTTTCGATTCAATACTGCTAAACGTAATTAAATGTGGAACTTTTAAAATATGTTCAATATCTTGCTGCTTTAACGAGGAGCGCCATTTTTTTGCGGCGTTCGTCTTAGGAACCACCCAAAGGAGTTCACGTGCTGCCGTGTGTCATCGGCGCAGCTACTTTCTGCAAAGGGCCCTTTAGAGTAGGAAAAGGGGTTCACTACAAAGGACTTTACTTTCGCCCGTCTGTCAGGGGTATTAATTTGTCTCTTCCATTATGGTACTCTCTTTTGATGCGACTATGCTGGGATTTCATCACAGGAACGTTCGCAAGGCCGTATGCAACTTTCTTCGTGAAACAAAAAGAATTCAATGCTGATTAGCTTGCCTTTTATTTTACTTCTTTCTAATCTTGACCTTAGTATGTAAGAATTAATTTCCCCAACCTTTGCTTCTCCACTTTTATTTATTACTATTATTATTTTTTATAGCTACAACCTCTGCAGGGAATTATTCTTTCAACCTCACTTTCATTACTAAATTCATGTTATGGTTATTTTTCTCTTGTCTATTAGTCCTCCTTTTAAAAACAAACCTCTCGGTTCGCAGCTGATCCCCCTCGGTGGGTTGCGCCAAAGCTTCAAAGGAAGAACCAACCAAATCAACGAACCTGCCGAATGACAGCCCAGCGCGCTGGCATCCACTCAAGCATGTATTAGCGTATTGCCGTTGTCTGGTGCAAGACTCAAGCCGTACACTACCAACCTATACACAAATCTTCTAGATGGCTGATGACAATCAGATGACGAAGTAACACTTTCTACCCACTTCCTATAAGAATGAAAATGATTCCTTGCCTTCACTGCCACAGTAGAAAGCTTGCGTGTTTGTGCTGGTGTGTATGTATATTGATGTGTGTGTATGTGTCTGTGTACCTGCTATCTGCCTGACTTCTATTTCCATTCTGTCTTCACACGCCCATTCCAGCAGAGGAAATTATAGATATCATTATTCATTGCACATCATGCAACTTCGATTTGTTACAACCAGCGATTTGTTTTGTTTTTTCATGTTCATGTACATTGCAAAAAACTTCTGTGTGCAGGACCACGTGGAAGGTTTTCAAATGAATTTCTTTGACCCTAACTTCTACAGCACAATTTTCGGGCAATGCGCCAAACTCAGCATGTGCAGACATATATGCTTAACAAGAATAGAGAAGTTAGAATGACTCGCTATAACAGGATTTTCCACACACGTCAACCTTACTTTCAGAGCAATTTTGGCAACCATGACATGCTGGATGTCGCGCTCAGCAAAACTAGATAATTCCGGACATTTTGAGATCAAATACTGTACGAAATAGTGATGCCAGTAGAAATTAATGCACATGAAAGGCTTTGAAAGAATGTACGTCTAACGATATGGAGCCGCTGCAACCAGGAATGCCACGGGTCGCAGGTTCGACGCCCAACCCTCCCCCCCCCCCCCCTCTCTCTCTCTTTTTTTTAAAGCTTCTGCCCTAACCCTTTGTTATACTGCTCGAGATTACGTCGGTAGAGGGCCCCCACGACGGTTGGGCACCTGAAAGGCTTTCAGTCATTCAACTGCCGTTTACGATTCTCTCCTTTACCAGAACGGGAATTGGCCCCCCCTGGTGAAGTACTTGGCCACCACCTCCCACATGATGTCTACAATTAAACTCTTGCCCTCAGTGTCCAGCAGCTGCAGAACATCTGTCCACGGCAGCGGTCAGCTCTGTGAAGCAGCAGAGGGCGGTATAGTAATCACTGGACCCAGACAGGCCGCCGCTGGAAACTAAACCTAGGAACGTTCAACTGTCAACACAAGATCCCTCTCCAGCGAAGCTAGATTAGCGGAACTACGCGAGGAACTAGAAGGCGTTATTTGGGACACGTCATTGGCCTTAGCAAAGTTAGGAGAGCATGCGAAGCTTACATAATTAACAACGGACATGTCCTCTGCTATAGAGGGTTACCCGAAAAGAGACAATACGGCGTTGGGTTCCTAATTCACAAAGATATAGCGGGAAACATAGATGAATTCTACAGCATTAACGAAAAGGTAGCACGCCTCATAATAAAACTAAATAAGCAGTATAAACTTGAGATAATCCAGGGATATGCGCCAACAAGCTACGACGACGAACAAGTACAGCAGTTCTACGAGGATATCGAATTAGCAATAAAAAGAGTACGGACACAATACACAATAGTCATGAGGGATTTCAACGCAAAAGTAGGAACAAAACAAAGTGGAGATCAGGCAATTGGCAACTACGGCGTCGGCCGCAGGAATAACCGTGGGGAAATGCTAGCACAATTTGCCGAAAGAAACTGATTTCGCGTAATGATTACGTTTTTTTAAGAAACACAAGAATAGGAAGTGGACATGGAAAAGCCCTAACAGGGAAACAAAGAATGAAACTGACTTTATAATGTGCAGACAACTGGGTATAATTCAAGACATAGAAGTAGTGGGGAAGATAGAATGCAGTGACCACAGATTAGTAAGAGCGAAGATTGTACTTAACCTAAAGAAAACAAGAACTAAATTATATACTAGAAGAAAATGCAATCTAGAGGTAATCAGAGCAAAGAACGAAGAATTTAAAGTCGCCCTAAGCAACAAGTTCGAGGCCTTAGGCGAAAATGGTGACGATTTAGAAGAAATAAACAAAACCATAATGAAAACAATACTTGAAACAGCAATAGAAGTCGGAGGTAAAACAACAAAGCAAGAAACAAGTAAGTTGTCCCAATCTACCAAGGACTTAATAAAGAAACGCAAACAAATGAAAGTAACTTCGTCAAAAGATAAAACAGAATTCGCAGAACTATAACACTGATCAGTAAAGCCAGCCAAAGAGATTTAAGAAACTTTAACATGAGAGAAATAGAGAAAGCAGTAGAGAAATGCACTAGCATTAAATCTGAGGTCAAAAAGAAACTGCACTTCGGACAAAACAAAATGCATGCGCTAATTAAAAGATAAACAAGGTAAAGTTATCAACAATTTCAACGACATAGTAAAGGTAGCAGAAGATCTCTACTCTGAACTGTACAGCTCTCAGACAGACCATACAGCCTTAATAGAAATAGAATCAGAGGAGGACACTGAAATTGCATGTATAACCGCTGACAAAGTAAGAAAAAGCTGTCAAAGGGATGTCCCGCAGTAAAGCAGCAGGTGAAGACGGCATAACAGCTGACTTGGTCAAAGACGGAGGAGACATTATACTTGAAAAATTTGCATCGCTCTTCACGAAATGTATCAAGACATGTAGTGTACCGCGCAGTTGGAAAAATGCTAATGTAATCCTAATCCACAATAAAGGTGACATAAAGGAGTTAAAGAATTACAGACCAATTAGCCTACTCCCAGTAATATATACAAGCTATTTATGAAAGTAATTTCTGCTAGGATAAGAGAAACACTCGACTTTAACCAACCAAGAGAACAAGCTGGTTTTAGGAAAGGTTACTCAACAATGGACCACAGCTGTGCTATCAACCTAGTAATAAGTACGCAGAATATAACAAACCTCTTTATATGGCGTTTATAGACTACGAGAAAGCATTTGACTCCATAGAAATACAAACGGTTCTAGAAGCTCTACGTCGAGAAGGGGTACCTGACGTATAAGTGCAAACCATAAACAACATATATACACAGATTGCACAGCCACACTACTACATGAGAGAAGCAGAGAAATCCCGATTGGGAGAGGTGTCAGACAAGGAGATACGATATCCCCGATGCTATTCACTGCATGTTTAGAGGAGGTGTTTAAACGTCTAGACTGGGAAGAAAAGGGAATTCGAATAGACGGACAATATCTCAGCAATGTAAGATTTGCGGATGACATTGTGTCTTTAGCAATGATGGAGACAAACTACGAAACATGATTGATGACCTATACCAGGAAAGTATTAAAATTGGACTAAAAATGAATAGGCAAAAGACCAAAGTTATCTTCAATAGCCTAGCTAAACAACAGGAATTTAAAATTACCAGCGAACCCTTAGAATGTGTGAACGAATACGTATACCTGGGACAGTTACTAACAGGAAATCTACCCATGAAAAAGAAATTCTCTGTAGAATAAGGATGGGCTGGAGCGCATTCGGAAGGCATTAGGAAATCATGACTGGAAACTTGCCGCTGTCACTAAAGCGAAAGGTGTTCAATCACTGCATTCTCCGAGTACTAACGTACGGTGCAGAAACATGGAAAATAATGAAAAAAACTAGAGATGAAACTAAGGAGCATGCAACGTGCAATGGAAAGAAAAATAATAATTTCGACGAACTGAAACTCTACATACTTCAGGGAAACTTCCGCTCACCGAGGGACAGAAAATACAGGGAATCGTATCTCATGTACAGTGTCAGTACTCTCCAGCCTGCAGGCATAAACCTTTTCAAAGGGAACCCTTGAGTCCATTAGATACGGTGGGGGGTTAACAAAGACGACAAAAGGTTGAGGTATGCACAAGCTAACAATGTTTCTCCCAGAAAGTTTACTTTCAGATGGGGAGCCCCCATCCAGTTCGACGAGAACAATGGCGTAAACAGTGTAGTTACATTTTTAGCCACAAGCTTTCGGTGAAATGCATTGTTGGTGCGCAGGTGGTGTGGTGTGGAGGGGGGGACACATGCCATAGGAGCAACTTCTGTTCCGAGTGTGTGTTCCTTTTTTTCATCCTGCTTTCTAGCGCTGCGCACACAATGCATTTGCAAGATATGTACAAGGAGCGGATTCTTTGGAAGCTTTGGCACTTGCCATTTATATTAGTCATGCTAACACCTGTCACCCAACTACCCCTGCACCCCCCCCCCCCTTTTTTTTTATTGTTCGCACGTGCTGCTCTTCTCTCTTTCTGAGGACGCGGGATAGTGTTCAAAGGCGTACATAAATGAACGCTGGAGAAGGCAGCCCTGACGAAGACAAGTCCGCTTGTCGAAACGTTAGCTCCTGCGACATTCCCTGTTCTAAATCGTATTTTGTGATTTGTTCATCGATTCAAACATCCATCTTCCCCTGAGCTTCTGTTCTAGTTTGAATCATAGTAGAAGGAACATAATAATAATAATAATAATAATAATAAAGTTGCTCCATGCACACCACGCTGAGTCCTTGCATGCATACGAATTCCCAAACCCTCATGAGTCCAGATGCAGTCTTCAGTGTGCAAGTGAAGAGATTAGAAAAATTTTCTTATGGGCAATAATGCACGCCGCTGACGAAGAGGAAAAATAAAGAACTTTCACAGAAATCATTCAATATCACACAGAATGTTCTCATTGGTACTAAAATAACATAATGCACAAGAAGAACTGGAATAAGAAGCACCGCTGGTAAAATGCTGTCGTGATGCTTACGGCTAGTTTAATGTAGCCACATCGTTAAAGGCCGGAAATGTTTCCGCGTAGGCTTGTGAATATAGCCAGGCCTGTCGTTCTGATCTGTTAACTTTTTTGTGTAGTTCGCAAGAAGAATCCGAAGAATCAACGCCGTCTGTTTTTTGTGCTGTTTATCTTTAGTATGCGCAACCAACTAGCCCAGTCAGCTACTAACATAAAAGCAGCACACACGAAGTGCTATGAGCAACGCCGGTGTGCTCAGCCGCTGCAATGAGGCCGGTAATCTCATCGTTACCGCAACAGAACCTGGGAAACATCTTGACAATCACACAATTGAGCGGTTCGCCACAAGGCTGAGCAAGTCAGTCTCATTGTAGAAACTAAGCAGAAGGACGCACTCGGTGACATCTGCATCAGCATGCCGTCTATCATCCCAAAACTGCGTTATGTTTATGAAGGACGCCATAGTGGAAGGCTTCGGGAATTTCGACCACCTGGGAATCTTTAGCGTGCATCTAAATTTCCGCCTCCATCAAATATAAGATGGTCACGTTTGAGCAACCAGCCAGCCCATTATTATTGCTACTAGCTCTGAGTGGGCTTCTTTTGCCGAGTGCATGAGTACTGAGAAAGCCAGACTGTTCCCACACGCACCTGTACTGCTTTCGATCACCACTTCCTACATGCGGAAGAAATAATTAGCACGATAAAGTGGCCGGGAACAGGTGGTTTACCATACGAAGCGCATGCAGAGCAACGCACTTTGGGGGGTTAGAGTTACTGTATATGCTCCCTAAGGGGAACATGTACAGTAACTCTATGGGGGGTTGGCTCGCGACGCCCTCACGCGGAACGCGCATTGTGCTCGCAGCAGCTGCTCAGGCCGTAAAGGAGGGAGCGAACGCGCGCGTCCAGACCGGCTGTGGTTTAACATTGCTGTAAGCGTTTGGGCAATTTGGACGCTTCCCACGGACATACCGGAAGTGGGAGGTGCGTGAAGCTGCCTACTGCTGCGAACTTAGCTTGACTGCATTGGGACATGTTGTAGATGCTGCCATCTAGGCAAAGCCAGGCGAAGCTCGTGACAACATGCACGGCCGGTGTGGACGACATCGCACGTAGTACGCACACCTTCCCCAACCTGCGCTCATTGCATAAATTTTATTTACCCGGAACGTTACGCAGACTCTTGCCCGGGCTGTGGCTGCTCCCCAACAACATTCCATGTCACGGTGGAATGCGCCTCCACATTATTCCCTCCCCGCCCCTCCGCACCAAAGAGCTGTGGGAAGATGCCCTCTGCGACGGGCCTCCCGAGGTCCGCCGGGCCCTAGTTCAACGGGCACGTGTGGTCGCCGAGATCATCTTAGGATATCCCGGACTAGGGTTCCCTTCCGCATACTCACTATTTATTACGAAATAAAAATGTTCATTCTCTCTCTCTCTCTCTAGTGCGCGTTGCTAATTGAGCGGCCGCGGAAGCAGTTTGAACGGCGACGCCTGCTTCAACCACGTTTTTTTCGAGTGTTGACGAATCACGCCTGCGTTCCGGGATTAAAGGCGTTCCACAATCGTAGACTCTTTGCAGTGGGCGTGAAACAAGCGTATCGGGCCGCCTGTGCTGCTTCCCAACCAGTTTCCATCAAATCAGATGGATGGATAGATGTTAGGAGCGTCCCCCATAGAGAAACATGTTTCTCCATGCGTCCCGTTCCTAACGGGGTGGTAGCTCGCGGGCCACCAAGCCCCCAAGCTCATGCCCAAGCTCTACCACAGAACACTGGTTCTACGTTCATTTTATCCTCTACCATTGCCCCTACAAACGTTTTCTTCCCCAAATGCCCATCTCAAAGCAGCGCCAGCGCCACCTCTCGCAACGGCGACAAAACGGGCCGCTTGCAAACTATTTGCTTGTAGGCAACCCGATTCCAGGGGCATGGCCAAATCGCCATCGCCATTTCCATGGAATTTGAATCACTTCCGTTTACGGTCCGCCCAAATTTAAACTGCGGTCTAGCCCAGTCTAGCCAAGTTGGTATAAGTGTTCTGTGGTCTAGCCCACTAGCGCCGTTGTCCGTTGTCGCGTTCTGTTGTGTTTGCGTGTCGGGTAGCTTGCTCCTTTATTCTGTTTGTCATCGGGAAGCCCGCAGGTTGCTCTGCCAGCAAAAGCGAAATCGATGTGCTTAGCATGAACTTTTTACCAGATAACCGCCGTTTTGGTAAAGTGTACGCTTAGTACCTTCGTTTTCCTAATGTCTTTTCCGAAAGCACCTCGTTTCTCTGCCAACAGCGCAGGTATGTTTTGCATTACCGTGTCTTCTTTTTTTCTACTCGTAGTGCCTGTCGTCAATGTAGCTTCTTTGTGTTTTCTCCCAGGTGATGTGCCGCCTGTGGGTTCTTACAACCTAGCTTTAGAAAGTCACATACCTGCACCCAAGTTTCCTACGGCTACCAGATTTCGCGATAGCCATGGTAACGTACTTCCGACCGTCTTCCTGATGGCAGTGTTACCTGTTTTCTTGGAATGTGTGTGTGGAGAAGGGCATTTAGCTCGCAACGAACTTCATATTGTGAATGTCTCAAAGGAAACTTCATAACAACGAATTGGAAAACGGTGTACGTAACCAGGCTTTTGTCAAGGCCGTGGTCTGACCCCCCTATTTGTGCGTGCGCGTATTTGTATATATACACGCACGCACGGTTGACCACTAGTGTCTGCAGTGGTTTCAATTTATTTTTATTCAGCAATGAAGTGATGTATAAGCAATTCATTTAAATAGTTGATTTTGTCGAACCCTTTCCCTTTTCTTTTTTTCTTGAAAAAGCGTTCGAGTATCTGTAGTCTTGTGCGTCTACTGAGTCTTGGAACTCAATAGATACTAACAGTGTTTTGGGCTGCAACAAACTTCCTTGCTTCTCAGGCATTTGCTTCCGTGTGTTTTTGTGGTGTTATGGTGTTTTGGCGCACTCACAATGTCGATTTTTTAGTGTAGCTCATTCATTCTAGTCAATATTTCAATTTGCCCTGTTTATCCAATAGGGCTAAAACAGCTGTTATTCTTGTTTTGGAAACATGCTACTACACCGAGATCAGCTGCTACAAAATGTGCTCCGAAATGCTCTTGGCGATTCCCATCTTTGATATTATGATGATTTGGTGCAATAGGTATACCCAGTTATTGGAGTGAACTGAGATGCAATGCTTCCAGTGCTTGGACAGAACAGTGACGGCGATCACTGCCACGACGGACTGTTGCACTAAGACTATGATAATTTGTAGATCAATTATGGTAGTTAAGCAGCTAAGGTGTACGATTGCTATGGGCTCAGGTTCAATTCCCGGCCACGGCGTCCACATTTTGATGGGGGAGAAATGTAAAAAACACCAGTGTGGCCTATTCTTTATGTGCACGTTAAAGGGATGCTAAAGTAAAAAAACAAATTTCTTGTATTAGTAGGCCAGCTTTTCACAATACCACAAACGTCAATCTTGCGAGGAGATCCCCAGTTAGCTAGGAAACGTACAAAGAGAAGACTACACTTGGCAGCGCCGCTTTGAAGTTCCAGCGCATCACGTCACTGATATTTGATGGCGTCTGCTAAGGCCTACATGACTATTTATGGGTAAGCTGGTGATAGAGGAAAGAAACCAGGCATGATGTAGTGTTTGTACTAGAGTAACCTTGTGTATCATGCCTGTGTTGCTATGGGTTTTGCTTTTCGATGGCTTGAATGACATAGTCAAACCTCGATATATCAGACAGCGTGGGAATCGCAAAATAGTTCAGTGTAGCCAGAATTCGCTGTACAAAATCGCATAGAAAATTGCGTCAAACTTGCACGAAATAAATCGATCAACCACTAGTCATGCAGCAAGTACTCATGTAGAACATAAAGTAGAGTATTCATTGCATTAGTTAGAAGTAAGCAGTGTGGCCTGCTCTTAATTGGCAACCATGGTGTCGACCGCAGCCACTCATGCACATGGAACGACAACTCAAACATCTTTGCTGACAGCGAAAAAAAGAGTAGATACCATCGTAAAAGCACAAAATATAAAAAAAATGGATACAACCACAAAACGTAAGCCTGAACTGCGCCAGAAAAATAACCCTAAGCAGGGTGATGTTGCAGGAAAGCTTGCCGCTTGTCAACAGGGTGCACGTGTTCTATGCCCATGGTGTTCGATATATCCATCGTACATCCGACCCTGTTCGAAAAAAAAAAAAGATTAAAGGTAATATGTGGAGAGTTCGATGTGGACTATAGTTCGATATAGCAAGGTTTGACTGTATTTGTGGCCAGTGATGTGGGTTTTCGCTGCTTCTTGTGCAGGTGCTTTGGCCGTATACAGAGCAAAATCTGCATTCTGATGCTGACAGCTGCTGAGTGTGTTTACACCATGTTTCGTCGAGCCACAGCACATGTGCATGGCACTGGAGAGATGCCATGTGCATGCGCCGCCGCTCGACACAGGTTTTCTGCTCCTCTAGTTGTTCTGAAGGCAGCACTTCATCTTAAACCCCAGAAGCCAAGAGTGCATATGGACATGTGCCAGTTTCCTTTACAACATAGGCATAGCAATGAAATTCGCAAATACAAGCCAACCTAGACTGTTGTCATCACCATAGTCCTCGTGACATTGTTAAAAACATCACTGCTTTTATGATAATGTCTAGTGTAGGAGAGAAAAACAAGGTGGCAGAGAACGTTGCAATAACACATAGATTGCAGTACATATTTGCTACTGAAGTTCGCTGCAGATCTCTCATTGTACCTTGGCTCTTTGGTGCTTCCTTTTTTAGGGGCGAAGCTCCTTATGGCATCACCTGGGCGGTTCTCGGTTGTCGATGCATCCTGCGTAGCCAGTAGCGTCTCCCTTAGCATACAATAGCATACAATAGATGGCGCTGTCCCATAGAGATGCATGCAAACTGCAGTTGGGTGACGATACATTAGATGGCGCTGTACGCATTCTGTGTCGTCATCTCCATTTCTCGTCTAGTTTTCTAGATGGCGCTGTCCCATAGAGATGTGTGCATCTTAAAAAAATTCCGAAAGTTGTGTCCGAAGCGTGGAATTGAACCAAGGACCCCTCGCTTCCGAACGCGCGGCGCTAGCCACTACGCCACGAAGCGCACGTAGATACATGCACCACGATGACACTAAATACCCAACATTAACGAAAGAATGCGTGTTTCTAACGCGCTTGTGCTAGCACATTACGGCCCGTGTAAGACGCTGTGGCCTCTCCGCCTTATACTCTCTCAGCAGTCATGTGATGGCGTCGGCAAATGCGGTGTGCGTTCCAGCCTGTGTAAGGGGCTGCGTAAGACGTCTTTACATGATGATCGACTGGGCGAATTACACGGAAGATTCACGGTTTACTGATGATTCCCTCCGGAGCTTCGCCCACTCATCATCATTCACCCCGTGGATATGCTGTGATTTTTTTTTTCTAAATACCAACAGAAGCAATTTTCCAATAGCTTTGGCCTTTCTATATGTGCAGGAAGTGTTTCACTTTATCTTTAAAGACAAGGAAATGTTTTTTGCTTTATATTTAATACTTGTGTGCCTCATTTGTGCTTAAGAAGGGATGAATCATGGCCTTTTAGGAACAAATTAGATGCTAATACTCAAAACCCTATGAGAACTGAGCTTATGACCCTACGAGTATCATAAGCTTCATCAGCCTGTCTACGCCCACTGCAAGGCAAAGGCCTCTCCCATGGATCTCCAATTATCCCTGTCCTCTGCTAACTGTGCCCAGTTTATCCCTGCAAACTTCCTGATCTCATCTGCCCACCTAACTTTCTGCCGCCCCCTGCCATGCTTGCTTTCTTAGGAATCCACTCTTGACGAACAATTTTCTTGCCTTCGCATTACATGGCTCGCTGACATCCATTTCTTCTTCTTAGTTTCTGTTAATATATCCCTAACACACATTTGTTCCCTACCCACTTCTTTCTTAGAGTACAAAATGAGTATAACCTACGAGTATAAAAGGTTGCAAAACTTATCAGAACATTATGGACAGTATTCTGCTATAATTACATGCCAAATCAATTCTTGACTGTTTCTTTTGGTACCTTCTGTGCATCTCTTGTAGCATACTCCACTTTTGTCATGATTATATAAGTTTTAATGCAGTACACTCATTAATTCAAACTTGAGGGGACCTTAGAGTTTTCTTTGAATTATGAGATGTAAGCAGAAATATGGGGGGACCCGTTGCAACATACCATGAAAAGCAGAAATGGCCACTTATCACATGCATTGTTGCCACCTAAAAGGTTTTCTTTTTGTTTTTGGTTTTGTGCTAGTGGTTTTCAATGCTTTGACAAGTGCTGGCAGACAATTGGCGTGATTTGTGACTCTGGCTGGACTTGGCTTTTGCACCATTGTAACGCTGTCTATCATGTGCTGTTTATGATGTGTACGGGTTGTGAGAGGGTAATTGTGATGTTTAAAAGAACAAATAATATTGGAGTTATTCATTTTTATTTTGTCTTGCACTCAGCTGGTTGTTCAACGCCTGGTGGTACCTTCCGTTTGCCACCTGTACCACTGCATGTGAGTATTGCTTCACGAGTATGAAAGGAATAACTATGCAGCATAATACATATCTTCATTCTCTGTTACCCTTCCCTTCATCTGTAACTCAGTTGTTTTTTTGTTTGCATCTAGTTTGAATGATTGAAAGGTCCTGCTTGCAAAAACTGAGCATATGATCGGAGACTTCACATGTGTGTAATTCATGTTACTTAGGGTACACGGTGTCGAAAATTTATCACTGTGTCAGTCACTCATTCTTTCTGATTATGCTATGCATAACTATTATTGTGCCATCGCTAGTGCGTGCGCTATCTTGGCAGCCATCAGATGTGCCGCGTACTGCATAGCAGTGCCTTGATCACCTTCTTCATTCCAGGCGCCTCGCATATAGCAGCAACGCTGCCAATGCCCTCGCCACATAGTGCTAACCTGAATGCATCTACGAGTGCTAGAACTTTATGCCACTGTGCTGGGCCAAGTTTCTCGATGGTGCAGCAAAGAGAACACTGCTTAGCATGGTCGTGCGGTGTGAAGCAAGTGCCAGCAGACATCAAAACAACATGACTTAGCTCACAGCTATGCTGGGCCGTTGTCTCTGCCACTTAACTGCCACATGGTGGTTTACGCACGTGCATGCTCACTTAGTAAGCGCACACACTACAATTCAAATTGGAGTGAATGTGTAGTGTGGTGCAGTGAACATGTAGAAATCCCATAGAGCTGGTAGTCTTAATTCGTATATTATATCATGTATTGCTATCGCATTCGTTGCTTCGCCCTACTAGTGAGAGAGAGAGAAAGCTTTAATCAACAAATAGGTCCGGCGGTTTGGTCGGGGACCTTCTGGCAAAACTGTGACTTTTTTGCCCGTACATTTCTCCATAATTAGATGTGGTATTATTAAAAAAATATTTGAAAATTATTCGATTTACACTTGAACATAAATATTAGAATTCGCTTCAGACTCAAAATATTGCTATTAGCACAGCTCTACTTTAAATGATAAATGATGTTGGTAAGTGCCTTTTCTTTAGCCGGCTGCACGCTTTAAACCAGGGTGCTCTCTTAGAATGCCCAGCGGTAACGTAATAGTCCACGTGAGTGATAAGGCGAATTGTTTGTTGAGAAAGAGTCGGGTGCCTGTTATCAGCTGAAACACTTAATTTTTTGCCATTAATATGCCAGAAGTGCCCTGAGATTGAGTGCATGTTCACTTAAACGACACTTTCCAAAGTTGCATTCATGCAAAGCAAGTCGTCATGTCGACTAGGCTGTGCATGCTCCTTGGCACAGCTCGTCGAAACCTGCAGGCACTGCATGGTGTCGTCCTGCAGAGCAAGGATGGCTGCTCATGTACTCCGCACAGAAGTGGACGCAGCTGTACAGTTCATAGAATTGTTTTTATTCCTGAAATAGCATTCACTGTCGAAAAAATTAGTAGAGTGAAGGTGATGCACTCCATGGCTACTCATCTGCTAAGTTGCACATACAGCAACCACGCATATTTTTTAATGTGGGGTGTGAAATTTGAGAGGCCGTTAATATAACTTGCAGGCCTCCAAAGAACTGCTGAAGCGCAGATTGTTCGAGATGGCCCAGCACCTAGAGGAGAGGGACATGCTTATAGGGCAGCTACGAGTCAGCAAAGGGAAGCTCTCCACTCGTGTGGTCCAACTGGAGCAACTTCTCAGAGGCCTCTCGCGAAAGATGTCAGCCCGAAATGAAACGTATGTGCTGATCTGCCATTGTCTTGTGTAATGTACTGCTGGCTGTATTACTATTTGTTATAAAGGACTGTCTTGGATTTCCCATGATTGTAATCTTTAAAAAAAATTTGTGCTGTGCATGAAGAGAGAGAAACAACTTTATTGAGTGTTGTGCATGGAGATTTTTAGTAATCAGGGTTGTCCAAATATGGTGAAGGATCAGTGCATGAGAACTGAAGTTATTAGTCCTGAAACTTCAAAACGTGGCAGACCGGCCTGAAAAAAACCTTCCCTTTCATATATCGCTCTCCCATGGACGTTGATGGTTGCTTCAACTCGGTGCGTGCCTCATAGAGATACTGGAAGTTTTCACCTCAAGGTGGCCTGTACAAGTACCTTGCCACGACTCTTTTTGATGAAGTTGTTGTCGTGGCTACATTGTTTATTTATTTAGTTTATTTAGTTACAGATTTCCTACATAGCCTAGAGGGGGGGAACAAAAACATAACCAGCAAAAAGGAACGTGTTGCACATGCATATATGCATACACATATACAAAGGTCACTGTAATACTATCAAAAGAAACAAGTATGGTACAACAAATATATATTCAAGACACTTAATGCATACATTTGTTACTTAAGAGCGATGTAACAACATAGAAAAAAATTATCTGTTATATTTACTAAGTCGTCCGTTAAGCTATTCCAATTTCTTGTTATTTTAGGAAAGAACGAGTCAAAGAAAGTGTTCGTTCTGTATTTAAAAATCTTTTTTCTGTTATCATAGTAAGTGGATGTGTAGTGTGGTTTGACAAGGTAGTTATCATGATTAATACCTGTGTTAGAGTGATAAATTTGGTGTAAGAGTTTAAACCTTAATTTCTGTCTGCGTATACGGAGCAGATCCCATCCCAAAGTGGCCTTCATTTCAAAAACGCTGGAGTAGGGGCTGTAATTATTTAAAACAAACTTTGCTGCTTGATTCTGGAGTTTCTTTATTTATAAGATATTCTTGGTGGGGATCCCATGTTACACATGCATAATCAAGTACTGACCTGACTTGTGAAAAATATAAAGTTTCCTTAATTTCACGTGTAGCCTGTTTGAAATTTCTGCGGATAAAGTGCAACATCCTACTAGGCCTTTGCTATGGCTGTGTCAGTATTTTTGTTCCATGTAAACAAAGCAGTGAAATAGACACTGTATTACAACAAACCACATGTCAATCAGGGAGGAAAGAAAGAGAGAAACAAACATTTATTTTCGAGACAGTGTTCAGAACACTCTTGGTGGGAGGATTCCTTATTCCAGGAACCCTCTGGCCGCAATCGCATCCCGGGCTCTGGTGACGAGCCGTCGTTGGTCATCCAAGTCCCGGGTGGTGATTCTGGCCTCCCACGTCTCAGCGAGGAGGTTGACGTCTTCGGGTGGCTTGCTTACGCTGTCTGCCTGGCGCCACGGGCACTCGAGCAGTAGGTGCGCCAGTGTGTCTGGCACATCGCAGATGGGGCATTTGTAGGTGTAACACGTTGGGTAGAGGCGATGTAACAGGATGCCGTGTGTGTACGTATTGCTCTGAAGCCTTCGGAATGCGGTACTTTCCTCTTTTGTCAACTTCGGGTGAGGTGGCGGATACACTCGTCGTCCAAGGCGGTAGTGCTGGAGGATGGCGTTATATGTCATCGGTACGCTTTCTGGCTCTGCTTCAACGTCGAACGACCGCTGTTCTTGTGAGGAGGCAAGGGAGGCCCGGTTGACGTGACCACGGGCCGCGGCATGAGCCGCTTCGTTCCCCTCGAGCCCCTCATGACCCGGGACCCACTTTACGTAGGTGTAAGGGAGCGGAGTGCGTCGGTTGTTTAGAAGTTTGACTGCTTCGACCGAGATGCGACCCCTCGTGTAGTTGCGTACTCGTGTAGTTGCTTGTGGTAGTTGCACCCTCGTGTAGTTGCTTGTGGTTGTAGCGAGTGCGATCGCCGCTTCTTCCGCCGTCTCGGCGTTCCGGACTTTGACGGTGGCGGACGCCAGCTCTTTGCCCGTTGAGTCGACGACACTCAAGGCGTACGCATTCCTGTGTGGATATTTCGCCGCGTCGACATAGCGGGCATCTGGATCGCGCGTGTATTTTCGTCGGATGGCGTCGACTCGATCGAGCCGGCGCTTCCGATGATGCTCGGGATGCATGTTACGCGGTAGTTTGTCGATGCTCAGGGTTTCTCGCAAACACGGCGGTATCTTGACCTTGCGATCGGCATCGCAGATGTAGCGCTCTCCGTAGCCGAGGCGAGCAAGGACTGATCTGCCTGTCGATGTAAGCTTCAGCCTCTCAAGTTGGTTTATGTGATGCGCTTCCGCCAGCTCTTGCCACGTGTTGTGCACACCCATTCTGAGGAGTCGAGTAGTTGAAGCTACGGGCGGTAGTCCAATGGCGAGCTTCGTAGCCTTGCGGATGAGCACATTTAACTTGTAAATTTCAGAAGCTTTGATCGCGAGGTACGGAGTTCCGTATGTAATCCTGCTTATTAAAAGAGCTTGGACTACGCTCAGGGTATCCTGTTCCTTGAGGCCGCTGCGTCGGTTCGCCACCCTCCGTATGAGATGTGTCAGTTGTGAAATCGTGCGTTGTAGCCGGGGAAGCGTGGCACCGCCCGATCCATCTCGAGATAGGTGCAAGCCGAGCACACGAAGCGAGGCGACTTTCGGTATTTGAACTCCGTTAAGGGTTACGCACGGGTCCGGATCTTCGCAGGCGGGTGGTCTTCCCCTCGTACGGGCCCTGAGTACGAGTAGTTCGCACTTCTCGGGTGCGCAGTGGAGGCCGCAGGTGTCAAGGTAATTCTCGACGACTCCAACAGCTTCCTGGAGACAGCTTTCTTGTTCTCCGGTGCACATGCCTCGCGTCCACAGCGTAATATCATCCGCGTAGATGGCGTGCTGCAGTCCAGGAATACTTTCGAGGAGTCGCGGAAGCTTCAGGAGCGCCACGTTGAATAGCAGGGGCGATACGACGGAGCCTTGCGGCGTGCCCTTGTCTGGTAGCCTAAGTTCCTTGCTGCGTAAGTGTGATATCCCCACCGTGGCCGTCCGACCGGTGAGGAAATTGCGGACATAACCATAGGTCTTCGAACCGCAGCCAGTGGATGCAAGATTTCGGAGTATCGCTTCGTGGCTCACATTGTCAAAAGCACTTTTAACGTCAATGGTAAGGATCGATGACTTGCAGTTTTTGCTCATGTGGTCAATCAGCTCCTCCTTGAGAAGGAGAAGGATATCTTGGGTGGAGAGAAGCTGGCGGAAGCCGAACATGGTGTCTGGGTAGTGCCCATTGTCTTCGAGGTGCGATGTAAGGCGGTCGTGTACCATATGCTCAAACAGCTTGCCGACGCACGAGGTGAGGGAAATCGGTCGTAGATTCTCAAGGGCAATGGGTTTGTTGGGCTTTGGTACCATGATCACCTCCGAGTGCTTCCACGAGGCGGGTAGTTCTCCTTTGTCCCAGCACTCGTTATAGTACTGGAGGAGAGCTGTCAAGGCCTTATTGGGTAGCTGTCGGAGGTGCTTGTTGACTATCCTGTCTTTGCCCGGGCTCGTGTTTCGCGTAAGCTTAGCGATGGCTCCGTGGAGCTCTGCCAGTGTAAAAGGCCGGTCGAGGTCAGCATTGGGTAGGCCTTCATATTCCTTAAATGATGGCAGAGTCGTCACTGGTTGGGTGGGCCCGCGGAGCTTTTCGCATAGCTTCTTGAGTAAGTCTTCCTCCGAGCCGTCGTAGTTGTGCGTGAGAAGACGGATGTGCTCCCGTTAATGTGTCTTGGTGGGACCATCATCGAGGAGCGCGCGCAAAAGGTGCCACGTTTTCTTGGTGCTGAGGGTACCCTGGAGCTGATCGCAGAACGCGCGCCAGTTTTGTCTCACAAGCTGTTCCGCATACTCTTGGCCCTGTGCTGTCAAAGAGGCAATTCTCTGCTTGAGTCTTCTGTTGAGTTTCTGCCTCTTCCATCTCTTGAGTAAGGCCCGTCTGGCCTCCCAGAGGTGCAGAAGGTGACTGTCCACGGCAGGCTTATCTTCGTTAAGTTGGATGACATTGGTGTACCGTTCGGCTGTACAGACCACATTTTTGAGCCAGACGTCGATGTCCTTTATAGCGGTGTCGTGATCAAGCTCGCTTCTGAAGGCGTTCCATTCCGTCAGTCTCGCTGTGCCAGTCTTGACTGGTCGACGTGCATGGTTGATGTCGAGCTGAATGATGTGGTGGTCGCTCCCAAGGGTCTCAGGGAGGCATGTCCATTCCACCCTTTTGACGTCGCAGGTAAACGTGAGGTCAGGGGTGGTGTCTCTTGAGACGCTGTTGCCTACTCTCGTGGGCTGGAGCGAATCGTTCCATAGCGTGAGGCCATGCTGCTAAGCGGTGTCATGGACTCTCGTGCCTTTCTTGGTGGTGGTGGTATAGCCCCAGGCCGCGTGAGGTGCATTAAAGTCCCCTACGACTACGAGCTGATGACCCTTCGTACGTCTCCTGAGTTCGCGGATAAAGTAATCGTAGTCAGCGAGCTGGTCTTTCGGGGGACTGTATACGTTAGTGATATAAAGGCTTTGATGGGACTTGCGGTCGGGTATGACTTCCACAATGTTGTGCTCTACCGTGGTACCTTCTATCTTGTGCTCTTGGGCAGTGAAGTTTTTCTTCAGAAGCGTGGCCGTTCTTCTTGTGATGGAGAGCCTGACTTTTTCGGTGTTGGTCTCCTGGAGGGCAATAAGATCTGGTTGATTAGTCTTTATATATTCTTGTAGGTTTGCTAGTCGGGGTCTGTAGGATCTGCAGTTCCAATGCCATATGCGGAAAGTCGAGGGCGAATTGGAACTCTTGTATTTAGGAGCTGCCATCTACAGGATCGTTGGTGTTCTCCCTTTCGGGAGAATTGGAGCGGGAAGCCTTCTTGCTTTGTGTGCGTGGCTTTTTTCTTCCAGGCAAGTTCTCAAGATCCGCGTGGCTGATGCAGTTGTTCTTTACATGAGCGATGAAATTGGTGAGTTGCGACTTGAGCTCGTTGATTTGGGCTGTATGAGTGTCCATCGCGCGGTTCAGCGTCGTGAACGTGTTGCCAATTTGGATGGTGACTGGCTCCAGTTTCATATCTACGATCGCCTCGAGCCTCGACTCGACTATTGCTGTTGACTTCGGCTCTACTAACGTTGTGAGGTGCGACCCAACTAGAGCCGCGAGTTTCGTTTCGATGACGGACACAATCTTTGCCTCCACCACAGCTTCGATTTCTTCTTTCGTGAGGTTAGAGGCGGGTTGTTTTGATAGGAGCTGTTCTTGAAATAGCCGAGTGAGCTTCTCTATGTTTTCATTCTGCTTCTTAATGATTTCTTCCTGTTCTTTGCAGAGCTTTGCGAGCTTATCGACGATGGCACCTTGGCTTTGGATCTTGTCGCGATGACTCTGTAGCATTTTCTGTTGGTCCAGAACCCTGTTTTCCAGAGCCTTAACTGCAGTGGTTTCTGCAGGTGATACCAAAGTGTGCTTGTGGTGGGACTTCGAGTCGCCCTGCGCCGCATCGGCATAGCTTATTCGCTGGACAGAACGTGAGCGAGAGCGCGACCGGGATCTTGTGCGAGACCTGGACCGCGATCGCAGGATTTGGCTGCTTGAGCCAGGCTGGCCTTGCGGTGGGCTGCCCGAGGCAGTAGGCGGGTTGTTGAGCGCGGGAAATTCGTCGCAGCTTGGATTCCAAGGACACTCTCGGGCTTTTGCCTTAATGAGTTGCTGCTGTCTCACTTGGTAAGGCGGTGGGCTCGGTCGTAGCTTCTTTTTGCACTCTTTACCTGCAGTCTCGTGTGCCTGTTCGCATATCTTGCATTTAGGCAAGCAATCGTGGGCTCCGCTAACGACGTCTTGGCCGCACTTGTAACAGAAGGTTTCTCTGGGCCTGGGGCATATGTCTTGTCTGTGCCCAATGGCACCGCACTTCCGGCAGTACTGCACTGACTTGCGATACGGCTTGCAGCGGTAGTCCCCACTTTGGTAGGTGATGTAGTACGGGACGTGCGGCCCGTCAAAAGTGATGACAGCGGTGGAAGATCGACCGAGCATACGTGCGCCTAGTACCGTGTAACGCGGGTCGACTCTGAGACCAGCTACAATTTCGGCACTGCTCGTACCTGGGAGGAGTCCATAGATGACACCTCTACAGACGTCGTCGGGATGTCTCACGTGCGCGTTCACATTAAAAGTGGTGCCTCCTAACTGGATGGTGGTGATGTTTTTGAGTCTGGTTGCGCGTTCCGTGTCGGCAGTGCTTGCAACGATGATGTTTTCAATTTTCTGCATTTGCACTCGAACGTTGTCATAAAAATCCTGTTGCGTAAGACCACTGGATCTTCCGATGGCGTGGGTAATTGCGGTGAGATTCCATTTCGATAAGTCAAGGCCAGCTTGCAGTCTGTAGACGATTTTGAAGTCGTCCGTTGGGAAAGGTGGCATCTTCTGGCTACGTTGCTTTGGCGCTTGTGGCGTGGGCTTATCCTGCTGTGCTGACATTTATTGGGAAGGTTTTGTTGGCTCTGAGGTTTGTTTTCTCCTGCGTCCAACTTGCAGCCATTCAATGTGTTCGTTCTCGGTTGTTTTCCCGCTGTTGGCATCGTAGGCCCATCCCAGCATGGGAACGGAACGCTCGCCCGGCAAGTCGGTTTGCATCGATGTCGTCTGCTCTCCTACTTGATCAGCCATTTCTTCCTCAAAAGTATAGGTTGCTGATTGCAGGTAGCGTTACCCTCTATGCTTTCCTCGCCGACACAAGGGTGCGACTCTGTTGTCCAGGAGCCGTGCACATGCGACACTGGCCCACCGGTGAGAGACGCTGGTGCGTGCGCGTTCTGCGGGCGCGCATGCAACGCAGGCCCACAGGCGCGAGACGCGGATGTCCTCCCTCGCGTTCCGTCACGGGTTAGGGTTAGTTCGTAGTGTAGCAGCCTCGAGAGGTTGAGTCCGATAGCGGTAATATACTTTCACTCACCGCTTGACGGGAAGTCTCAGTCTGTTCCCTGCAACTTGCCGAACTGGCCAGCACAAAAGGTCAAGAAATTGCCCTGCTGTGACAACGAAAAACAGCTTAAAAAGCAGGAGCCCATGAGCGGTGCGCTTTCGCTCCTTGGCCCCCTCATCAGGGAGGAAGTTTTTTACATTATGATGCTTAAAAAAAAAATTCCTTTTGTGTGTCAGGAATGCTTATGTTTTGTGCCCGATGGGCCTCCAGTCCTTCAACTGCACCAGTGCATCGCTACATAGTACTACGTAATAACACCACTGCTAATCTCGATCAGTTTTTGGAACACCTTTCCCACTGGGTGCAACAAAAGAAAAAAAATAGTCTTCCTGCACCAGTTCAGCTGCCACCTCCATTGAAGGCGGACAATAAACAGGTTTAACCTGCTCGAGGTTACGCTTTTTAAACCTCAGTGACTAACAGATGCGTTTATGGGCCGAGGACATCCCCGAACATTTTTTTTTTTTTCCCTTTTTGTTCTCAACAGTGTGGTCTATCAGGGATCAATACACGTAAAATGAGAATTGGCGTATCAAACCAATTGCAATGCACAGCCATGGCTGTCACTGCGACGTAATCAGACGTCACTTCCTGTTACAAATTTCGCTGTTTTGTGCCACCACGGTTCAAGCAGAGCTCTGCAGAAGGTGGTTTCTTCATTGAAATAAAATTATAACCACTTTTTGGCACTTCGAATCTTTGCTGTGACATTCCCGCATCCCGGAGTTCTAGAATAAGAGATAAAAATGGCATGCTCAGTTGGTGCCGCAGAGCCTCTTTAAGGGGGGAACGCGGCCCTTGAAAGTTGAAAAATCGCAGAAAATGCGATTTTTGGAAAACCGCATATTTGGGCTCAGTGTATAATAAACCACCTATTCTGTAAATATCAGCGCCTAATTCATTGTAAAATCACCTCAAATCACTTATATCGCGAGCCATGGCACCCTCTGTGCCGGCCAAACGCGCGCCGAAACATCCCAACTTCAAGCGAACACCATTTTCGCGCCATTCAACCTACAGCCGCCATTTTGGTTTTGTTTTGTTCGTAAATTCCTGCGCTTTTTTCTTCCACCGTTAGCGGGAGCAGTGGTGGCGCGGTCAAAGCCCGACTCGCTTATGATTGGGAGCTTGTGGGGGCTTTCGAGTTTCCCGCGTCTCGCACACGAAGCCGCGATTGGGCTAAGCGCGTGCTCTTCGAAGAAGCGGGGGAACATGCGACTGCTACTGGCTGCTGCGCGCGATGACGCGTCGTTCTCCTCTGGTGGTCGCTCTCTGCATCGTCTGCTGCGGCTAGGCCTAGCGCTTGCTCCGTTGCTGTCGCCGTGCGGCTGGCCATTCGCAATGTCCGCAAACTATAGACCTATTCCACCGGCCTATGTCACGAAGATGCGGTGGCGCTGTCGTCGGGAGTTTTGGTTTCACATGGTAGGCATCCGCCGGCGCGCCTACCATAGCAGCCGCTGCGTTTTCGCTGGTGCGGGCGCTTCTCACCGCCGTGCAATGAAGAAAAAAGTGTTTACTTATGCCATGCGTCGTGGGTTGGTTGCTCAGCAATGCACAAGATATGTGCGATAGGTTTTTATCGGTTTCCTGCTTATGTCTGTCTTAAGGAAAGGGACGAACCTGTAATGCCGGCTCATCGGTTATGAGCCAAACATTTTCTTCACGAGTAAGCATATGTGTAATTATTTAGCGTTAGTGCGGCTTGTTTCATTTGAGAGAAATAGCATTGTCACAAGTTTGTCAAGTGTAATGCTCGACAACAAGTTTCTTGGCATAAACAAAGTGCGGACACAGAGAGATGACGCTTGCCGCAAATCGCGCACGACATTAGCTTAGCTCGATGTCAGAAGTAATCGCGGTCGCCATGTATTATTGAAGTGGGGAAGTTATAGATACGTCATACGAATTTCATTCACTCAAGTGAAACAAATATATAAGAGCTTAATTTACGTAGCCGTGAGCGAAAGGCCGATTACAGCGACGCTTTTGCAAATCGCTTGCGGCTGCGATAGCATACACACGAGAAGTGTCTTTGGCAGGGCTGTAGTGGTTGTGATGCGCTTTACATTTCTTTTTTTGATTGTCAGATTGCTCGAATGAACTAGACGCTTGAAATTTGCCGCATCGTTACAGGACTTCACGCCGCAGGTATGCGCCTTGCTGGCGGTTATTTGAGAGCCTTGTCCTTGGCACGTTATTGCTTTTTTTGTGTGTGTGCGTATCACAGCTGTATTTACATAGGTGATAGCGTTAATTTCGCATGCTTGAGTGCCTATTCCGTTACGTTTGTTTCTGCGCAAGGATTTCGTGTAGGGATTGCTTTAGTCCGAAACAGTATTTTTAGCTGAGGCATTTTTAAGTCATATTTAAACAAGTCTGGCTGTTGCGGGTGGTTCCTCCTTGCGCTAGTCACCGAATTAAAGCATACGCATGAAGCGATGCCGACATGATTGCTCGCGATCATTCGCATCATATCGCAAGGTGCTTGTCCTTTCAATCAGTTTCTCCCATCTTGCATAGCTGGGCGTCGGTTCATTCTTTTCTACATTCATTGAATGCTTCCTACAGAGCTAATGCAACTTCATCTCACGCGGCTGCCCCTCGCAAACTGTTGTAAACACGCCGTCGGCGCTCCGACGCCCCGTGCTTGGAGGCAGCTTTCGCACACGCTTCGCCGGCAGCGGTGGCGCGACCGTGCAGGGCCGCGGCAAGCGGTGGGCGGGGCCTCCACGCCGCGACGTCAATACAAGCCCTGGTTATATCGCCGGTGCCTACCACTGTTTACGAACATGGAATAGGTCTATAGGTGGCATGCAAGTCGAACCAAAATGGCTGCCTGGAGGAGGATAGACTATCCGCATTCCCCGAGTGTACGCCATTCGCCGCGTATTGTACAGAAGCTTCAACAGGTTTTTCACCATGTCTGACACAAATTAGCTTCCTTTTGCGAAGCCAATTTCATTAGCGACCATTTTGGAAGCTTCTGTGAAGGCAGAGCTGTTGACAGCAGCCTCTTTTTACGTGGTGTCCACAAGTCAGTCTGCACAGCACGAAGAAGTCTCAGTGAAACGGCAGAAATTTGTGACCAGAAACTGTAAAGGTCACTTGCGGATCCAGAGGGGTGCCGTGCCCCCCTTCGGGTGTATCGCGAAGACACTCTCAGGATCCCTTGAAAATGCTCACAAAATGCTTAGTGTCACACGGACACAGCTTGTCACCGTAGATCGCAACCGACTGCGTGATATTTTTTTTTTACCCTATTGTCTGCACAGTGCAGCTACCGAAATGAGTAAATATCGGCGTCACACGGGTACATTTGATAACGACTGGGATCAATCAGAGTTACATTCCTTAATCGCAATCAACGGTGGTCGCTGCTACACGGTCCAACCTAATCGTGATAGAGCTTAGCGCTGGCGTCGGCCAAATAGGGAATTGCGATGTGCAGATGGTGATCGTCATGATATCAATGTATCATGCTTGATCACGATCAACAGTCATCGCGTACCGGCACCTCTTCCAGATAGAGCCTAAACAGGATCGGCCCATATCACGATAAAAAATGCCTGTTTGGCACCGATGTGAATCGATGTCAGCACTGATTGAAATATAAACATTCGTTGGTGTGTGCGACTGTGTGTAATATGTGAAAAAATGCAAATGCCACGCAAACAAGCAACTTTGCGGCTTGCAGTGGTTCGCAGACTTCTCTTACATTTAACTACCGCGTTGCCACGTTAGCAGGTGCACACATCTACAGAAAGGTCCTTCTCACTATAAATCCGACGTACAGCCTGACCACTGTGTGGTTTAGCCAAAAAGCGAAAGCGATTTCCACCTACCCATATTGCTCCAGAAGAAATTACCGGGATTGAAATGTGCGCAGCACTCTCTCATCGGCGGCGTCGCTTTCCGATGCAAAACCTCACTATCCATTCCTTCTTTCGTAGCGGATCTTGGAGGAAGGAATGCCTGATTATTTCGTTGTGAACAGCTCGATTTGTGCATTGGGGCATGCAGCACATGCGGTTACTGTTGTGCTTCTTGGGCATCACGCGCAAATATGTACACAAAGGTGCGACGGCGACAGACAGTACAGCGCGTCATCTGCCTATCCTCCTTGTGGCATTTCTGTCGTGCGTCGCGGTGCGGCGTGACAGTCTACGGACATTGCGAATTGTTTTCCTCTTCGCTTTTCGTTATCGCGCGCGGTACTTTCTGAAGTCGCCTCTCCGCTACGATCTCTCGTCGTGCTTTCGCGTGATAAGCGCTCTGCGCCTACAAGATCGTATCGCGGTCGTACGCGCCGGCAGTAGGGACGCTACACACGTTCGGCTGATTCCACGGGGAAGCGTGCTACCCACGACCACAACTAGCCTTATCATGCCGAAGTTGCTTTTACTTATCAGTGCAAGGCGACTGCACCGATGTTTCCAACTCCTATGTATTCTGCGCCATTGATACATGAGGCGTAGTTGCAGAGGTTGAAGTGCGTCTAGCATCTCTAATCGGCATCGGCGATCGCAACCTGTTTATGGATAATGCCGGAAAACAAAACCAGGAGAATTGGCGAAGAATAGCAGTGCATAAAAATGACACTTTGTTACCCTTCAGCGTTATTTCAGACATAGAAATGTGCTTGTAACTTTAAAAGCATGTTTTCTCAAAATGACTTTTTTGGCTGGTGAGGCTGTTTGTTCCAGCTGTATCTCTGGAACTGTGCATCAGATTTCCAATGGGTTTTTTGTTATTGTGTACCTGAGTGAATTTGTGAGGGGGAGACAAGCCCACTTTTTTCATATACTGTGTCTATGATTTGTGACATTTAATCAAAATTCAATTGATGAAATCCTAATCACCAACACTAAATTCGGCAGTCTGCTAAAATTTTTCAGCACGAAAATTTAAAAAAAGGGCTCTGTCACCCCCTCACATATCCATCTGGGAATCATTATAGCAAGTTTCACAGTTCCAGCACCTTTTGAAAATTCTTCAGGCCTGGAATAAGAGAACCATGTGCACAACACTGACATATTGCTGTAACTTGAGAACCAGTTAACACAACTACTTCAAATTTTGTAGTTCTTCAAATGCTTCTGCTATAAGTATTCTGGAAATTTCATTAAGATAGCTCAAGAAACAAAAAAGTTGGTATCCAAGGGTAGCCTCCCCCCTTAAGACTAACCCCATCGCAGGTGCCCTTCTGTTAAGGACGAACTTTCCTAGTGCTGTGGACCACCACACCTACGTTCTTGTAGATAAGGCCCAGGGGCTAAGCACCTGTGTTCTTTTGTTGTCTCCCCACCAGAGAGTTTACAAAAGAACTGAAGACTACAAAAACAAAGCCACTTGTACTCCATTTCATACGTCATGTGTAACGCTGTGAAGGCTACACGAGTAGTCTGTAAGAAAAAGTAGGAGAGGTGTATTGTTTTGACAAAGAAATGACAAACATAAAATACAAGCTTGCATATTTAGATTGTTTCCCTCCAAAATACGAGCGCGTTTTATCAACCTCATGACAAATGTGTTATACCCACCACACGGGCACTTAAAAGTCTTTTAAGCAAACAGACTTCTTCCGAAAAGGAGTTCCTGACAGCAGACACACGGCAGAGAGCGAACTCCTTTTCAGAAGCGGTCTTTTTCATAAACGGAGTTCGTCGATCTCTTTTACAGCTTCGAATGAGTAGCCTCGAAACCAGTGGGCGCCAGAAATTTTCAACTGGTGGGAAAGAAAAGAGCGAATGCTTATTTTTCTGTCACCAAGGCTCTTCGTAAAAACAAATTTCATATCCCGCAGAAGGTGTAATGAACCCTTTTGTTCGTTATTTCCTTCTCTACTCTCGTGAGCAGCTAGAACGCATCGCGAACCACGTGGTGGCGCTCGGACACGCGCCGCGCCATTTTGTACAAGCGGGAAAAGCGTGCTCGGCAGTCGTTTGTGTCACGGCAATGCTTCCTTTACTAGTAAAGGAGGCATTGGTCACGGCCGCTTGATTCGCAGCGCACGTGCATATTTGTCTAGCGGCCGTGTGTGTCCGTGTGTGTGTACTCGGCATTCCAGTAGTGTTAGCGTCTCTGGCCAACCTCTGGGACCAACCAGCCGCCGGCGCACGAAAAAAGCAGCGTCTGCAGTGGTCGGAGGCGGACACCTGGAGTTTGATCAGACCTTGGGAACATAACCTCCACTCATTGCAGGCCATAAGGCTTCCGATTCTCGCTTTTTCTTCGGTGCGGTCGCCATAACCTGTCGAGAGCACCAAAACATCAGTATGGTAAATAAAAAAAAAGCCCAGTGGTGCCAGACGGACTTGTACACGTCGCTAGTTGTACGGATGCTTCCTTAACTAGTGCAAGAAACCTTCACATTGGTGTTTCTTCATCTGTTATTCTTAAATTTATTTGAAGAAGCAGGTAACGCAATAAGTCTTTAATTTGTATACCGAGATACATCGTTTTATCTTCATTGCTTCTCTTTTAACTGCTAGCGCCACGCTTTCGGTACTGTCTTCGAAAGAAAACACTAAAAGGACATCGTTGGTGCCGTGTGTCTGCGCTGCAACGCCTCTTCGTTAAGTCTTTCAACTTCGTAAAAGACCGCATAGGTAAAAGACTTTCCGCGCGCCCGTGTGACACAGGTATTACAATTTAAGGCTGCTAGTGAGGCATTTATTCTTTTTCGCTTACTGTAAGCAACACACTACTTTTTGGCCGCGGAAGCTTACAGCGTAAACACAAGCACTAGCTTCGACAGCATTGCACATGATACTATATGAAACGGATATAGGCACCCAGCAATAAAACTATGCCAGTTTCATTGCAGGGGCCCCCAAGTGCTAGGGGTGCACTGCCATCTTGGGTGCTTTTGTGTCTCCCCACCTTGTGGAGAGTACAAAATACATAAGGCAAAAAAAAGAAAAAAAAAACCAAGAAGGCCTGCCTATACAGAGACTCTGGGTACCTAAGGGGTAAAGCCACCACCTCCAATCAGTATAGAGCAGTGGTAAAGCAAAAGAAAACAAAAGGGGAGGAGTAGGAGGTCACAAAAAGGGGACGGGGGAATATAAAGTGAATGCTGCTTTGGTATCCGCAACAACATAGTGTATATAGAAGACCTTTCGGCTGCTCTGCACCTGCTGAGGCAAGTGCAGGAAAACTGACCTAAGAAAGACTGGCTAGTTTCTAGGCTGGGCAATAAAGGTGTACTTCTGTACATGAATGCTTATGTGAGTGTCCTCAAGGATGGTTTTGTTTGTAATTTTTCTACCTTTCGAATTAAGATGTTTGGATCCACTTGGGCATGGGGCCAATCCTTTCTTGGAGGCAGCTTCTGATAAGACAAATTCTCAAATGCAGTAGAGTGGCATCAAGTATGACTCTGTTCAACTGCACTTTCATCCAGTACTGGATGAATATGAAACATAGCAAGTTTGCATCCTGGGTTGGGCCCATTGAAAGTAACACAAACACATCATACTGTATGTTCGTATTGGAAAATGTATGCTTGGCATTCTTTGGCATACATTATGCTGTGTTCGGTAATGCGAACACATCGTACTGTGTGCTCGTATTTGTATGCACTGCATTTTTTTTTTCGTAGTGCATTTCAAAATTTTAAGCTGTATTTTCAACAGTATTGTAATTATCTGTGCATTTTATAGACCTTTACCTCCTCCTTTTGAGGGAAAAAAATACTAACTATTCAGATGAGATTAAGTCATATTTAACAAGATTCTTGAAGAGTAAAGGGATTGGCTGGTATGGTGTGAGCCCATAATGATGTAAAGTGAAGTTCTGTGTCACTTGGGGAATTTTACAAAAGTACTTGGGGAAAACCTGGAAATATTAGGGATTTTAGTCAGAAATGTGAACTTGGTAGACACCTTGTACTTTTGTGCTGTTTTGTTTTGCCATGCCTTCTGTTCTCTGTTATGCTGAATTTCCTGAGGGTAAAAATAAGTGAAATGAAATGATTGCAATAGGAAAGAAATCTGAAAGTTTCTTGTAAATTGTTTGTTGGGTGGCTAATTTCCCATGAAAATTGTCTGCAGGAGCAATAAACTAGGTGTGCGAGTGCTTTTGTAAAGATGGCATAATGTTTTAATTAAGATTACTATTATATTTAACTATTGACCCTGTATACCTGTTTAAATATCGAGTAGTATTCGTTTCGTATGAAATTTTAGAGAACATGCTGAAAAGGAGTGCGAATGGTTACTGAAGGGGATTTTTCACTTCTTCTGGAGATAATTGGTGAAGCTATCAATCTAATTTCCAGCAAGTGCCTGTCTTCCCCCTCAAGCACGCCCCACCACGGTGATCTAGTGGCTACGGTACTCGGCTGCTGATCCGAGGGTCGCGGGATCGAATCCCGGCTGCGGCGGCTGCATTTCAATGGAGGCGAAATGTTGAGGCCCATGTGCTGTGCGATGTCAGTGCACATTAAAGAACCCCGGGTGGTCGAAATTTCCGGAGACCTCCACTACGGCGTCTCTCATAATCATAGCTGGTTTTGGGACGTAAAACCCCACAAATCAATCAATCCCCCTCAAGCACCATGATAGCACTCTGCTGCCAGCTGATGCATATACGAAGTCTAGATACAAGGGAACCTTTTGCAACTTTCGAACAAGCATTCTCCTGGTCTGTAGGGAACTAAAAATGGCTTCACAACCTGACACAACAGTAGTCACATGGCTGTAGGTCTGTGGACATTAATACCTTAGTAATAAGGTGCTTCTTCCGAGGGCGGATGCTCCTGTACACGTTCCTTACTCTTTGTGTGCATTGTATATCCCTTGCAATTGTCTATTGTGTTTTGCAGTTGATATAGAAATGTTGCTGTCTGGAAGGTCACTGTTTTCATGTTGCTTTAGTGAATTCTTGCTGTTTGATTATGTTTTGATGCTGTTTTAATGAAATCGTTGGTGCAGCTTACACAGTGCGAGGAAACCAAAAGGCGGTGAGGCTTCAATGACAAGTCGGCAAGATATAGAAGAAGCTCAAGCTCTCTTGAATGAACTAGGTGAAACAGATATGACGGAAGAAGCCTTTCCTGAAGTCCGGCTGTCGAAGGGAACATCAGAACTCAAAGACGAGCTTGATGACATGATTGACAAGATGAATGCTGATGACGTCAAGGCAGGCAACACAGGTTCGTAGTTTGTTGGTTTGGTACTGTATGAGTGGACGTTCATGCTGGAGAGACAGTAGCTGCACCAGTGTGTTTACAAAGCTTTCAGTGCAAAGTGCAAAGAAAAAGGCCAATATACTACATAATACTATCAGATCAATGTTTTCGCATGGTTGTGATAGCCAGGAATGTAATTGTCAAACTACTAAACATTGAGCTATTTATTGGGCAAACTTTTGCCTAGCAAAACAAGACATTCCTAGTATAACAATAGCTGTGAGCGCTGCCATTGGTTGTCAACAATTTGATCTACAGCTATAATTCGTAAGCTTTTTGTAAATGGAGTCTCAGTACATTCCAGCATAATCTCTGGTATTTGCGACCGTTCAAGGATGTACCCCACTGTCCATGCTCTACACATTGCCTAGGAGTCAGGCCAGGTTTTGATCTTTTAGCCGTGGTCTTCTTCAAAAGTTATGCTCAGGTTTGAGTATTGTATTTGAACACGATAAGTACTTGTTTTTTCAAAAATGAACTTGAAGATGAGCTGAGTATATCCTTTAAAGGGATTGAACACCAAATTTTTAGGCTATGAAACCCTGCTGTAGGAATTTTCTGTATGCATGGCCACTAAACACGAAGTTTTGGGCACAACAAAGATTGAAATTATATTTTTACTTGCTTCAAAATAGTGCCTAGATGCTCATTTTCACGATCAAGCCTCTTCACCAGCACAGCTGACATTAACATCATTTGATGGGATGTGCAACAAAAGTTAGTGATGTTGTACTACATTAGAGTTGCATACAATAAGCAGTGAGTGACCTACAGCACCAAGCAAGCCTAGGTGAATCAGTGAGCTTCATCAGCTGTGAGCCCACACTCTCGTTTTTCTCAGCATCTTACTGAACTAGTCAACCTTTCTGGCGTTTTTCAAACTGATTCAGATTGTCACATGAATCTGCAAAGGTGACTGTGGGTGGTTCGTGGGCCCAGGACTCGGACACAGACAGCTAAGTCAAGGACAAGGAAAACATTTATCGACAGCACGAGGAGACAACTACGCACAATGTCAATGGCCAAACAATACAACACGAACAACACACTCTGATCCCTAAGCTCACGCGAGTAACCGGCGTGTCCTGCCTGATGTGACGTCAGAAGTCCGTCAGCACCACTCCAGTACCGCGGCTCTTGGAGGCGGCGCACGCTGGTGTCAGCAGAGGAACATTGTGGAAGATAATTGTGGAAGAAACAAAAATGAATTAACCTCTCGATGAGGGCCTTGAGGTGGTTATTCATTAGGGTATTGAAAGTTCTTGAAGACCTTTGAAAATCTTCCTTTGAAATCTGTACGAGCCCTGGATTGGTGGTCGTGCTCTTGAGGAAGCAGCCTAAATGTAACAATGTCAATTTCCTAGCCTATGTACACTAAATGTACAGTGTGGTCCTTTATGAAAGGGAACACGTGAGCGCATGGCCTGTGCTCTGCAGCTGTTGGTTACATTGTCATAAAGTGGCATCAAGAGTCAATACATCTGCCTTTTATCCCGGCTGCGGCGGCTGCATTTCGATGGAGGTGAAATGAGGCCCATGTGCTGTGCGATGTCAGTGCACGTTAAAGAACCCCGGGTGATCGAAATTTCCACAGACCTTCACTACGGCATCTCTCATAGTCGGAGCTGGTTTTGGGATGTTAAACCCCACAAATCAATCAATCAATCAATATGTCTGCCTTTGGAACCATCTACTGGTGAACAAGATAAGAGTACGGGCAATAGGCAGCGCAAACCTCTCTCCTGGTACTAGGTAATTGTTCTGGCTGCTAATATGTTACGCCAAAAGCAGATGAGAGTTCTTTTGCTTCCACTGGCTGGCACCATATGCAGTCACTGCAGAGAAGAGGCTACATTCACATGTGTTCCCTTCCATAAAGACCACCTTGTAGTGTGTTTGTATATTTAAGGCGTGGAGGTATAAATATTATTGCTATTATGTTCTTGCTTTATACTGTGCTTTTTTGCATCCTTTTGTTCAAACGCATAGCACAAATGGCCTTGACTGAGTGCTAGCACCTTACTATACTACTGGTAGTGCAGCACAAAATGTTTACACAGTTTGTCTCTATTGTCAGACATCTAGATTTTACTGCTATTGGTCGACTCTCTCATCTGAAGTAATATTAAATCGGAGCCATTATTGGTCTTCATCTGACATGGGCTCTCTAAGTGTTGCACAAAATTTTGCTTAGTCTGAAGCATGCATTTCATATTCAAGGATGGTTGTCAAGGTTTATGTGCAAGAGTTCCTGTGCATTTTTTTTTTTTTGTATAAGATATTTAAAAGGTAGTATGCAAAAAATAGGTTGATGTAGCATAAGCACTATTGGGACATATCATGCAGTCATGTCCAGCTCTAGTATTTGTCTTGCTCTTGATAACATAAATTTGCTGTCAGCATTTTCCATCTGTTTTACCTTAGTGCAGTATTGCTAACCTATCACGCTTATTCAAAAAGAGACAGGAATGTGTTGTAAAATTTTACAAGTGGTAGATTTCTCACAATGTTATGAAAAGCTCTATTCTAACAAGCATATCTTCTCAAACAGGTCTCATGGGGGCGTTTGACCAAGAAAATGCAAGCTTTAAGGCAAATCTTCTTCTTGAGCAAGAACTTAAGTCTCTGAACGATAAGTTGGCCAACATGGTGATAGAAAAACAAGAACTGGAGAAAAATGTAGCAGAAATCAGCGCAGAAAAAACATCTCTCCAAAAAAGAATAGAAGATGCTGAGGCAAAGTGTACTCACCTTCACCGACAAGTACTATGTCATAAAGAAGAATGTGCAACTAAGCAGGCAGAAGTCGAACACTTGATTCATGAAAATGATCTGCTGAAAAGAGAAGTGCAGTCACTGACTGACTGCAAGCAAGAGCTGAATGCAGTCGTGAACCAGATGAAGGCAGAGAAGCAAGAATTGGAGGGGAAGATTGCAGAAACTTGCAAAGAGGCTTTCCTGGAAGCAAACAATTGGAACCTTGAGGATAAGCATGCTGAGCTTAATCAAGAGCTTGTGTGCCAGAAACAAGAAAATACTGCCATGCATTCTCGGATTGAGCAATTGGTTCTCGAAAATGATCTGCTGAAAAGCGAAGTGAAGTCACTGACTGACTGCAAGTGCGAGCTGAATGCAATCATGGACCAGGTGAAGGCAGAGAAGCAAGAATTGGAGGAGAAGATTGCAGAAACTTGTAAAGAGAACGCTTCCCTGGAAGCGAACAATCAGAACCTTGAGGATAAGCATGCTGAGCTTAATCAAGAGCTTGTATGCCAGAAACAAGAAAATACTGCCATGCATTCTTGGATTGAGCAATTGGTTCTTGAAAATGATCTACTGAAGAGCGAAGCGAAGTCACTGACTGAACTCAAGTGCGAGCTGAATGCAATCATGGACCAGGTGAAGGGAGAGAAGCAAGAATTGGAGGAGAAGATTGCAGAAACTTGCAAAGAGAAGGCTTCCCTGGAAGCGAACAATCAGAACCTTGAGGATAAGCATGCTAAGCTTAATCAAGAGCTTGTATGCCAGAAACAAGAAAATACTGCCATGCATTCTCGGATTGAGCAATTGGTTCTGGAAAATGATCTACTGAAAAGCGAAGTGAAGTCACTGACTGAACTCAAGTGCGAGCTGAATGCAATCATGGACCAGGTGAAGGCAGAGAAGCAAGAATTCGAGGAGAAGATTGCAGAAACTTGCAAAGAAAACGCTTCCCTGGAAGCGAACAATCAGAACCTTGAGGATAAGCATGCTGAGCTTAATCAAGAGCTTGTATGCCAGAAACAAGAAAATACTGCCATGCATTCTCGGATTGAGCAATTGGTTCTTGAAAATGATCTACTGAAGAGCGAAGTGAAGTCACTGACTGAACTCAAGTGCGAGCTGAATGCAATCATGGACCAGGTGAAGGGAGAGAAGCAAGAATTGGAGGAGAAGATTGCAGAAACTTGCAAAGAGAAGGCTTCCCTGGAAGCGAACAATCAGAACCTTGAGGATAAGCATGCTAAGCTTAATCAAGAGCTTGTATGCCAGAAACAAGAAAATACTGCCATGCATTCTCGGATTGAGCAATTGGTTCTTGAAAATGATCTACTGAAAAGCGAAGTGAAGTCACTGACTGAACTCAAGTGCGAGCTGAATGCAATCATGGACCAGGTGAAGGCAGAGAAGCAAGAATTGGAGGAGAAGATTGCAGAAACTTGCAAAGAGAAGGCTTCCCTGGAAGCGAACAATCAGAACCTTGAGGATAAGCATGCTGAGCTTAATCAAGAGCTTGTATGCCAGAAACAAGAAAATACTGCCATGCATTCTCGGATTGAGCAATTGGTTCTTGAAAATGATCTACTGAAGAGCGAAGTGAAGTCACTGACTGAACTCAAGTGCGAGCTGAATGCAATCATGGACCAGGTGAAGGGCAGAGAAGCAAGAATTGGAGGAGAAGATTGCAGAAACTTGCAAAGAGAACGCTTCCCTGGAAGCGAACAATCAGAACCTTGAGGATAAGCATGCTGAGCTTAATCAAGAGCTTGTATGCCAGAAACAAGAAAATACTGCCATGCATTCTCGGATTGAGCAATTGGTTCTTGAAAATGATCTACTGAAGAGCGAAGTGAAGTCACTGACTGAACTCAAGTGCGAGCTGAATGCAATCATGGACCAGGTGAAGGGAGAGAAGCAAGAATTGGAGGAGAAGATTGCAGAAACTTGCAAAGAGAACGGCTTCCCTGGAAGCGAACAATCAGAACAGAACCTTGAGGATAAGCATGCTAAGCTTAATCAAGAGCTTGTATGCCAGAAACAAGAAAATACTGCCATGCATTCTCGGATTGAGCAATTGGTTCTGGAAAATGATCTACTGAAAAGCGAAGTGAAGTCACTGACTGAACTCAAGTGCGAGCTGAATGCAATCATGGACCAGGTGAAGGCAGAGAAGCAAGAATTGGAGGAGAAGATTGCAGAAACTTGCAAAGAAAACGCTTCCCTGGAAGCGAACAATCAGAACCTTGAGGATAAGCATGCTGAGCTTAATCAAGAGCTTGTATGCCAGAAACAAGAAAATACTGCCATGCATTCTCGGATTGAGCAATTGGTTCTTGAAAATGATCTACTGAAGAGCGAAGTGAAGTCACTGACTGAACTCAAGTGCGAGCTGAATGCAATCATGGACCAGGTGAAGGGAGAGAAGCAAGAATTGGAGGAGAAGATTGCAGAAACTTGCAAAGAGAACGCTTCCCTGGAAGCGAACAATCAGAACCTTGAGGATAAGCATGCTAAGCTTAATCAAGAGCTTGTATGCCAGAAACAAGAAAACACTGCCATGCATTCTCAGATTGAGCAATTGTTTCTTGAAAAAGATCTCCTGAAAAGCGAAGTGAGGTCACTGGCTGACTGCAAGTGCAAGCTGAATGCAATCATGGATCAGATGAAGGTAGAGAAACAAGAATTGGAGGAGAAGATCACAGAAGCTTGCAAAGAGAAGGCTTCTTTGGAAGCAAATCACGAGGACCTCCTGACCCAACATACCCAGCTTCACCAAGAATTTGTGTCCCAGAAACAAGAAAACGCTGCCATGCTTTCTCAAATTGAACAGTTAGTCCTTGAAAATGAGGCGCTGAAAAAAGAAGCACAGTCTTGTAAGGAAGAGCTCAGTGCTCTTAATATTGGGCTTTCTTATGTGAAACTGGAAAAAGAAAACATTGAGAAAGAAGTGGCAGAGCTGCAGCTAGAGCAAGCAGCAATGGAGAAAAGCCTGGAAGGTCTTAAATGCAATGTTGATAAGCTTCGCCATGAAGCCATGCAACATCAGGAGGAGGAAGCGATGCTGTGTATGAAAATGAATGAAGTTGTAGAGAAAAATGAAGCTCTGAAGGCAGATGTTCAGATTCTTGAAGATATAAAAGGTAGTTGGGAACAGGAGCGTTCACTCATGACAGATTCAATTAAAGGTCTTCAGTCTGACCTTGATGAAGCCTATTGCGAGGTAGCTGAACTTAAGTCATCAGTGGCTCATCTGCACAATGAAATTTCTATTCATGAGCAGCTAAAGCAGGACATGCTGAAGCAACTTGATGATTTTGCAGATATACTAACACTTAAAACAAGCTTGGAAGAACAACTTGCCTCAGCAGTTCTTGAAGTTGACAGCCTTCGAAGCAGCAATGCAGAATTCGCCAGGGAAAAGGCAGCATTGGAGGACGCAAACAAGGTAGCAAGCAACGATATTGCTGAGATGCTGAAAGAAAGGAAACAACTTAAAGAAGTTATTGAGTTGTGCCATAAGAAAAGGGAAGCAATGGAAGATGAGCTTTCAGATGCCACAAATAACCTCAACATCTGGAAGCAAAAGGCAGAAGCTTTGTATTTTGAAAATCGTCGCCAAGATGAAGTGCTGACAGACTGTGCTGCGCAGCTTCGAGCTGCTAGCCATCGTGCTGACAAGTACAAATGTGTATGCAGTGAACTCGATAGACAGAAGAGGGAGCTGTGTGACCAACTGAAGCAGGTGTCAGAGGAACTAACACAAGTCAAGGATGAGTAAGTTACCTTTTGTTTCCTTCTCCGTGCTTGCAATTTACTTAGCTGTACTTATATTTTACCTGGCAGAAAACAAGTCATTTGGTTGCATTTGTGGTTCATTTTAAAAAACTGAGCATCCAGAATAGATCTGCTAGGTCATCAAAGATATGCAAGGCGAAGCATTGTGGGAAAAAAATTTAGCACTTGTAAGCTGTTGTCAAAACCGTTCCCTTTTGGAACTTACCAATGTGGTGATGGCGATTATCTAAATATATTTATTTTATTTCAAATACTGCAGCCCTAGGCAGCGCTGTTGCAGGAGTGGCATATGTAGAAACAATAAAAGACATAGAACAGTAAACATGTCAAACAAGTGCTTCTACAAAATCGCGTAGCGCCATTTCGCAAACATTACTCGGCAAATCATTTCAACATTCAATACTTAACTCTCGGGAAGAAACAGCGTTTGAACCTGTCAGTGCTTGCAAAAAAAAGGGCTTTAGGTTAAGGGTGTGACGGTATAGTCGGAACAGCACTAGCATACGCGATGTAGCTATCGTTAGATAGTTGACAAGACAATGAATGAATGTAAAAGTTTTCGAAGAATCGCTATCACGTCTGGAGCACAAAGGGGGGGGACTTCAAAGAGGTCATTGCAGATGAAGGTGAAAAATCTGTCATGGGGATGGCAAGATGCAAAAATATCTAATTCCAAACTCATCCTTTCCAAACTCATCGTAATAAAAGGAATGTCCTTAAAGGCGAACTCAGGCGACATTTTTGAGCATTCGAGGTAATGGCAATGATATGTTCCTGAGGCTTTCCTGTCGCGCTCCTGATAGTAGAAATGCTCAGCAAATGTGAAAATAATTCTTATAGAGCAAAAAAAGTGTGCAACCGAACCCAAAATGCAACCCAGCAGCAATCCGCCTTTTGCATCATGCGACAGCACATGTGCTCTTCCCCTGGCAGTAATGTCTTGAAAGTTTACCGGAACATACAGATTTTGAAGGCCATGGTATGGTACCAGTGTGCTTCTGTCGCTTTGCTGATGATGTCAACAAAAATTGTAGGAAGCCAGGTGGGCAGCTTAGGGTAATTAGTAAAAATTGATTTGCAAGCAATCTACTCATTTGTCGAGCCTGTAATCTTGCACAAATGATGGAAGTGTGGCAGGGAACGTACCCAACAAACTTTATAGAGAGCCATTGACCTCGAAAAATCGTCAGAGTTGGCCTTTAATGCTTTAAGTTCAAGAAAAAAAGTAGTTTGTTGGGTGACCATGTCCAGTGTTTACCAAGACAAGATTTATATTTGTATTGTCATGTCACGGTTCTGTGAGAAAATTGTAATTAGTTGCATCCCTTACAACAGAGTGAACAATACTATTGCGTTCATCTATTTCATCTCCCTGGTCCCCATTACCATCCGGCTGTTCTGCTTGCTACTTTAATTGGTGGCGGCCTCCATAATCTTGCATACATGAGTCGCCCATAGGCAAAACAAATTTTTCAGCGTCCAACTATTGTGTGAAGCGTAGCCAGTTGCATTGTGAAGAGGGTTCTCGCAAGGACAGAAAGATTAACACACTACAGGTCAAAGTAGTTGGCTGTAACTCTCTTCACTATGTGCAGCCAATAAACTCGGGCCAAGCACAATTCCCAGTTACATTTCTTTTCTCAGTAGGCCTTATAGTGTACCACACCTTCAGCAAATGGCTTCTGCTTCAGCATGGTTTGGCTTTGCTGTGGTACGGTAGTTATAGTGCCCGGCTGCTGCCCCAAAGGATATGGGTTCGATCCTGGTCGCAGTATTCGTATTTTGATAGAAGTGAAATGCTAGAGGCCCATGTATTATGTAATGTCAGTGCATGTCAAAGAGCTCCAGGTGGTTAAAATTTCCAGCGCCATCCACTGCAGCACATCTCAGTGCTGTCACGTGGTAGTGACGCACACAGCACTCAAGGCGAAGCACGCAGGACTCAAGTGATGTCAAGCGAACTGTTTATTGGGCGAACTTGTGCCCAGCAAAACAAAGCCAATGACAATGCACAGCAATAGCGGCGTGAACAGTCGTCGGTCGACGGAAAGACTAACAAACGGCGTAATGCGTCGGCTTTTATACCCGCGTCATAACACGTTCTCGCATTATCTCTGGAATTCCCGAAGTTACTGAAATGTGCGCGTCAAGCATGCAAAGTTTCAACAATGGTCGACACGGTTCTAGAAGTGGCATGCAAGATAAACACGGCCTGCGTTGCGCGTAACAGAAAGTGATAACAGCGCTCCCCGCAAACAATCAAAACGAGCGCGTGTGTCACTGGGAAGCGATAACGGCTTTCCACTTAAATCAAAACAACCGCACGTGTCGGTATCATATAGTAATTTTGGCACCTAAAACCTCAGCAACTATTGTATCTAGCATGGTTTGAGGTGTGCTTAAAGGGGCCAAGACACCAAACTTTGGGGCTACAAAAGCCTCCTTAAGTTTCCTCTGTGTGCAAGGATGCTCAGCACAGTGTTGGACACAGCTCACTTCCAAAGAGTTCATATTGTGGTCAAGACCCAGCACCAGTACAACTGACACAATGCTCACTGCGTTGGAAGCACAGCAAAAGTTTTCATGACGTCATACCACATTAGAGTGACACACAATGGGTGGTGACCATTGGTACTGAGCAACCCCAGAGGGTGCTTTTTTTTTTTTTTTTTGTTCTCCCGGTGGGCGTCTGGCAAACAGAAGGCAGGGTGACAACAAATGAATGCAAGAACGCAGTGCCCTGAGCATTAGAAACCCCAAAACTAATGCTCTGTATTGTGTGTTGGGCTTCTGTGCCAGAAAATTCAGAGAACCTGTGCAAGTATAGCATGTATGCTTGAAAGTAGATGACTGAGCAGTGTGTGCATCATAGCTTTTTGGAACCACGTAACCAGGCTAGGGTGGCATGGGTGGCTAGAATGGGGAGATGCGAGTACCAGTGGCAAAAATGTGACATCAAAATGCACCGACACCACAGGGGGTGCTGTACTGGGGGTGTGGGTAGTGGAGCAGATGACACACTGCGTAGAGCTGCTCACGCCCAAAGTGCAAGCTCCAGTTTCAAGCACTGAGCATGTTTCTTTTTCAGCGCGAGTGCAGACGTATAACACACTCTAATCACACAGGTTGTTCATCACTGATGTCCATAACAGTGTGCACAATAGAGGAATCGAGGTGAGATGTACTGCACACTAGTAGTGAAAAACTTTGGATTTCATAAAGCTGCTCTCTGTAATGTTGCAGGATCCTTGCAAACTTCTGCTTAAAGGACTGAAAGCAGCCTGTCACAGTATGTTCTTTTCTTGGGAGCTCATTCAGCTGAAAAATGCTGTACACATGCATTAATTGTTGGGCCATTGCACCTGAATTAAAGTGGACAGTGATGGGCAAACTCTTTGCTCGTTTAAGGAAGCCTGGATCTTGCATAGCAGTGAGGCTGATTGGACTAGTAGTTGATTCTGACCTTAGAAAAATGAGTGTGTAACAATAATGACAATTTTATCCTGCTGCTGTACCTGCATGTGTTTACGCGTCATCCTTGTTAAACTTACGCGCTCTGTTTTCTAAAGTCTTAATCTCACAATTGGCTTCTTGTTACCTTTCTTTAGCGTCTTGCAGCAACAGAGGTCTCTTACTGTTTGTCCTGCTCAGCATGTGTGAAGTCCAAACCTTAGCCATTGAGCAGGACATCTTGCTAGTGCACACCAAGCCTCTTCTTTTGTTTTCAAGCACAGCAGGTAGGCTGCAAGAATTATAGCTTGTGCTTTTCTTAAACGCAAGGCATCACTGATTAGGAAGACTGAAGGTGCCCGACACCACAAGACAACTGTGTGAATGGAAACCACAATTTCTTCTATCAAAGGCGGTCATCTGACTGTTTTTAGAATGTGCATTTGTAAAACACCTAGTAAATATGGTATGTTGCAAGGGAAAATATGTGATCATGAAGGTGCAGCTGGTGGAGCAAGTGATGCTGAGTTCTGCGTAGTGACGTGGCTTCAATGACGCACTCTTTTCCAGTTTTGTGGCATGCACTGTGAGGCTCTGTGCATATGCTAGAAGATCCTGTGATTCTTGTTGCAATTTGCAACAAGAAGCGCAGGAGCTTTTGCAAAAGCCCACAAAGCATAGTATTTGCACAATTCTAATGCATCTTTTTGCGATAAAATGTGCCCGAAAATTGCCTGTGCGTTAAAATAGAGTGCGAAATGCGAAACCGCAACCACATTCACGGCGTACATGAAAGACTCTCACCAGAGGGGCCAGATGCAGTGTTATCACCATCGCAAAAATGGCGGCGCCCACAGCAGCGGATGCGTTTTAGAGATGGGCAAAGCGGCTCACTTAAGGGGGGACATGGGTCTTAAGACCAATAATATTGTCAAAAAATCAATTTTTGGAAAAAAGCATTTTCGCGATCTACATCAATCGCTTTCCATATATGCCAAGTTTCCTATCTGTTAAGGCCATATTTCAACCAAATCATCAATTCAAATGCATATAAAGCACCCAATTTTTTGCTGTGTCAATGCTAAAAGGAGACATATCCAATGACGCCACGCTCACATTCTAGTACCTTGAGCATATACTAATGGTAGCCTACCAAATTTTTGTAAGTGTGTATGTGTACAAACATTTGCAACTGCTCACACCTAAATATGGCATTTATTTGTTTTCTTGGTTTTCTCAAAATGTTAGCTTTGCACACCCAGCAAGACATTTACTCCAATATTGAAGTGGCCATCACAGATAGAATAATTCTTTTTGCAACATGAAGCTGGATGTTTGGAGCACACAACATAGGAAAGAAATTTTTAATATTACTTGCTTAAATTTAACAAATTTGCTTTTTGTGAGACATTTACATGGCCATTTTTGAAATGATACAGTTCATTATACTATAAAGCAAAAACTAATGACCTAATCACAAAAGTACTTCCATTGTTGTGATCCTTATGCCTTCTGCTAACAATTAATATGCCATTTGTATATGTCAGTGTGGTGGTAGTCTGTCTATTGTAGTAAGAACAAAAGAGGTTGTCTTGTTAATTATGTCATTAAATAATGAACTCAGGGGAAAAATAACAGCATTTTTAGAATCAGCAAAAGAGAGCAAACAAGCATGCAAACATTAATCAAATTTGGTTCATAAATAAGTAAGGACACCCTTAAGACCCACGTCCCCCCTTAAGTGAACGGCTTTGCTCAGAACGGCTCAGCTCACTGTAATGAACCAGTTCATTTCAGTGGCTCACCGGGTCACCTAAATGCATGGAGAGGAACGTGAAGGAGCATTATCATGGGCGTCCAGGAGGGGAAGGGGAGGCAAGACGGGCGGCTGACCTCCCCCTTCTCCTTTCCTAGAATTTTGTACAGTGCTTTTTTACGCAGGGCTCGGGGGAAAAAATGGCGCTCGGGGATGCTGTCATGATGTGCCGTAAATTTGAAGAGATGTTTAGCTTCCTTAACCCAGGGGTGATACAGCTGCTCATATTGCACACTTTTGATACAATTCCGTTTTCCAGCTCCGAGCTGCTCCAGAAGCATGAAAATTGGGAAAATTGGGAAAATTGCTCCAAACTGCTCCAAAACAGCCTGGAAAGCAAGTATTTTGCTCATGTCAGTTTCAATGGGGAAAAAAAGTGGAGTTGCGCAACGTACATAGCGTGATTGACGCTTGGGCATCCAAGATTTGCTGCAGACACTTCGATTTTCGTGTCAGCGTACGTTGACACGAAAATCAAGACATGTAGAACCTACACACATGGAATGCCATTATCTACATGAAATTAAAGTACTTTCCACGATTAGTTGCCACCATGGTATTGCAGTGTTACAATAGAGGGCAATGCGCTGGTGAAAAGCTCAGGTGAGCTTTTTCGTAATGGTGTGAAGTTGGAAAATCTTGATAAAATCCAGTGACCAGACTCTCCTGACAAAAGAGAACACTAATTAACCTACAAGAAGTGCTAGGGATCCTTCAGAAGCTGAATAAGAAAGTCTACAAAGTCAAAGCAGTAGTTCACGAAATCATGTGAGTGGTCTCAACTAAAAGACTATTGTGTGTTGACAATTTTGGTGCAGTGAGAATTTCTTTAAAATTTGAGATGTGTACTGACCCCTGGTTGTGAAAAAGGTGCTTGACTGCCTGGGCTGCACCAAATTTGACTTTTTGAGCTCTTAAGGCATCGTATTAATTGTTGCGAGCTGCTCCAAATCAAGGTTCTCCTGCTCCCAAATGAACATTTCACTGCTCCAAAAACTGATCACAAACCTGTTTCTGCTGTTTCACCTCTGTTAACCCAATGACAGAAACAGACGTCGAACAATATCTGTGTGGCCCATATAAACAGATCAAAACTCAACAAAGTGCGATGCAAAGTGCATGTTATTCGTTTTATTGATGTGCTGATAATACACACTCCGCAAGTTCAGAGGACTGGATGATATGGGTGACATATTTATAATTATACTGATGAGCACTAATGGAAACCAGGACATAAACTGCATTCATCTGTTGTCTTTAAAGACACCAAATACTCTAGAGTCCGTCTTCGAAATGTTGCACCAGCTCACGATGAACTGCCTCACGCACTGCACACAGCGAGCGAGCTGTGAGTAGCGCGAGTCAGCCCACGACGGCCAACACTCCTCGCCGCCGTCGAAACTTCTGGCAGTGGACATCCATGCGTCTGGATAAAAACATGCAGCGGCCGGCGGGCACCCACGGAGGAAGCTGAAGTCAAGGAGGTTGTGATTCTTCTGAGCAACGGCAGGAGGGAATTTGCTCTCTTGCACCGCCAATAGATGGCACAAAAGTCGCACTGAGCAGAAGACCCAGCGTATGTATCTGTGATGTGATAAGTGCGCGTTTTGAAAAGTGCGCCAGTGCGACCAAAGGCGCTGACACAAGAAAAGAAAGACAACTGAATGTGTGGCTGTGAGCCCTCGTATAATCGACGAAGACGGGGTGCGTGAGCTTACGTCAGCCGAACTCCACGAATGAAGAGCCTCCACGCTGGGTGGGAAGAAACCTGGAGAAGAGACGTGGTGGAGGCATGGCAAAAGGAAGAAGCCTACGAGGGCGCGGGAGTGGCGGCCGAGTTCCTGTGGTAAGGCCCCTGCAGGCTCCCACCTGGGCATGGACCCGAGCGTCTCATCATCTGGCGTTGGCCAGGCTTTCCATCGTATGGCGTTGGCGAGGCACGACTGCGTCTCCTGTTCGATGTCTGAGCATCGGATGACAAGCGCCGGAAGGTTGCTGACCTCGACTCACTCGACGCTACCTTCCCTCCGAGCAACGCCTTGACCCAAGGCTGCCCTGAGTGTGTCTTCAGCATCAACCTCGCCGTGTACTCTCGCGTGCCCACTGAACGGTGACAGTCTTTTCTTTTGAAATTATTCTTATGCACTGTTAACCATTCTTCCTCACGTTCATAGTTCTGTTAACTTTTCCTCTCCTTTGCATGCTTCGTCTTGTTTCTGTCATCATCATCAGCCCATCTTATGTCCACTGCAGGACGAAGGCCTCTCCCAATCCTCTCCATTCTTGCCTGTCCTGCTATCATTCTCTCTTTATTCCGTTTCTTCAAACATAACGAGTGTTTGTTTTTCTTTCTGTACAAACGGCCTCGTCTCTCATTTCTCGATGACGGCTAAGCCATCGGGTTTAGAGTACACGAACCTACATGAGGGCACGTTGATTTGCTAGCCCCGTGACAGTATTGCGAAAGTGACTGAACGCGTGAACTCGAATGGAACGGTTCAACCAACACCAAAGATCCATTTGTTCCACCTGTACTTTGTGAACCGGTTCATGGTGGCGCTGCACTGCGGTGTTGGTTCAGTAGTTCAGCACGGCTCACTGAGCAAGAGAGAACCGCCACTCACTTTTACTGAGCCACAGATCACTCGTTCTTTAGAAAGAGCCGCTCAAAAGATCCGGCTCACTCCTGAGCGATTCATCTCTAATGCGTTTTGCTATGAGCTCACGTTGCTTTGTTTCATGCTCGATCACGACAGATTTGCACTGTATTTGTTCCGAATCGGGCGCAAATCGTAGTACGCCATCATAAAGCTGATTGCAAAAGACAGGCATCCTGCACGCTGATGATAGCCCGATGCCTGTGACTGTAATTCCGGCATGACATGGGCACTGTTCTTCGTGACCAACGGCGATCTGCATCCTATTTCTTGATCGCAATCTACGGTGGTCACAGCTATACAGTTTAAACTAATATGAATCATGTTAGCTGACGTCAGCCAAATCGCGATATGGGAGACAGATGGCAATTAAAAGCGCCCATGTGGTATTAGTATAACGTAAAGAGAGCTCTACGATATCCAGCACGTCGACAGCGAAAGGTTTCTAGGGACCGGAACTCGAAGACAGGCTTGTAGGCTTTCTTTAGCAACTCCCCGTAGGCCGAGCTTGTCACTCCGACGAGCGGCACAATCAAAGTGTGCATGTACCGTATTTACTCGCATAATGATCGCACTTTTTTTTTTCAAAAAAATTGACGCAAATTTTGGGGTGCGATCATTACGTGGGGTAAATTTCCCGCGAAAGAATATATTGAGCACCGAGAACGCAAACAAGTCGCGTATCAGAATTCTTACCGATAGCTATCATGAACATAACCAAAAATAAAAGTAGAGTAAGGCTTGCCTTTGTAATAAATGCACACATTACGCAGGAGCTACATGCATTGCATATTGCCCTTTAATTTTTTCATTCACTGACCCCCTAACTTTCATTCAGAGTCTGAAGCGTCACTGGTGTCAGTGTCGTCGCCGCTCGATTCCCTGTCGGAACCGGCACTGTCACCGCAGTCCCACATAAGGTTATCTTCCATTCCATCGAGCGCGTTAGATACGCCTGTCTTCTTGAAGCTGTTGGCGTGGTGAAAACTATGGCATTTGTCTTTATATCTATCCTAATACGGCACGTTTCCGCCAAGGGTGGGCAAAAATTAGGCATCTGCTTGGTGCGTGCAGTTCACTTGGTGAGTCTTGAAGAGTTATTTACGTAACATTCGACAGATGGTAAACATGATGATCGTCAGCTAGAATTGGCACACGACATATCGCTGCGGCAAGTACAGGGTGCGATCATTATGCGGGGGAAAAATAAAATCGAATTTTGACGACAAAATTTAGGGGTGCGATCATTATACGAGTAAATACGGTAAGTGATCTCAAAGCAATAAAAAGGGATCACAAGAGGGACTGCTGGAAGGATAAAGTTCTTATTCTGTAAAGGCAAGTAGCACTCGTCTCTTTCTACAGATCGCCTGCACAGTGATATACACGGTTTCTTTCTTAACCTGCAAAAATTAGGTGTGCGTTAACTTCATGCAAATACAGTATTTGTTGCAACTGAGAAACGACACCCCCTCTTGTAAACAAGAGGGGGCGTCACCTCACCAACGAACTTGTGCTGTTTGGGCTTTACAAGCATTTCAGATTGAGAATATCCTTGCTTATATCAGAGCATGGATAGAAAACGAAGTTCAATTTGGCAAATTTGGAAATATGGACCTGTTGAAGTGCAGGGGCACATAAGAGACTTTCTGAGGTTTTCCTGTACCCTGTGTCGAATCTCGCCCTCTATTGATGGAACGATGCAAGAAACGCTCCAAAGAGACTAGACGAAATGATGGAGTAGGCAAAGAGGCATGAATGTCGGTGTGAGGCCAGCAGGCCACAGTGGCTAAGCTTGCCGCACTGCAAGTGGCAGTGCCACATTCCCCTGGTGGCACTTGTGCGCAGATGGGTCATGTGCTCGAAGGAAACACCACTGGTATTCACACCTCTCTTTTCCAGCCACCATAGCCAAGCTTCCTATACAGTGACAGTGCTGACCAACTTGGCCCACTGAAACTTATTTCAAGAATCGTTCACATAAATAATGCGATAATAAATTATTTACACAGTATATGTGTGAATCTTCAAGCATGTGTTGCACTTCTTGTAGCAATAAATGTTTGAAGCAAAGAATGCAGAAGCTAGAAAGTGAATGCGATCTTCTATTATACACAACACAACAGGATTTTTGACGCAAGTCAAACTTGCAAATGCATCGGTTACTGAAATTGCCATCATTGCAGTTTTAATGTTTGATCTAATCATATGTGCTGGATGTTGTAAATTTTATGAAATGGAAGATAAGGTGTTATGCCCTTTTGTCATCTGCACAACTCACATTTTCAGGCTCTGGCAGCATATGACTGGTTCAGAAGACCAGGTTAGAGTAGTGAAGGCAGCATCTAAATATTGCTTCTTTACCATTAGTACGAGTTCATCACTATTGCATTTAATTAAAGCAGTAACTACTGTCAAATTTATAACTTCAGTCAAATATAGTTAAATTACAACTGAAAAGGTAATTAAAATTTTGTTATGCTGGTAATTTTCAGTTTTCTTGGATAAGTTCTGTTTGGTAACACTGTTTTGTGCATATGCTTAAAAGTTGTGATAAAAACCTGGTGGTTATTATAAAACGTGAAAATAAGCCATACAGCCTGTGGGGGCACAACATATATCAGTGCCAGAGTATTTTCATGAGGCCTTTGATGCTAGTGTAGTAATAAGTTCCTAATGATTAGGCAGATCACTTTTCTTGAGTCGTAATACAAAACTGCACTTAGCACTTTGTATTTGCGTGTGACCGACACATTAGCGTGGCGTGCCACAATGAACTGGGCGAAATTTTTGCACTCATTGTCTATAATTATGAGAATCTTGATAAGTGTCATAGGTAGTCATATTGAGGATACATTTTGTGGATAATTATTGATGCTGTGATGCAGCTGGCCTTAGATCACTGAGAAACAATAATATGGGAGGAGAAACTCTGGGCCTGCACCAGCAGGAGTGCTTGTTACATTAATGTCACCCTGGGTGAGAAGATGTGCAGCTTCGCACATGCTATCACAGCGTGGTGGATGTAGGTGCCACGGAGAAAGAAGTATTTGAGGAGGGGAAACTGCTATGCCACGGCAGCGCAGCGGCGGCGGCCCGTTAATGTAACGCTTGGGCGAGGAGGAAGTTGAGTTTTCTGCCCATCACGACAGATGACACTTCCGGCCTGTTTCCATCGTTTACATGTCATCCTATGGGTGCGACGCACAATAATCGCGTTACCGCCTCATATATTGTAAATTTTCTCAGTTTTCAGTCTATAGCATCAATAAACAGGAGTGGCGGACATTTTAGCAGCAGCTCGCAATAAATGCTGGCCCAATTACGTGCCGCGCAGCGTTTGAAATGAGCTGCTTGCAGTCACTCCAGAGCAGACGACGCGTGCCGCTGGAAGTCACTCGCAGGCGTGTTGTGAGCACGCATGGGTAAATTGCCTTGGGAAGGAAGGCCGTGAAAGCTCCCGCGTATTCTTTGTGATCTGCTGACTCTATATATCTCTCACGGGATTCCGCAGCGTGATGCGGGGGCAGCTCCTCAAACTTTGCGCGCGCTTTTCGTGTCGCAGCAAAGGTGTGCGCTGTCCAGTATTGCCATCATGTGTTGTGCCTAACCTTAACATTTGGCTCATCCTGCAAGGCAAAACTGATTACTTTCAAAATTCTCAGTGGCTCGGTGAAATTGGAGGTGTGCGCTCGTGCAACACCAAGGAAAGACCAAGGGATCATGCCCTGTGACTCTGTTTGCGAGAAGCATTTCTCGGATAGTCACATACGTGTCGGGGATGTTAAAGCGAGCTTGGTGGCGAAGGCTCCGACAAACCGAAACGGCCTGTATTGTAACTAGATGCCGCGCCATCATTGTTTCCGCGCTGTCTCAGCCAGAGATTTATACCCCCCGCTTCTCCCCCTTCTTAACACTCCCCTGATAGCACCCGTTGTATGCTCACGTCCCCCTAAAAATTCCTCAGATAAGCAATGACTTCGTATCCACATCCCCCAGCTACTGGTTACGCCATGGGTAATACCCCCCCTAAAAAAAATTAAATTCCAGATAAACCGCTGGTTCAGCTACCTATTTTCTGTTCGCACAAAAAAAAAACATAGAAAGAAAGAAAGCACACAGCCCACTGGACCTGTCGTGAAGTGCGGAGAACGTGCAGTTGTCAATTAAGACACAAATATGTTCGCTGTTCGCCACGATGAAAAAAAAAAAAAAATGAGATGGTGTGTCCTCTCAAGTCCCTTTGGCACGAGTCCATTGCCTTGAACAATAAAGAAGCAAACAATGACGTATGTGTAGTTGAAGGAAAAGAAACTACGTTGTACCGATAGTTCTGGTGCTGTCCTAACCAACCGTGCTCGCATTATACAGTAAAGGAATTATACATTTCGCCTTGCACAAGAGGTACTGTGCAGGTAATTGTTGTGTATGCGACACTTTCTTTTCGTTCAGATAATTTGCAGCCACTGAGGATGCTGTAAAGTCCGAGGACTTCGATGGATAATAACCAGGCTTCGAAGGGGGCGGAAGACAATAACGCCTGTAGAGCGCCGAGCAGCGAGACGCCACGATGCCTTTATTCCAACAGAAAAATCCCAGCATACACGTGCCACGCGCTCCCGGTCGTACTTCCTCTTCTTTCGCGCCGGCTAATTCCTTTCTCTTTTTAACAGATGCGCAAGAATCGCATCCACTGCGATGAATCGACACCGGTTCGCCTTGAAACGTTAAACCGGCAAGCTTCCGCGGAGAGCACGACGCGCGTTCCTCTTTCTCCGCGAGCCGACTCGCACGACAGAGGGCGCGTCGGCGCGGTGCCCTACGGCGTGACTTTATCGGGCCGCCCGAGCCAGCGCTGTTTCCCCTCCTCCAGAATTCTTGCTCCGTGGTAGGTGCAGTGCACCTGGCAATGATGCAAGGAACTATTTTTTCCTCATGTTTGACAGTACAGACCCAGCAGTAGACTTTTGGATCTCTGGCTGCGTCTCTGATGGTACTCAGTGGCACAGTTCGTCCTTTGCACACTAGGTGACGCTGTCACGTCGTCCACCGCTGCGCTTCGGGTTGATATCACGACCAGGGAAGGAGCTGAGTTGCACCTCCTAAATTATTCCTGCTCCATGCCTTAGACCTAACAATCAACCTAAGAGTAGATATGTCAACCATTGCCTCTCTCATGTCTAGGTGTACTGATGTAGTGTGTGATTTTGCTGATAGCTTGTTTTATTTCTTGCTAACATAGATAATGAAGTGTCAAAACATTGCTGTGATGGCGCATGCATGCACAAATTACTATACTCCGTTTCGTGCATCACGTGCAATGCTGGGAAGGCTACACAAGTAGTCCGTAAAGAAAAGAAAGGAGAGGTGTATCGCTCTGACAAACAAGTGACCAAACATAAATAACTCTCATATTTTGATTGTTTCCTGAGCAATATGAGCATATTTTGTGAAGCTGATGAAAAATGTACTATGATTTAAGGCTGCCAGCAAAGCATTAGGTGTTTGCCTCTCACCGCAAGCAATGCACAACCTTTTGGTCACGGAAGTGCACAGCATAAGCAAGAGCACTAGCTTTGACAGCATTGTGCTTGATGTACGAAACGGAGTATAGCGACATAATTTGTTGAAAGGAAAACTGGCAGTTTTTAGCTGTATTTAAAACCACATTGCAAATTCTCTGGTGCATATAGTAATACAATAATAATCTGCACACATGTTGCAGGAGCCTCCACGACTGATTGGCATCTTTTGCTGACTTTGTTCAAAACGTTTTGAGGGGCCCACTTAAAGGGCAACTCCGGCAATTTTTCAGTGCCCACGGATCTCAATGAATTGTCAGTGTATGTTCTCCACGGTACTGTAATAATGTATGCCAAGCCAGGCAGTCAGGAGTCATTTAGCTTTACTGAAAATGAATATTAAAATTTTTTAGCCAATTGTCATGCGGGCCACTCTGTTGTGATGAAATTGCGTCGAGGTTTGGGCCCAGGACTACTCACCAAGGAACGCAATCGATACTCGAGCACACACACAACACGGAATATATACTATACAACACGGAATATATACACTGTAAATACACACACAACTTTGGAATAGCCACACAGATAATGCGCTGCTGACGTGATGTAAATGCAGTCCTACGGCTGCTGTTATCACGTCTCTGTTAGGAAAATAGTTTCTCTCCCTGCTTTCCCTGGTGTGTCGTCGTTGGCGCATCCAGGACGAGGTAGACTGCGGTGAGTCTGTCGTTGGTGAAGTGCCGACAGTGTGGGTCAACCCACGGGACAGTTGGACCGCAGCAGCGGCCCTTACGCCGCAGCAACTGTTTTCGCAGCCATGGCAGCCGGTAGGGTGCGGTAAGTACACAGCATCTCTAGCTACTTTGTTGATGACAGTGATGGCTGGAGTGACAGCGCCAGTAGCAAGGCTGGTTGCTGCAGTGGCCGAGCACACGGCCACCTCGTCTGGCTCCCTGGGCCCAGCACAGAACACAGGCCCTTGAAGTTGTCTGGCTCCCTGGACCCGTTGCACAGCAGGAATGCAGGTCCTTGGCATCGCAGTATGCCATGGCGGTTGGTAGCAGATTCTCTGGACCGGACGTCCAGTGAGAACTAGTTGGCTTCCACATCGCGCAGCACGAACCACTACACGCACAGTGCGAGCACACTTCGTCATCGCCCCTGCACGGTGAACACTCAACTGTTTAAATTTCGCGCCTCTATCATGACACGTGTGCTTTTGACGTCATTACCTTCAACGGTTCCTAGCCAAGCTGGTAGGCCTGCAAGAGCAAAACAGTGATACTTCCACACTCAAGTCATCGCGGTCAAGTTCAGAAAAGCTAGACTAACAATATATCATCAGATGACATTGCTGCTCTAATTTTTCTGACACCAGCTCCATATTTCTGATGGCAGGGAGGCTGTGACATTGTATACGATGCATGAAGCGTCTACCCATTTCGGTTTTGGTTGGAACACAAAGTTCATTTGGCTATTTAAAATTATTAGTGAGTTTGTGTGCAAATTTAACCATCCTGCCTGCTACGGGACTTTCAGTGCCATTGGAAAATAGCATTATCAGAATGTGGTGAAAAAATCACGGGTGTGTCCCTTTAAATAATGCATTCATTGCTTTTGGCATGAGTGGTGCTAGTTTGTTGTTGGTGAAAGATTCTTCTTAGGATGCTTTTGCCAAATTCGCATGTCTTCTTTCACTAAATAAAAATATCATTATAGCTCATACATTCTTTAGAATCTGCATGAATATTGTGAAGTGTGATAGGGCTGTTTGAACATTTCTCAATGAAAATTTTCTCTCATTAGAAGACCACAAACATACAACAATCAAGTATCATAGTATGTGTATTCGTTTGGTTGTGTACTGTGAGCAAAGTTTCACATCTCTGATTTAATTAAGATGGGCACATGTTGCTCCAATACCATGGAATATCATGTGCATAACTTGCCTTCCTCAACCAAAAATGTTTTTACAGAATACAGCTGAACACTTATAGAGCTGTATTCCTACTTGTATACTCATTTCCTTTCAACTACTCGCATATTGCGCCGACTGAGAACAGTACGACTCCTGGCTTGCTTATTAGTAATGTTAATTAAAACTACTTTAGCATATTAGCCCATAATTTGCATAGTTTCATTGGTATAATTCCCCTGAAGTTCACTGTCTATGAAAGCTACATCTTTAGCAAGGTAGTGAGAGTGTTGCATTTGGCAACATATTCTGGCTGCATTCATGTTGTCTCATATTACATTATAAATAGACTACTTTCAGTTACATGCTACTTTCAGGTACATGCGAGTGGAGGTTCTTCTCACAGTTTGCATGCACGAAGGGTAGGGCCTGGTTTTCAGATATCTAGCAAATCAGTTGAGAGCTGCCATGTGCATTAATGCGGAGGATATGTATACCGGTGAAGGACAGGTGCTAGTGTTCTTTTCACAGACAGCCAGACAGATGAATAAGAAGTATTAGGTAAGCCATGCAGTGATGTTGTAGTTAAATCACAAAAGGAGTGGTGTTTGTCAATCTGTGTTTGTCATTGATAAATACTATTTTATGTATTGATCAGAAATGATGCAACCGTTAGATCAGTGCAAATGTGTTGACCTATGTGGAGGGCACTGCATTCTTTTTGCATGCGAAATGTTTGTATAGACACCAAAAATATTCAGTCCATGCGTTCAGTGCTCAAAGCAAACCTTAGAAAGGTATTCAGATTTCTCGGTGCGAAAAGGCTTGTCTGGTTCATCTTCAGTGCATTGTGGAAAACGTCCATGTTGTGAACAGTTAATTCAGTGAATTCTGCTAAGCAGCACTTAGAGACAAGGCCACTCTTCAATAGCTGATGTGAGATTCTTTGTTTGTTTGTGCTGTTCAGGATGCAGGTGGCTGCAGCATTTTACGAGGTGATGGTGTCTAGACTATCATGGTGGCTGTCTTTAGAGAATTTTCTTTCTTCAAATTGGGACATTCACGCAAGGTATTTGCGTGTTATGTTCTGCAATAGTGAAGGTCACGCTGCTTGCTATTACTTGACCAGCTGAATGTCCTTAACTATTCGTGCCCCCACATGTGTACGTGTGTGTTTGTCAGTGTGCATGCCATTCGTGTCAGTGTGGTTGTGTCAGTGCATACTCACACATATGCTTCTGTTTCTGCAGTAAATTTTTGCAATGACTGCACAGGGTGCACCACCTTTTTTTCTGATGAGGGGGGGGGGCAAAGTGTGTGATCGGAAACATCACTTGCATGGCTTTTTTCAGACAAGTGAGCAACTTGAATGAGCAGCTCAACTCCATGGCAGCTGATGCTGAGAGGTAAGTTTGCAGTCACTTTAGTCTGTTGTTGAACTCTGCAAGGAGGTAATATTGCAGATCTGATTGTGAGAGAGCCATAGAAGTAGCCCCATTCCATCCTGTGAAAGTGGACGTACAGCAAAGCTGTTAAACAAGTACAACTGATGCCAGGCAATATACATCATAACTGCTGTTATACATTTATTTCATTATGCCTGGACATTGTTCTAACAAATTAGATTAGAGACACGGAATTACATGTAGATATACATTATTTCTTTATACTCTTTATTTTCTTTAATTGCAATGTCTGCCATTTGATTGTGAAATGGTGTTGTGCAAAGAGAAAGATAGTGTTGCCACCTCCTGTAATGCTATAAAACTGCGTATATGAACAAATTTTATCAATATTTATGCATTGGTATTGCGTTGCTTGGCACCTGGTGCGAAAGCCTTTCTAAGACAGTAGCTGTGTTCCGTTCCAGTGTGAGAGCCTTCAGGTTCCATTAAGTGCTCATCCATGTTGTTGCATAGAAACTGTGATTGTTGAACAGTCACCAGCTGAAACATGCCCGTTGTGAACGATCATTGCGCTGTGCACAACCAAATGTACTGTCTTCACTGCTGATACAGCACATGTAATCCATAGACCGCTTGAGCCAATGAACCTTGCCACACTGCTTTGGCTTGGCTGGCTTGTGGTCTTCTAGATCGCTTCGATATCTATACAATCTTAGATGTCATGCTCAGCCACATCAGCCTTCAGTGGCATTCACAGGTGGCCGCAGTGAGAATCACACGGCTTACCATCCCATTTCTCTCTCATCTGTCTACTGCTGCAGATATGTACATAAAGGTGAATGGGACAGGGTGTCAGCATTAAAGTGTTTGTGTCAGCAGCAGTAGATGGCACAAATATTGTACTCGTGAATGCAGGATGCCTGGCATGCAGGTGAACCTTTCATATGCAAAGCCAGCAAAGTGTACAATGACCTGTTACTATGTGAAGTGAGCAACCGTAAAAGTAGGGGTGGAACTTTTCAAGTGCCTATACCAGAGCCAAGCACTTTTTTTCAATCATGCTGTAATTGGTCTCTGCTTTTGTCAATGTCCAGCCCATAGGGAGTTATGTATTGGAGTAGTTGTGTTTTTGTTGCACAAGAACACAGCCAAGACTGACCCTGCTAGCATCTGTATGTACTTCATTTGCACCTGATGGGTTGAAATGACAAAGCATAGATGGAGAGGCAAGAGGACGATGCCATGTAGCATACACAACATGACATGCAGGTGACCAGGAGGAGAGGTCTACATCAGTGTAGAAGCTGGGTCAGTGGTGACATGACCTATGCGATATGACCTATGTGAGTGCTGGAAATAGGAATTGGCCCAAAAAACTGCAGAATTCATTGTGGTCTTAGGCTTTTGGAACTTGCAACCTGCACAATGTCTTGCATGGTGGCTTAATAATGCCACGGCACAGCACATCTTGACCTTAGTCAGTCATGACAACTTTTTTCGGCTGAGATGCAGTGCGGTCTCTGACACGAGAGCTGGTGCAAACCAGCATCAGTGTAGTTCTACACTTCTGACTTGCAGCCTTGTTGCAGCTGAGACACATTGAAGTTTTACAGTGGCAGTGGAGCTGAAAAACCTTTGTTCATCAGGAACTAGGGCTTCCCTGATCGAACACTAATGTGTCACTTGACAACTCTCCAAGCATTGAAAAGCCATGTGGTTCTTGTTAGTCAATTTGGCAACATTTGCTTGGTACAAGAACAAAGAGTTAAGGTGTTCATCACGGCTGAGACATTCACTGGCAAGCGGCTTAAGACACAGAAAAAGGTTTGTAAACAAAAATATGGCTGAGGTCCACAGTGATGTCAAACATTGCAAAAGCCAGTGAACGGCCTTGCAGCTCATGAATATCTCTGGTGTAAAGACCATAGCACCAGTGATGGGACCATAGAAGACAGGAACAAGGGCAAATAAGCCAAGCAGTGTTGGTGTCCTTGTGAACAGCTAGTTTAGGTAGCCAGTCGAGAGTTTTGTGCAATGGTGTGTAGCCCGGCACCTCCAACAATTAGTTTATTGGCAGTTTGTTTCATCGAGGATGCAACTAGCAGGAACAACAAGGTAGCATGAAACACCATCCAGAAAGATGCCAACAACCAGCAGCATGAGCCAAACAAGCCAAGCGCAGGTGATGCTGCTGGATGGAGACAAGTCTCCTCTATGACAATGCCTAATAGACACTCTCCCCACCCCTTCGCTGTCTGACATGCCACATACCTGCATTCCCCTGCTACCCGAGGATGTGCTGCTGGTGGCTTAGCTTGGTGGCTAGGCCATTGGCTTGCTAAGCTTGAAGTTGTGAGATCGAATACCAGCCACAGCTGCCGCATTTTGGTAAGGGCGAAATCCAAACGACACCAATGTACACATTTCACACAGTTCACATGTCTTATAAGTGCATGATAAAGAACCTCATGTGGTCAAAGTTACTCTAGAGCCCTTCACTACGGGCCATGCCTTATTATCTTATCGTGGTCTTGGGATGTAAAACTCTATTAATTATTGTTAATCAACCATGCAGTACAAATTGTCTTTGGATTTGATCTTGGCTACAAACATCTCAGAAGTGGTTGCTGGGCCTTTCCAGTATATTGGTGACTGCACGCCTGTCTGAGATGATCACATCAATTGTGATGGCAGTGCTTATTTAACAGCTTCGCTCTACATTCATTTTCATGGGGTGTAATAGAGGCAGAATATTTTTCGTATATGCTTTCTAATACACCATGTCTAATGTTCAGGAGTAGGCACCTCATAGTTGAACTCTGAGCATAGTGCTGCTTGGGTTACTCGCAGTCATACTGCTACCTAATAAATTCTGTGTGCATTTATAATGGTAGGTATATGAGATTTTTATTTATAAGTACAGGGTGTTAACCTTTGTTAATATTCTCAACATCACTACTTGTTAGCATCTGCCAAACTTCTTGTAGATGCTAAGGAATGGCATCACTGCACACTTACTGCACACTTGGTGCAGTGATGCCATTCCTACACCAATTGTTCCACACTGTGACAAGAGGCAAAACCCGTACAATCCTGCTATATTTCAGCAAGAATAACATAACTTGTACCAAGTGTACACCAAAATGTCGTTTTTGCAATCTTTTGAAAAAGAAAAAGGATGTGCTCAGAATTCATGTTTATGTTGCCATTGGAATTATGAATCATCATGGGAATAAGCATACAGGTGCTATGTAGTTGAAAAAATCTCTGAAGGCTAATGGCAGAACCCTTCAGTGCTTTTCTGGCCCTTAAACTCCGCCCGCCGTTTCATGCAGGGACAGGAATGGCTACTAGAGGCACCACTGTGAGAAAGGGGGCATGCGTCCATGCACACTGTGCTTGGTGAAAACGGCTGTGCTGTTTTTGCTGAGCACAGTTCACATGTCTTAACTAAGTAATCAGGCTTGACTTAACTAGTCATAGCAAGCTTAAATTGGCTTTACTAGCTCAGCATGTTTATGCTAGCAATACATATCCTAGTCTAGTTTTCTTTGAATTTCTCATGCTTAATGAAAAGCTTAAACAGCTTTGCTGTTAAAACAGTGATTTACCAGATGATTTGTTTATTGAAAATAGTGACAGGAAACATTGCAAGGCTACGGTCTCCTTTCACAATGAAATTATTGCTTCGAATATCGTCCATGGTCTCAAAATGTTTTTTGCACACTTGAACACTTGGTATTCGGAGTTAAATGTAAAGCCGCCAGTTTCTTGTTGTAGTAACGCTCATTTCCACGTCTCCCGCTCATTAGCATCACTTGGTAGACAAAACAAGACTGTTTCACTCGTATGCCGCTGTAGCAGGAGCGACAACCCGGCACCCGGCAAGGTTTTGGCATTGCTGCTCACATGAACCACAGAGTGCAGTGCCAGAATATACTATATTCTAATACTATACGTGACCAGTCCCTGTGTCATCCACAGAATGCTTAAATTTGTTCGATCTGTAAATTGGGTGAAACAGGGAAACAGACGAAGGCTGATGCAGCCGGATTTCCTGGGCACCCCACAATTCTCAGGCACTTCTCGTCTGGCCACCCCGCCACAGTGGTCTAGCGGTTATGGCGCTGCTGCTGATCCGAAGGTCGCGGGATCGAATCCCAGCTGCGGCAGCTACATTTCGATGGAGGCGAAATGTTGAGGCCCGTGTACTGTGCGATGTCAGTGCACATTAAAGAACTCCAGGTGGTCTAAATTCTCAGAGCCCTCCACTACGACATCTCTCATAATCGCTGCTGGTTTTGGGATTAAAACCCCAGAAATCAGTCAAACTAATCGGTCTCCTATGGCCGCCCCCTCTTTACCCCTTACGCACACTTAGCGCCACAACGCGACAGCTGCAACAGCATTGCAAGCTCTCCCCATAGCGTTGTGGAGGAGTTTTGTGACCAGAAAAGCACTGATGAACTCTGCTAATAGTTAGGTGTGTATGAATATAAAATTTTTCGAATAATTTAATACAAATATATACAGCTTCAAATATCAAAACAAAAATATGCCTTCAATAATATTTTATCCCATAAATAATTAATTTGTTAAGCAAATACAATAAATATATTTCTATCAGGAATGCGTTGCCTAGAGTAGCTTGTCAGATTTTAAAGTGCATTTGTAAGGTATAGCAGCATAAACCAATCAATAACAAATACGAAAAGATCTTAAGAAGTAATATTACTTATTACACGTGGTCAGGCCTGTTCAATGCATGCCGAAGAGATCCTGCAGAAGGAGGCGGCTACGAATCTCTGGACAGTACATTTGATTGCCTGTTAAAAAAAAAAAGCATGCAAAACACAAGCATGGTTATATATGCACCAACAACTCTGCTGAGTAGGTAGTTGAAGATCACAATAGGTCATGATTGCAAAGGAAAGTCATACGTGCTAGTGTGCTTGTCTTGGGTCACCTTGATGCTCCATGCACAACCAATGCATGCTAGTCTTGGCATAAATGTGAAAGATCACTCATTTTTGGCAATATAACTGGATCATAATTTTGAGTTTTCCAGATGTTCAAGTCATCTTGAATGTTTAAAATTTTTGAGAACCTTGTTTTTGAATCGAATATAAATATTTAAGTAATATACAACAAATATGTATGCAATTGAGAAGATTATTGAATTAAGCTAATGGCATTGAGCAAGTAAATTGCATTTGTCAGAACATTATTGAATTAAGCTAATGGCATTGAGCAAGTAAATTGCATTTGTCACGTTATGGGGGGCGGGGGGGGGGAGGGGGTGGACTGCTTGCATGGCAAAGTGCATGGCAAAGTTTTAGGACATGTTGCAGTGAATACTGATACAGTTTGTCATGGCAGAAGAGACTGATTCTTGTCACAAAAAAATACATGTACCAGTATTTGCTATCACTGACACTGAGTCCACGTTTTTTTTAATAGAGCTGTGCAAATAACAAAATTTTGAGTGCAAAGCAAATTGGAATATTTATGTTCATGTGTAAATCGAATAATTTTCTAATATTTTTTAATAATACCACGTGTAATCATGAAGAAATGTACTGTTAAACATGGGTAAAAACTTATCGCATGACTAGTGTATTCATTCCAAAGTTTCGAAGAAGTCCAACAGTGAACTGCGCAACATAAAGCTGAGGTTTCGCCGCAGTACACGGGTCTTAGCTTCGCCGCAGTACGCGGGTGTTAGCTTCGCCGCTGTACATGAGTGTAAGTTTCGCCGCAGTACACGGGTGTTATGCGGCGAAGCGCACTACATGCGGGGATGGGTCACTTTGTTGTTGTTGTTGTTTTGTGGGGTTTAACGTCCCAAAACCAGTTCTGATTATGAGAGACGCCGTAGTGGAGGTCTCCGGAAATTTCGACCACCTGGGGTTCTTTAACGTGCACTGACATCGCACAGCACACGGGCCTCAACATTTCGCCTCCATCGAAATGCAGCCGCCGCGGCCGGGATTCGATCCCGCGACCCTCGGATCAGCAGCCGAGTACCATAGCCACTAGACCACCGTGGTGGGGATGGGTCACTTGTCACGAGACATAGCATTTTTTTCCCCCTTAATTACCAACTTCTTTACCAACTTACTATTCAAACTACTCGTTTAAATAGTCAAAGTTACGTGCTAATTGAATAGCGTTTTATTCAAAATTCCTAATATTCGCACACCCATATTTTTTAACATATTCATTGGACATGATAAAGGGCATATCTTCGGCACTGCCAATATTCTCTTCTAATGTTGCCTGAATTGACCACTGAAATTTCATGGAGGATCTTTTGAATTGCATGTAACTTTCAAAAACAGCTGCAAAGGTGCAGTAATGCAGTGATTTGGGCTGTTGGTATGACTTCTTAAAGCATGAAAAGGCAAAGATGAAGAATGATGTGAAGCACACACGTGCTAGCGTCTGTGCCTGTGTGTGTTGGCGCTTGTGTGTGTCGCGTCATAAGCCTCGCGATGCAAAAGTGGTTGTACCCATTTAAAATTTTACGCTCTGGTTCAGTAATTATTGCTGGGCTTTTATGTGCTAAAACCATTATATTGATTATGAGGTGTGTTGTAATAGAGGGCTCTGGATATTTAGGACCACCGAAAATGCACATATGGATTTCTAGCATTCCTGCCTCCATTGAAATCGCAATCACAACAGCCAGGATCAAACACACATCACCCACGTCCTTTGGGTCAGCAGCTGAGTATCATAACCTCTGTTCCACTGCATAGACATGCTCTGCTTAAAGTCCAAAAGTAGTGCTTTTGTTGCTTGTCGTATAAACCTCACATATGGCATTGCTGCACTACTGGAAGTAGGATTTATGTCTGCAATGTATGGGTTTAGGTAGAGTAACTATGGTAAGCATTTAATACAGCATGAAGGTGTGGCTTGTCAGGCATTCATATGTATGCTTGAAATTTAGTGTTTCTATGTCTTGAGCAACCACTAAGTATTACTACTCCTATTTGCAGATGGAAGGCAAGCTTCGAGGCTCTGCAGATGAGAGTTGCACCATTCCAGGTGTGTGAGAGGAAAATATTAGTACAAAATACAGTCCTGTGTACTTTTGTCTGAGTGGATCCATATTGTTTTCCCGCTAAATAACATGAATCTTGGCAGATACCAACTGTCTGATCAAAGTTTCTCTTGGTCAGTGAGAGGCTGCTTATTTGATACCAGGCCATAGTGGCTACATTATCCTATTTGTGAAATGTAAACTGTATAATGCTTTGGGTGAAAATTAATGTTGTGTATGGGCTGCCAATAGGCCAGGGACTGTGTTCTCTCTGTGCAGTGGCCAAATTTTAGGTGTGAAGTCCAAAGAAACACCTAGAGTATATCTAAATCAAAGGTACAGCATCCGCTCATGATTTACCAAAAGGAGTACTGGTGCAAAAATTTAATATTTTTTTATTCTGTTGCAACAAGCAGCTAATAAACCACCCACCACAGCTGGATGTCATATTCTTTAGCATGCAGTGGTTATTTACTCGCAGTCGTTTTTAAAGCGCCCAGTCACAATTTGTTTCAGAGAGAACAGAGAAAGGTGGGGCCAGAGTGACAGGAACATAAGCACACCTGATCACTTGACCATTCAACTTTTGAGGCATGTGCCACATGCAGTAACATCTCCATATGGTCACCATGTTGATGGTTTATCTGTTACACTTACATGTGCTTTTTAACGTTGTTACTGCTGTTGTCCTCATCGTAAGTGTGAAATGTCACAATGGGCATGCAAAAATTCTTATAGCAGTGCAGAGTGAACATTGGTGGTAAAGAGCACATGCAAGGAGTGTGCCATGGCCAGCTCAATTGTGACGTAATTTGTTGCTGGTTGTTTACACATGATGGCACGAGGTGTGTAATTTTGCACTCAGTCTGCCTTTTGCGATGCAAAACCTTAAATGGAAGCTGAAGTGGTCTTAGACTTCTAAAAACTGAGGTTTATTCAAATAGCGTACATTTGAAAACCCAGATTTTCTTTTTTTTTTTTTTTTTGCGCGATAATGCCAGCAGCGATGTCGTAACCGAGGTTGAAAGTTGCAGCTAAGCTCTGCCTACCACGGCTCACCAGGTGAGCCGCTGGAGGCGGTGAACATGACATCATCGGGTTCGCAGACACCCGCGCTAGCGTTGCCTGTGGATTTAGAACATCCATCACATTGTATTCTGCCTAAATGTTCAGTGCGTCAATTTTGTTTCTGGCTTGTGCTTTGAAGAACGCCTGGCACATGGATAATTCTGCCTGAAACAAGCATTAGTCATGCCACCCATTCGCTCACGCCGTTTGTGCCTGTATATGAGCACCAGCAGTTGAGACGATGTTTTTCAAAATTTTGCACAGCAGAACCCGAACCGTACGGTGCATTACTGTGATGAATATTAACCGAAGCCTTCAAGACTCATTCTTATGTGCAAAAAACATCTTCAGGACTGATCGGATTACAACAACCAGGAATATATCGCTAACATTATCAAAATAAAACTGTGGCAAATCTCGCAGGTCCGCACGGCAAATACACTTCTAGGCCTTCTATTCTTGTTGAAGTTTCGTTCGGCCTTGCAGGTAGCATAGGTATGCCATCAAGCCATTGAACACTGGTCTGATCACTGGCCACAAAACGACAGCTACGCTGCCAGGTGGCACATATTTTTCTGGCCCTTCTACAAATTCTTTTCTCGTTTTCCTACTAACCTGTACAAGATTTGTTGCCTGTACAATGCACCACCACATTTGCTGCAACCGAAACATCAAGTATTGCATGCGCCGTGTGGTGGCCCAACATAGCAGAGTGCACCAATAACAGTCCACTTAAATTTTAACTACTTCAGGCCAGTTCATACGCATTAAAACCATTAACCATTAACAAAGCTTTTGCCAGGGTACTGTAGGGTGTATACCTTCATTAAATTAATTAGCACCAAAGCATTTACATGTGAGCTCTTAAAAAAAGGTTACTAGCTTTTCTGTTTTTAAGAGTGCACATGTAAATATTCGGTGCTAATAATTCAATGAACATATATCCTATGCTACCTCCTTTGTTGCAGGCCACTTCTATGTTACCAGATGCTTCGTAGGTGGCTTCACCTGTATAATAAACACAGTACTTTGTAGCCACAAATATGTGTTTATTGTATTTGAATAGCAGTTTTGTGCGACACAATGACACGCATATGCGCAGCGAGTAGGGCATGAGAATCCAGATCCAAAGTAAGCATTACTTCTCTAAAGTCACGGCTGCTCACCAGCACAACATGCGCTATAGCCTAAACTATGGTCATATCTAGCACTGACATTGCCGTTAAACTAGGTGTCACGTAGACGCCTTGATATTCTGTGTGTCTATCGTTTGTTGATACCTGTTTGTATATTGTTACTTGAGTACATCATAGCATTGTGTTTTTCATTTGGCCAAGTAATTATCACATGTTAATTACTGTAATAAAAATGTGCTGTACCGCTTGATCTATATTTGTTCTGCTTTTGTAATAGAAGCGGCATGGCACGGTAATTTCAAACAGTATGTAAACGAAATTACCGTAACTGTATTATTTGGAAATTGTCATTTACTAGCTTTAGGGGTAACCGCACTAACAATGAACTGAATATTGATATGAAGTTACTGACATCTGGTTAGTACTTTCAAAGAAATTAACAAAGGAGGTGGCCTACAGCTTTACTGTCTGCAAGTACTAATAAGATAATGTTTTTTTGTGTATAGCAGTTGCTTGATAATGGCGCGGTAAATGGCTCAGTTAGTTCATTGGTTCCTTATATTTTTTTACTTGTGGCATGCAAAGTGAGTGATGTAGACGAGCCACAGTAAACAGGAGTAGGTGGTGCTGTTAAGCCTGGCTAAGAGCTGCGAAGCGGCAAAATTCTGAAGGGCATCTGTGGCAGCCGCCAGCACATCTGTCCCATTTTCTTCTTTTTTGTTGTTGCCACCTTCAACGCCAACATAGTGAGTTCATTGGTTCCTCATATTTTTTTACTTGTGGAGTGCGAAGTGAGTGATGTAGATGAGCCACAGTAAATAGGTGTAGGTTTTACTGAACAGAAGGTTGTAGCTGATGTTCCACTTTTTTCTGCTGAACAACCTCCGACCAAGCGTTGCACTGGCCGCTTGTGTCTTGAGCCACATGCCCGCTTCGCCTTCGAGGCAGTGGCCTGTTCCTCATGAGTCACCGTTATCCTCCTTGTCTTCAGTGGTGATTCTGCTACAGGCAGCCCTCCCTCTAGTTACAGTGCCGTGCAGGTAGCCGGAATGACACTTTGAGACAGGTTCTACGAGGTAGTGGGAGCAAAAGCGAGTTGGATGAATGGTGAGGACCGAATGGCTCTGGTCTGTTGGGTTCATCCTGTGACTGTCGGAGTAGGTCCCCAACCAAGGTGGGTTTGAGGCGGCGTCCTGCGCGCCATCTAAGTCCATAGTGAAATGCTTGTCGGCATAACGGATGACTGGGTATGGACCATCGTAAGGGTGTTGCAATAGCTTCCATACTGAGTCCAGGGTGCGCACAGGTCCTTGAAATCCTGGAAAACCCTTGAAATCGAAAATTTCGTTTTGAAGGGCCTTGAAGGTCCTGAAGCCCCGCCATGGTGGTCCAGTGGCTAAGGTACTCGGCTGCTGATCCGAGGGTCGCGGGATCAAATCCCGGCCGCGGCGGCTGCATTTCGATGGAGGCGAAATGTTGAGGCCCGTGTGCTGTGCGATGTCAGTGCACGCTAAAGAACCCCAGGTGGTCGAAATTTCCGGAGCCCTCCACTACGGCGTCTCTCATAATCAGAACTGGTTTTGGGACGTTAAACCCCACAAATCAATCAATTGAAGGTCCTGAAATTTCGTTTCAGTCCTTGAAAACCCTATTATTTTGGGGATTTTCACCTGGTCTGATTGTATTACTTGCAATTCACGCCACTTGAACATGTCTGCGACGAACTTCACTGGATATCGCGTTCTGTGGCGCCGCGATCACAAAGTCAAACACGGTCAAAACACCTGTACTTGATGGCTCGAGGCATGCGCGCACCCGCAGTGCCATTCTTTTTTATTTGGCTTGCTTCGGCTTCGGCTGCTGATGGCCACAATGAAGCTACGACATCTTGAGCTCTCCAGAAAAAGTTTCCCGAATGCGCTTATTGCAGCAGAATTTACTAGTGTTTGAAAAGTTTTCTTTCGGCTTCGCTTTTAGCGGTATCCCTCACAAACCAGCTAAAGTAAAAAAACAAAAAGAAAACACTGCAGCGCACTTTCACTAGCCTCAGCATCATCTGCTGGCCACATTGTGCGTTGTCAATGGTCAGTGCTTGCTCCGATGCTGTCAGTGGTGTTTGGTTTTCCACGTGTTGGTTGCGGTACGCGTTGTGATCGCATGATCGTGCCAAGAAAATGCAAATCAGACAAAAAGGCGCTTGATTGTGGAGGAAGTTGAATGCATGCAGCTGAAGAGAAAGGAATTTAACTTGAAGCAGTTGTTGCCCATTTGTTAACCTCTGTTGATAGCTTTGCTGAAAAGGCAGGAGTGACCAGCGACATCAGACATGTAGTAAAGTCCAACAGCCTGCGAAAGTCAAGACCGAAGAACTTGATAGCATTAAGATGCAAATAGAAAAAAAAAAATCTGAAAGACCTGCCTTGAGCTTCAGAACTTCTAGTCTAGTGAAACTGTGAAATAAGTGAACAGAATACCCTTTGTTTTGTGCAATAAAATTTACCGTGAGCTACAATGGTCTTCTTTAATTTTTGTCAAAGGTCCTTGAAAACTCCTGGAATTTTTCTCTTGAAACCCTGTGAGTCACAGCGTACGGGCAGCATGGCTCAGAGGCATGAAGTGTGCATAATGAAGCTCACAGCTTGTTGATGTCGGTGGGGTCAGGGCACAGCGATGAGATGTAAGGGTAGAGGAATGCCCCAAGAAGGCATAGAAATTTTCCAAAAATCATCTTCGCCAGCATACAGCCCATATCCTGCTTCAATATAGTCCAAAGTAACTCAGCAGGACCAATAGAAACTCTGTATACCAGTGGGTGTTGTCCAGCTGTGCTCTGAGAGAGGTTTTGAGGGAGCAGTGGAAACACTCAACTAGTCCATTCGCAATGGGCTGGCATGCCGTGGTGCAGATGCAAGAAGTGTGCAACAGTATGAGCAGGTTATTGAATAGTGCCGATTCAAACTGATGTTCCCGATTGGTTGTCACAGTAGATGGAATGCCGTAACGGGAAACTCAGCCTGTGATGAATGCATTGGCGATGGTTTCGCTAAGGATGTCTGGAATGGGAAACCCATCTGGCCATTGGGTAAATCTGTTGACACAGATCAGCCGGAAGATATTCGCATCGAATGGCAGCCATGGCCCAAATATGTCAATGTGAACCTTGTCGAGCCGTTAAGATGGTGGCATAAACGAGCCAAAAGGTGCCCTGGTGTGCCCGGTGAACTTTTGACTGTTGGCCTACAAGACTACCACACGCCCAGGTTGATACCCGGTGTACGGATCATTAAGTCACCAGGTGTTCATTGGCACAAATTTCTGGGTGGGTTAAGTTATGATGGGCATTGAATACAGTTTGCTGACAGTATTGTAGTGCATGTGGACACACCACACAGAACTGGGACAGCACAAGGTGGAATATTCACATCACAGCTGTAGGATGCAGAGTTTGCTGTGAAGCGCGATCACTTCACCGTTGTCTTGTGCTCTAGCTAGTCTGGGTGGTGTTGGCTGTAGCCAGTGCAGAGAAGTTAACCATGTTGTTAACCATGTGTTCACCACGTTGTAGAAAGTGTTCGAGAAACGAAGCGCATGCGAGGATTCTCCAGTCCTTGCATGTGCCGTATGTCCATCGTGAGTTCCACAATGAACGCCAAATGGTGGGTTTCACGGAGTGATAATTTGGTAGAAGTCAACCAGATGGCAAAGGTCGAAGGTTTGTGGTCCCTCTAAATATAGAACTCTTGACCTTCCAGGAGATGTCTGAAGTGGCATACAGCCATGTACATTGTGAAAAGTTCTGTGCGAAACATACTGTGTGTGTGTCTCTGTGGGTGACAGCTTACGAGAAAAGAAGGCAAGAGGCTGCCAGGTGTTGTCCACGAACTGTTAGAGCACAGCTCCGATAGCAGCATCAGATGCGTCGGCCATTGGGCAAAAGTGGGGCTCCTGGTCTGGGATGGACGAAAAGTGTTGCTCGAGACAGCTTGTTCTTGATGGTTTCAAAAGCAACTAGGTTGTCTGGGGACCAGGCAAGTCCAGTTGCTTTTGATTTGTTGCCCTGGAGCATGGCCATCAGCAGCTGCAGGAAAGCGGCGCTGTTCAGGATGAAGAGGTTCTAAACTTGCACGAGGCCTAGAAACTTGCGAAGCTTGTGGCTTGAAGCTGGCTGAGGAAAATCTTGGGTGGCAAGGATTTTTAATGACAAGGGAAGGATGCCATTCTTTTCTACACCGTGACCGATGAAGTCGAACTCATGAACACCAAATTCAAACTTCGCCCTGTCAGTCGGGCCATGTTCAGCGAGGCGATGAAGGAGTTGGCCCAGGTACTGGATGTGCTGTTCAGTGTTAGGACTGAATACGAGAAAATCGTATATGTCGTCGTATATCTGAAACAGAAAGGCAATCCTTTTGTCATCTTATTAACCTGCTGGAAAGTTTGTGCTGCATTGAGCAGGCTGACGGGCATGTGCACATACTCAAATAGTCCGAATTGTGTCATGATTGCTGTCTTCGGAATATCCGCAGGCTTCACAGGAATCTGATGGTAGGCCTTAACAAGGTCAGTCTTGGAGAACATGGTCGCTCCGTGCTATGATGTAGAGAAGTCTGCAATGTGTGGAAGTGGATAATGGTTTGGAACAGTGACGTTGTTGAGCATGCGGTAATCTCCACATGGCCACCAGACTCCAGGAATCCCCTTTGGCACCATGTGAAGAGGAGATGCGTAATGACTGGAGGAAGGCCGAACGATGCCAAGCTCTAGCATGTGGTCGAACTCATTGCGTGTGACCTTGCAGTGTTCATACGGTCAATGGCGGACCCTGGCATGAACAGGTGAACCATTTGTAACACATGGTGTGTGATGTCATGTTTGACTGGCAAGAGGAAGTTGGCCGACCATAGCAGAGATCGGAACTGCTCGAGAAGCTTCTGTAAGCTGACTTCGGTGATGCGCTGTTCACAGGCGAAAGTGGCTCTATGGAGATGTGTGTCATAGCATCAATGAGGCGTTTGCATTGCATGTCAACTAATATATTTTAATGATGTGGGAAGTCCACACCTAGGATGGGGTAGTCCACTTCAGCGTTGAGGAAAATCCATTGAAATGCCCTGCAAGGGCCAATGTTGAGACAGTGCTTATTTTCCATACATCACAATGGGGCCACTTGTAGACGTGCTTGGACTTGCCTCCGCCTTCGAATGACACCTGAGGATCAAGTGACGCTGACCTCAGCACCATTATCCACAAGGAAATGTAGTTCCATGATAGTTCCATGACAAATAATAAGCGACTGATTTCAGCATGAGCACCACTTGCTGCCTGTACTGGTGCTGCGCACCAGTACAGTGCTGCGTCACCAAAGGTGCTGCACTGTGTACTGGTGCTGCGTCACCAAAGGTACGATGGTGCCAGCACTGGCTTAGCAATGGTAATGATGATGAGAAAGAATGGCCGCGCGATGAAGAATGTTGGCGTCGAGTTCATAGGGCAGTGACCTGGTTTGACGGTTCGCATATCTCCTTGCAGAATTCATCACGCAGGCAATGTAGGGCAGGAGAAACTTCGGATTGGAGAAGTTCTTCGGATTGGAGAAGTTGTAGCTGTCGGTGCTCCGACATTGATGTCCACTTGATAAACTCGCTTGTGAGGGTGTCAAAGGGGTCTGTCACTTGGGGTTAGAGAATGAGGTCATGATGCTTGATGGCAATCTCAGGTGGGAGCGATGGTACCAAATGATGAAGTGAGTGAAGTAGACGAGCCACAGTAAACAGCTAGGAGTAGGTTTTACTAAACAGAAGGTTGTAGCTGACATTCCATTTTTTTCTTCTCTGCTGGACGAGCTCTGACCAAGCTTTGTACTGGCTGCTCATGACTTGAGCCACGCGCCCACTTAGCCTTCGAAGCACTGGTTTGTTCCTCATGAGCCACCGTTATTCTCATCTTCAGCGGTGATGCTGCTACAGACTTCTTGCCTTCTGGAGAGAGAGAGAGAGCTCTTGATTGAAAGGCAGAGAATTTAGCCGGCGTTACCATGTGCCATGACTGCTGGTTGCCATGAAAAGAACACTGATCCTTTTCATTTAAAACCGTAGTATAGAGATAGGAACTCGAAGGTTGCAGGATTGAATGCAGGCCGCCGCGGCTGCATTTCGATGAAGACGAAATGTTGAGGCCCGTGTGCTGTGCGATGTCAGCGCACGTTAAAGAACACCAGGTGTTCGAAATTTCTGGAGACCTCCACTACGGCATCTCTCATAATCGGAGCTGGTTTTGGGACGTTACACCCCACAAATCAATCACTGTAGAGGTAGGAACTGCTTCTAGCCACTCTAGCTGGGCGCCGTCTTTGGTTATTTGTGGCAACTTTAATAGACTCAGTTGTAAAAAAAGAGCTTGATAAATGAGGCAAGTGTCTACCGATCATGAAAACAGGGAATTCTCAGGACATTCGAGCTCCTGTCAGGAAAAATCAGCTGTAATGTCATTGAAGGAGCATGAAAGTCACGCTAATGCTGGCTCGAGTTACAGAGGACCTGTATGGCTCGTACGAAGTGCATCCTCGCTGCAACCATTGCTGGCTTCTCGCACTTTGATATTGGAGAAAGCACCAGCAAAGCAGCAAAAGGAATTACAGTATCTCTAGCACTGTGGCTTTTTAAATTTCAAAGCAAATTGAAAACAAACACTTCACGGCACCGTAATAGATGATGTAGATTGCAAGGCAGGCGCATCATTCTACTCGCACATGAGAACTTCAATAGCCGCTGCTGCTCATCCCCCCTTCCCTCTACTGATTCCCTAAACTAAAGGTGGCAGAAAAGCATGCAGAAAAACGTCGCAGCCTAGCGTGACACTACCTGATGCCACTCATTCAAATGAACTCTTCTTGTATACATTACATTCTTGGGGTCGCAAGCGTGCAACATAGTTAAGCTGGCTATGGCTGTAGGTGCCGCATTGAGTTATTTTGTTTTGACTCAGTGCAATGCAATGCAATGTTTAAAAAACACAATATGCGGAAGCTGTTGAATATGAACGATTCTATTGCGGTTCACATGCTGGCATCAAACTCGTGAGCAGTTTATGGAGAAACAATTTGAAGGAACAACTGTTCACGCTAGCACTAGTCCCCTTCAGTTACGGTCCTCCACTAGTAGCAAACTGTACCTCCACACTGTAGGCGGTCCTTACGGCGGTGCGTTAATGTCACTGGAAAAAGTTTTTATAGTATCGCATCTGTTTTCCATGTGCCGCTGGCACTGCCATTGGCTCATACATTGACTCAAAGTCTGCCTCGTACATTGACTTAATAGGCGTGTAGACTTGTCACTGCGTCATCTCCCTATGGAGGTAGAGGGCGCGCGGCTGCACGAAGCTGCGTGCCCTTTCCATACGGAGAGGACGTGGTGCCGATTCTACACACCACGCTGTGACGCGTTGTACCGCGCACATGTGGTTAGGGCTTTACCTTCTTGCGGAGATCAACAGAACTGATTTCTAGCTTGGTCGCGTCGCGCAGTCTGCAGCAACGCTGATGGGCAACACCATTTCGCTGTTTGTTTCTCCACGTGATTGTAACTTGATGTTTATCTTCATTGGCACTCCTTTGCAAAGGCCATGGGAGTTGATTTTCATCTCTATTGGCATAGCTTACCTTGGTTATTATCAACACGAACCTGGGAATCTCAGGGAATTTAGCAGTGTCGACTTGGTAGACACCCTGCTTTTGTGATGCTCGTGCATATTTGGTGGAATGTGCAGGTGTGAACGTGCTTAGACCAGAAAATGAACCTGAGGATGAGACCTTTTGGTTGGAAAACGTCCTTGAGGGGAAGTGAATGTACATATTTCCGCAAATGGCCAACTTTTCATGCTTTCTTGTCATTTCCTAGTGAGGAAGGCAAAGAGCTACAATTACAGGTGTTTATTCACAGTGTCTACGCCCTACGTAAAGAACGCTGATAGGTTTCATTTTGGCAGAACCTCTTAGCAGCTAGTGTGGCGACATTTCTCGGAACACAGTGTCATAAGTAAATTACACCGCAAAACTGAAAATACCAAGAAAACAAAACAACACTATTGCTATGACGAGCATGCAATTAGGTACTTTTGTCTGCTTACACAAACATGTCACATATTGTGCAAATGAAATGCTGTTAGCCACTTTTTGAATGCCTTATTTTTTGGTAAATTAGTAAGAGAATGACAACGCATTCGCAAATAGGATGTGTCATCATTACTCACCGCATACTGATTTACAAGCATGTTCGACTACTGGCGTCCATGCCTGATACGTGCATGTATGTGGCTCACAAATTCCAAATACTACATATACATATCATAGAGGTCAATCAGTTGAACAGCAGGCGAGGCTTACACTTGCTTTGTTGTGTGCTTCCGTGATCAGACGAAGCATGCAGTCAAGCACTATGAAGGCAACCCAAGCACCAAGTGCACATGATATGTGCTGTCAAACTAATGCAAACATTTAGTGTTTACCCAGTGCACGTGTAAATGGTGTTAAATGTGAAGTTGCATGTAACACTATTTACAGCTTCGGATGTAGTGAACACACGCCTGGCGTGCAGTTACACCGATGAAACCCTGGATAGAGTTCGTGAACATAGGGCAACGATCGTTGAACATTTTGCACACATTTACAACGCTTGCCGCACCGTCCATTCATGAGCACAGGTAACTCGGAATCACTTACAAGGTCCTTGAATAAACACTTAAAAGAAGTCCAGTTTCACCGAGCGAAACACGACATCACAGCAGAGAGATTCATCTCTTTTCAATGCTTGTTGGCATCGTTTTGGACGGCCCGGAAGGGATATGGCCGCCACCGCTATCTTTGCGGTACTCTAAAATTTTTCCAGTGACTCTACGGTGCGCATGCCTGTATATGTCACCATGACAACAGAAAGGGCAGTCGTCTGGCATCCCCTGTCCTCCCCCCCCCCCCTTTTTCCTCCTTTTAGGCCGCTCGCACTGTTTTCTTTTTCTTATGCCTGTAGGTGGCACGTTTGGCTTTTTGTTTGTTTGTTCATTCTTTTTGTTGTTTTTTGTTTTCCTTGCACGCACACATGCTACGCTGCACATTGCCGCTTGCGCACTCGCATGTGCATTGTTTGCCTTCTATCATTTAATTTGCGGTATACTTTGAGTGCTTTACAGTCAGAATGTGTGTTGTCTTGTCCACTACATCGGTGGCAGGCAGCCATCGATGTAGTGGACATCTGTTTATTATTTTGTTGATACTCTCAATAATTCAGACATTCGGCTAAATTGGACACCTATTTTTGCAGTCCCCTGAAATCTGAACTAATGAGGTTTTACTGGACTTCAAAACTTTGAACTCGATCTTATCAGGCGATATTTTATTTCCTGGGCATTTTACGAACCTTTACCCTCTCGTTTTGAGTGAAATAAATACTCGCCATTCAAATGGCATTGTCATTTTTAACAAGGTTCTTAGCGAGTAAACATGTGGGTCAGCATCGCATGAGCACATAATGACATAAAACAAAGTTCTCTGTCACTTGGGGAATTTATAAATGTCAATTTGGTAGACATCCTGGCAATGGACGTACATGTTGAGCAAATACAGGTCTTACTGGCGCTCACAAACTGAGTCGGGTCATTTCCCAAAGAGCCTTAAAAACGTGCACAAAGAAGGCTGGTATGTTCCTTACACACTTCTCTTTTTGTTGTTGCTTTATGCCTCCAGCTTGTGAACCAAGCTTATCACTTCGTGAGTGACTGCCAGCCTGGACCACCCATAAACCCATCTGTTTGTTCTATGTTTCACTAACTAAAGCATGTGCGTTCCCTTGTCATGTGTGTATGGAAACCCCTCTATCTTGCAACAGCAAAAACAAATTGCAAAAAGCCGCAGTATAGATAAAAGGATGCAGAGCAAACAACCGTATGGGTTCGTAATGTGTTTAGAGAACATGTAAATGGTTTACAGTACCACGAACATTCTCTTCTGCACAAAGACCAGCAGCGTGTGTAACATATATCATATATAAAATTTCAAAGGTGTGCCCATGCATTTGCCTGTCAAGTTATTTTGCCTTCATCATTTTGTCTGTACTCCTTGAAGTATTATGCAAGCTTCATGTCACTGTTGCTAAATAATGTCGGAACATGCTAAGGCAAGCAGATTTCGCATGCATAAGCGCCGTTACACCCTTCAGAGTGGCACTTGTTTGAGCAAACGGACATTGGACTGGACAGATAGAAAGGAGGAGGTTGTATACAACTATACAGAGTGTTTCAGCTAAACCCCGCCCCCCCTCCGAAAAAAAAAAAACGAAGAAAAAGCATTACAGGAATGAAACAAAGTTAGTATTATTTATTCGCTGTGGTGTTGACAAACTCTATTTCTTAGAATGATTGCATGTAATTAACATGAATTAGCCAGCTTTTAAATAGTTGCTTTAAATGCAGCATGTTCAATGGCGAAGCTGTAAAGCATGTTATTTAGTGGCCAAATGACGTAGTTTCGGTCTAATAACTGTAATTGTTTTAATCGATGAACGAATCGCAAAATACGTTTTAGAACAGGGAATGTTGCAGGAGCCAACATTTCGACAAGCGGACTTGTCTTCGTCAGGGCGGCTTGTCGAAATCCGCTTGTCGAAACGTTGGCTCCTGCGACATTCCCTGTTCTAAATCGTATTTGCGATTTGTTCATCGATTCAAGCATCCATCTTCCTCTGAGCTTCTGTAATTGTTTTAGTTATTTTTGGGCTTCTGAGAAAGTGTGCGAGATTTGAAAAGTACCATGTGACTAGGCGCTTGCACGCAGTCACATTAGCACTCTCAAGCATGCTAAGAATGAACCATCAATGTTGGCGCAGGCAGATCGTTCCGAGTAGGTCACAAGAAAAAATAACGGGTGGCCACGCCTCTCTGCCTTTTGGCCTGTTCGTGCGTGCAGTTTGCATGCATCGTTGGTGGTTCATTCTTAGCACAAGTGAGGGTGCTGATGGCACTGCACGCAAGCGCTAGTCACATGTTACTTTTTCAAATCTCATGCTTTCTTAGAAGCCTGGAAAAATAAAAATCATGGCACTTATTATTGTGGATAAACATGCTTTACAATACAACTTCACCATTAAGCATGTTCCATTTAAGGCAACCATTTAAAAGTTGTGTAATCAATATTAATCAACTACCTGAGATCATTTTAAGAGATCCTTTGATTTGGTCAAGACCATAGTGATTAATACTAAGTTGGTTGCATCCCCGTAAGCGCTCATGGATATTTTTAAAGGGCGGTGCGAGTTTGCTTAAGGATTCTGTATGCAATGTTGGCAAAAAAATGAAATGTAGGCAGACCACAGCTTAAGGATTAGGAGTGGCTTGAAGGCCACAACGCCACTCTACTCTCTCTCTCCCCATGCTCAGGTGAAGAGTGCCATGAGTGACATTAAACTTCGCCGTCTTACAGGTCCCGCAGCTCCTCCAGCCACCTGAGCCTGTTCACTTTTTTGACCAATAGTGCATCTACTCTATGCACTGCTGTACTGCCTATTTAGCCTCTCTCTCTCTCTTTTTCTTTTTTTACATCTTGGTTCACACAAATAGAGCGTTCGTTAAACTAGGCATACATTATGACCCTGTTTGATTAGCCGTTTTTTTAATGCACAGCTTCAGTACTGACACCATTCATAGTTAAATAGGGTGGCTGTTTATGCTGCTCTTTCAATGAGGCCCCTACTTGCTGCCTGCTTCGAATAAGAGGCAACCTGTGCATATCGAAAGTTAAACATAACATGTACATGTAATTTTGCTGCCTTTGAGGATGGAAACATGCTGATTGGGGGTGTTCTGCACCAGTACTTCTTGTTTTTGCTAGAAATGTGTGAGAATAATTGTTGATATGAAGTCTCCATGCTGAAAACTATACTAAAAAGTACTTTTATATACCCTAATGAGATGTGCTTCAGGTTAGGATCACTAGTACCAGATTCATGAACTTGGTGGCTATCATAAGCCATCCCACAGCTGAACCCACTTGACACGAGTTGCCAATGCATGTTGATGGCGAGGGCTAAAATTGATGCAGCCAGCAACACATCACTTGCCACCACTCATTTGTCTGTCCACACTGAATGCAAGTTTTAGAAACAGCACCATCTATTGCGGAATACTGGCTCGCGAATGTAGGCTCCTCGGTGCTTGTGTGGCTGTCATCTACTATACCATTCCCCGCATATTCTGCATAAACCTCTCAAGTCGTAATGCAATGTTGTTAGTGCCTATCAAGGAGGTAAGGGAAGTTATTTGAGGTAATTAATATAATTTGTTCATAAAATATTTGCAAAATCCTCGAACCTGTTGTTTTAAAGAAATGACAGCATTGTGTAGGGTGAACGTGCCCAGCAAATCTCATTGAAATGCATTAACCTTGAGCAAAAATGGTGTTGAAACCCAGGTTTAACCTATATTCTTTTACTAATTTTTGCCCACTGCAGGAGCAGCTAGAGCTGTATGAGATGGAGAAGAAGCTTCTTGAGAAGAGGAATGAAGCAACTGAGAGTGAACTGTCCAAGTTGCACAAAAAGGTGTCTGAAGTAATGGGTCACCAGAATCACAGGCAAAAGATCCACTACCTGAGCAACCTTCTGAAAGAGCGGCATGAGTTTAAGCAGGCATGTAACAGCTTTATCTACCCATGACATAGATCAGAAATACAAGCACATAGATACAAGCATGTTGCTTTGCTGGATTTTCTTTTTTGTTGGTGTATTTAATTATGTGTAACTTTCTCAGCTGCCTACTGTTTATACGCTTTTGCCTGAAATGTGATCTGCATTCTGCCCAGCATTCAACCGCTGACTCGTGTTTATCATCATTCACTGTAGTCATCACATCATCATCATTCACATGATGAATCCATGAAATCAGCACTCTGCTGAGCATGAACTCATGAACTCAATTCATGACCTCAATCCAATGAAGGCAGAATACATGGTTTTTAAATAGATTGGACCTTTAGAAAGGCCAATGTGTTACACTGTTAGTCATAATGAACAATAATTAACAATCGACTTCCCCAGGGATCCATATTAGGCCCTTTTCTTTTTTGACCATATATCCATTTACCTGACAATCTCTCAAAATATTGCATTCTATATGCAGGTGATACAATAGTAGATTTTCTTAAATACCAGTGGGAAAATAGAACTTTCCAAAAAAGATAATGCATACTTGCAGGCTCTCCTGATTTTCCTGGGGGCTCCTGAATTCTAACTAGGTAGTCCTGATTGTATTGGACATGGCCATAAATCTCTTGATAAAGAGCCCTAATACCACCTTAAAAAGAAAATAAGAACGGACAGTTCTTATATAATGATCCTCTGGCCTTGAGGAGCATCAACACTGTCACAGGACACTCTCTACGCATCGACGGAAGAGGAGGGCACCTATAGTTCTGCCTTTATTCAGTGTAGCACTGCTGCTACGTGGGGCCTTTTGTGCTTCTCCTGAAATTGCATGAAGAATTGGTATATGTTGCCATGCATGGCCTCTGCTTTATCGCTGATATAATTGCTAATGTACTACCAATACAAGCATAAGATGATGTATTGCAAAATACATAACATCTTTTAAAATATTGAATTCAGGTTCAGGTAGTGGACAACTTGCGTATGAACAATCCCTTGTACAAGAAAGGCAGATTAGGCGAGTTGGTATGGAATGATGTTCATGCTTTTTGGCACAACTTGGATCAAGTAAAGGAAAAACTAAAGTACTCTAGTACTGCATGTCCTTTTTCATTTACTTAATCTGACTGACACTGAAAAGCCTCAATGCCTTTTAGTTTGTTAGTGCAGTAATGCTAAATATAGTTCCTGCCACAATTCAGTGGCTAATGTTGTAACACCATTCTAAATGAACCTCTTATACAGATGAAAATGAAAAAAAAAAGGCGTATTTGTCAATAAGCTTAATCGTCTTTCACAAGGCAATGAAAATAAGCACAGGCAATATTTCACTCATGCAAACAGCGGAGTCTTGTATGCGACATTTAAAACTTGAGGTAGTACAAGGCTGTCATGTGGTTTCCAGGTGTGTTACTTGTGTATTCTTGCATAATGTTGGAGCTTGCAGATGCTGTGTCTCAAATTCACGTCCCATAACCAAAATGGGGAAGTTATCGTACTGATTGTAAAAGTTGAATTTTTTTTTTTCTCAGGAGCTGCATACCCTCCGCGAAAAGACCCTGAAGCAGACGAAAGAAATAACTAAGCTTAAACTACAACTGAGCCAAAGCATGAAACAAGGACAAAAAGCCATGGTCGACCAATCAACAAAAGAGAACATGCTTCCAAAGCCACCAACGTAAATGGCATTTTCCAAAGCACTGGAAAACTGTATTTTATCTTAATAAAGTAAATAGTTTTAAGCTGTTGAGCAAAGTTATACAGCCAACTACTACAAAAGCTGGAAGGACTAAACAGCCTCTTCAACACCAGTCAGAAGTGAGTGTGGTCCCAGGGCTACCATATCTAATATTGCATCAGCATTCTTCATTCCCATCATCATTGTGATTTCATTATCCCCTTTTATGAAGTGTGAGTGCATGAATAAAAAGTTAACACTTGATAAGTGAGTGGAATTAATAGCAAACAGCACTCTGCTTGTTTCCTTCGTTGCTTGTGTGCTGAACGAATATTCTGAAGGTTACAAGAAACAGCAGGAGCTGACAAAGTAGGCGGAGATGGCACACATACTGTATTCGTAATGAAAAGGGAAAGGACAAGAGCTTGTCTTTTCATGTGAGACACAACCTCGTGAAGCTAACGGACAATGAGGCCAAGGAAGGCATAGAACAAGTTATTTCTAGTTTTTTGCTGTAGTGTAGTGGTTACGACATAAATGGAAAGGGATTAAAGTGGTTGGAAAATCACCAGCCATCAGTGGGGACCGAAGCCACGACCTCTGGATAATGCATCTGATGTTCTACCCACTGAGCTACAGCAGCGGTCGTTCTGTTGTCCACTTTATTGGGTATTTCTGTAGATTTTTGCGATCACTTTTCTGTATTATAGAGCTTCAATAAAGTTGTATACAGTTACACAAAGATTGTACAAACATGTGCTTAGTAATGTCTTCTAAGGTCATGGATTCCAAATGTGGTGTTTACTCAATTCCAACCAAAAAATCGGGGACAAAAAGTGGAAATAAATGATAAACGCCATTAAACTGACGAAGTGATAAAACCTGCAGATTCTAGGGCAAACAGCAAAGTACTACACAACTTCATTTCTGTTGCAGAAGCGCAGGAAAAAATTCAGTTCTCACATGACCATATTGACAGCACAGTGGCGATGCCAAGTGCTGTTTTGAAACTGACAGGGTATCATTATGGCAGAGCAACGACTCATCTGTTTTTCCTCAATACGTGTGTGAACGTATGTAAAGAAATCTGCTACTAAGCAAAAATCAGTGCCACTTCATTCAAACATACTAGTACCTGCTGCTGCCAATAGTCAACTATTCATGTGCAGCATGTCACCTACGAAGGTAATGCTGCTGCTGTTGTTGCCATGTCAGTGCCTGTGCAGCAAGGTTGTGTATGCACCACACCTGCGCATAGTCAGGATCAGCGCACACCTTGTGGAGCCAATGTAGTGAAATAGTACTGCTTCGGTTCCTGCAGTTGTTGGAGACATATGGGTCCCGTGTGTAGGGAACCACCCCGTCTGGCACCTGTGTGTACGGTCGAATTTTCGAGCTCAATAAAGTTGATTCTCTCTCTCTCTTGGGTTCATGCAAGCCACGTGTACTTAAAGCGGACCTACACACTGAACAGCAGTTCAGTGCATTCGGATTACTTGCTGAAAGAAAAGCATTCAGTATCAAATTGTTGTTTTGGGACATAAAACCCCAGAAATCAATCATCAGTATGAAAGAAAAGCATCTACTATTAACAGTACTGTTCCACAAGTGCTGCCAAGCAGATGGTTGGAGATGCTAAGGCATTTTATTGCAGGGAAGGTAGATATGCAGTCCAGGTCTCTCTCGAGCACATGCAGCATTTTTTAGCAAGTCACCTATGGAGACCACAAGGTATTTTTAGTCCTGCTTAAAGTCTCATAATCAGCTACTCAGTGGTGGAACTAGTGCTGAGGAATGTGGAGAGGGAAATAGGGGGCATCAATGCCTCCTTTATAAGGTGCCTGCAATGTCAGCCGGAAAGCTGGTCCCCCACACTCTCCTGTTCTCTTTTTGTGTCACGTGGTAGTCTCGCTTGCGAGCATTAGTTGGGGCGACCACTCCAAGCTTGCATCACTTTACCTTGTCTCTGAAATAAAGTGGGTTGAATAAAGATAGGCTTGCCAATTTATTCATGCTTGGCTTAATTGGCTTAGTGGAATTAGGCCTGGCTTAGTGTTAAATGAATTAGGCCTAGCTCAATCAATCTTGGCTTAATTAAGCTCTGATTAAATAGCTTTAACCAAATCAGACAGTTTAATTAGACTTGACTTAACTAGAAAATAATTATGTGCATGTCTTAATTATTCTACCTTAAGTACACTTGGCTTAGTCTTATGTTAAATAGACAAACTAATTAGCCATTGCATAGGTAATACTGTCAATTTGCTTGATTAGACTACTAACTCAACAGCTTGATTAGGCCTGACAACTAGTCTTGGCAAGCTTTACTAGCTTGGCATGGTTATGGTAGCATTGCCTAGCGGAGCTTTCTGCAGATTTCCCAATTTCACCTAAAGCTTAAATGACTTTGCTGTTCAAATCTAGCTGCGGATTACGATTTATTCGCACTTCAAACGAAAGCAATCCACCCACATTACCGTTGGACGCGTCTTGTTCCACATTAATTCTCCTGAACCACTCCATCTTTATGCACCTTTATTTGCCCTATAAATGGCCTTAATTGATCTGAATTTGCCTGAATGAACCTTTATCCACGCACTGGCCATGGCATCTCTCATAATTCAATTCAATTTAATCAACATCTGACAGATGTTTGGTGCACGGACAAAAAGCCTTAAAAGGCTTGACTGGATCCGTGCACCAGACTATGGCATACAGTGGTGTGAATACAAGTGGTAGAAAGCAACACATAAAGGAGAAAAAAAAAAGAAAAGCACGAACGAAGTACCTAAGGCATCAATAAAGGAAAAACCATATATACACATAACTACAAGAACTTTTCTAGATTACAATTCCTAGTAACTGACATATTTCATCTGTACATATAAGAACTACTGGAAATTGGCTAAATTTCAAATCAAGGTAACAAACATATGTAGTACATTGAATAAAAAGAAACAATCACAGTTGCACATACATATATTGCGTAAATCATTCAAAGCCATTACATTAAACAAAAAGAAACAATCAATTGCACATACATATCGCGTAACTCATTCAAAGCCATAGAAGCTACATCCGTACCATCTCTGGCAAGTTCATTAAGTAAGTAATGTCTAGGTTTTGGGGCGTAAAACCCCGGAAATCATTATTTAGTCGCTGACATGGTGTAAGATGGTCGCTGAAATCCTGCACATGTTAATAGCCCAGTCGTATTTAATGTGCTCGTACAAGAAGAGTATCGCCGTAGTCTGGCTATGCCCCGTTAGGCTCAAACTCGGACGTGACATGGAACTTAGGGCAGAGTTCTTCAATCATACCATTTACCAAACTCCCCATAGGCCTCATGTATCAAAATCTGGACACGCCAAGTGCCAAAACTGCGGAGGTTAGAAGATTGTCGCACCATCTGTCGACACAGAAACAGACTACTAAATGGCAGGTTAGTGTGTTTTGTGTTATGGAGCACGGAACGCTACGCCGCGTCAATGAAGCGAGCCTTATGCAAACGATGTTGCGCACACAGAACATCCGTCAATTTCGCCGTGGTTCTGGTGTCTTCTGCAGAGCAAGAAAATTCACTGACCTTGTGCCGTCGCTTCTGCTTATGCATGAACATTGAGGGCTCACGAAGCGTTTTGTCCGTGCTAAGTGCTCACACGAAAGAAGCAGGAAATCGTCTTTTCGGCTACCGAGGCCGCTGGTGAAAGAACAAGAAAGCTATTCGAACAGCGGATGACTTTCGGTGAATAATTATTCTATTTTTTTTGTCTGAATGTCGATGTGTCATTGGGAATCCAGCACAAAGCGCGCACCAGCAGAATTCAGTTCACATAAATACTGCATCGATGTGTCAACATAGCAGCAGAAGGCTTTTAGTGCAGAGCATGTCGTCTGCAAGTGAAAAAGCGTATGGTGCAAGTCGACCATCAAGCGCAGGCGAATTGCAATGCGTCTCTCTCTCCCTCGCTCCTTTTTTCCCACCTTTAGTCGCATGATAAGAGAGCCATTAACAACTGTTACGGTGCTTCAACGTTTGTGGCCGCCACTTTCATGAAGTAAAAATCGCCTCCGAGATTCAGTGAAAGTAGCGTTTCCAGTTATGCTCCCAGATAGGGCGACAGTCTGCTAACCCCTCCGCCAGGGGGAGGACATTTCCATAGAACCAATGGGGACAATTTTCGGAAGCGATCGTAGCGCCGTCTGGCCGTTGAAGGCACTCGCACTAACAAATAAAAATGTTGTTTTGCTAACAGTTTTGGCTATTTTAAGCTCGCAATTCAAGTTCTAGAACTGCAAATTTTTTTTGTAGTATTTATAACTGCTTAAAACGTTAAATACATTAAAATATTGCAAGGGCGCTTTCGAAGCGTCAAAATGGCGGCTGGCCACCGGCAAGAACAGACGATATGCCGTTGTCGTCGTCTGCTACTGTATCGTGGGTGCTCCCTCGGTCACTGCAGGCAGGTACCCCCAAAATTTCTCTCGTTTGCATAATGTAATTGCATCCCGTTTCCATATTAGACACATAAGCATCTTGCATACTTTCTTGGAAGGTTACCGCTGCAGTAAGGACGAGCGAAGCCACAACATTGATCAAACAAACTAGCAGCAAGTAAACTGCTTTATTGTAATGACATCGATGTTTACATGAAATGAGGGACAAGTGAGTAGTGTTTTATGAGATGCACTGGCGAGTATGGTTCATAATCGTTGGTACGAAAAATGGTATGTGCTATGTGCAGCCCCACCACAGATATCCGGAGCACAGCTGGCCACCGCTGAAGGAAAAAATACATAGAACTGCACGAATCCGTGTCAACAGAGTATACCACTGAAGTCCCTGCACATTTACGATGGTGTCGTATGACCCTGTTCACAGTACCAGTATCTTGCAGCTTGATTTGAACATAACCGCGTAACTTTCACGGGTGTCGAATGGTGCGTGCGCGACTTCTGCCCGCTTTCCCTCGTCAACACCCATTCAAGAAGTTTCATTATTTAAATGTTTTGAGCGTTCGTGCTCAGTACGCTTTGTGTGACTTAAAATTAAAGGGCAACTCTTTTTTTATGCTAATCAATTTGAAGTTCTACAAATAAAATAGACAATTTTAAAGGCTTAGATGGCGTTTCGCCTGCTGCCGCCGGCGGTGCGCTGTCATCGCCTTGATGGTGGCGCCACCTGAGAGTGCGGACGTGCAACTCGCAACATGTCCGCCCCCTGCCCCCGCCGAGTGGCCGTCGGCTTGTGCAGATTTCGGAACGCAGTTTAGCAACTGGTATGATTGAAGAACTCTGCTCTGTAGCTACATTGGGCCCCGATATCTTTACTGAGGTCACCCGCCTTGGCAGTGCTAGCCTCTGTGATAGAGCGCCGGCGACTCATGTGTACGCTGCCAGATGCCGCGACGATACCGTTGACTGAAACGAAGGAGCACGTTGTAGGAACACGTTGTTCGCAGTTAGGTTGGGAAAATTACGTCCACGCCGCTGGTTAGGGGCCAATCAGCGGCCTCCCCATCCATTGTTCGATGGCGGGGGCGTTTGAAAACGTCTTTTGGCGAGCCGCTGCGATCGTTTGCGATGCGCATGTTCAAAACCTTATTGTACATTACACACTACGCAGAGCGCTGAAATCTGTCCTCTAATGATCCCAATGACTCGCTCTGCAGGATCACCATGTTTGCACAAAATGGTCAAAATAGTTTTAGGGTCCCTTTAACTAGGCCTTTGCCAATCAGTATGAAAGAGCACACGAAAAAAAGAGTACACAAACCTAAACCTTACGGAGAGCTATTGAGAAAAGCAACTTCCCTGTCTCAAAGTACAATCGAAAATGTGCTGAAGCATTTGTGATAATGTTGCCTGGTGAACAAAATTATATCGTGCACTTTAGTCATGACCTCGATTTCATCAAACTCCAGTGTTCGCTTTCACATTATGGCAAACATTATTACTTCTTACAGCCACTGTTCTCGCATGCCATCATTAGTACAACACATCTTTTGCAACAGCATACCTGCAACAAGATTTTAGGCATTTAGCTCTCCAGTGCTCGCCAGATTTAGATCAAACCTTATGACACACAGCGGTGCCAATTCACACAATTTTGCTTTGTTTTCACATTGCTTTGCTTCTTTTTATTTGGAAGCAGCACAAAGTGTCTATGGTACTCAGTCAAGAGAGATTGAATAGTATACAGCGAAAACATAGCTGGGGATGCATGCCAAAATAATGATAGTGGACGGCACAGCAGTTCATGTTAATGCGGTATCAGCATCTGCGGTTCCAGGTGTAACTAAAGCCCTTTGATGTTGGAAAGTAGCGCCACTCTTTGAACTACGCCGCGACACCCTCGCCGGAGCCGTCAACCTCCTCGTTTTCTCCCCCTCGTTCGTGGAGCCAGCGCATCCGCAACGCTGAGTGGCTGCAGCGCACAATCAGGTGACCTTGACGTCACAAAACTGACACACTTGTTTTCGCGCGTTTCTAGTTTCTCTCGCCCGCCATGCGCCTGCCCAGCGGTGGTCACCCTGCGGCTCCGAACGTGCGGTTCGCAAGTGTTTCTGCCTTTCTGTAGTGGTGTGAACTTCGTTTGCTGTGGAAATCTCTTGCTTCCATTCGTTTCAATGCAGCAGCAAGCCAGAGAAAGGGCTAGCATGATTTCCGTTCCCCCGAGGACAACTGAATGTTGTGCGCCGGAAGCAGTAGCTCCAAAACGTCGGGGAAAAGCATGTCCCTCTTCTAAGCACACAGTTCAGTGCGAGTTGGCTGTTACAGTTTTCCTTAAGACGTTGGTGAAGCTGCATGGAAATTTCAATGTACTTTTACATACCCGGAATCTGCGTTCAGTACAGTAGAGAATGCCTATATGTTTTGTTGACTTCGTGCATTGGACCGTGTTCTAGTGCGTGCGCTAGTTTTCAAATGATGTAATTCATAAGTGCCTGTAACTCCTGCTTTGTAATTGCGCGCGTGTCTGTGCGTTTGTATATGTACGTGTGAGCTTGTGATAGCGTGTGTGAACGCGTCTGTATGTGTGCGCGTGTTCGCGCACGTCAATGTGCGTGTGTTTGTACATGCTCGCATGTATGTGTCCGCGCGTGTGCGCTGCGTGTATATGATATATGCACGTATGTATGAGCGTGCTTTTATTGTGTGTCTGCGTATGTATGTATGTATGTATGTATGTATGTGCAGTGTGTGTATCTATGCATGTATGCATGTATTTCCGCGTGGTGGTATCTGTGCACGTGTGTATGTGTGTATCTGCGAGCGTGTGTATGTATGTGCTTGTCGCATGTGTGTTGATACATATATACATGCGTGTGCATGTATATCGTACGTGTCCGTGTGTACGCGTACTATGTGCGCGTGTCCGTCTGTGCGTGTTCGCCCGTGTGTAATGTGTTTGTGTATATACCGTGTATGTATGCGAGTACGTGTGCGTATATGTCGCATGTGCATGCGCGTGTGTATATTTTTGTGTGTGTGTCTGCGTATGTGTGTACGTGCGCCCGTGCGTTCAAGTGCACGCGCGAATGTTCATGTGTGCGTGTTGCGGCGCGTGCATGTATTTGCATGTATGTGCGTGTGGACATGTGTTGGTATGTGCGTGCGTGTTGCGCTCGCATTTAACCACGACAAAGTATAGGCACATGCGTTCTGTATAGGCTCTTCCGAAAACACAGCATGTATTTTGCATAGTGGCATTGATACAAAGGGATTCCGCCCGCCTGTGCCGGAAAATTCACTTAAACTATTTGTTCTTCGTTACATAGTTGATTGATTTGTGGGGTTTAACGTCCCAGCTGTGATTATGAGAGACGCCGTAGTGGAGGTCTTCGGACATTTCGACCACCTGGGGTTCTTAACGCGCACCGACATCGCACAGCACACGGGCCTCAACATTTCGTCTCCATCGAAATGCAGCCGCCGCGGCCGGGATTCGATCCCGCGACCTTCGGATCCGCAGCCGCGTGCCATGACCACCGCGTGGCGGGGTCGTTACATATTTAATATATTTAATAACCACTTGCATGCACATTCTCCTGTATATTCTACGCTGCTTGCATTGTAGGCGTCGCCGTACGGCCAGCCTAACAGACGACGGAGAGGCAAACCGCGCAGCCAATAGGTACTCATTTTTTTCGGCGCGCTCTTTTAACCGAAGCGTCCCGAAATAAAGACATTTGCACGAAGTTATACTGGAAGCATACAATCCTCACGCCAGTTTCAAAGGGATAAATTCCTATTTGGCGCTTCAAAGGGCCGAATAAACAAGCACGCACACTATCTAGCTCAGTGTGGTGGCAACGCGCGACTGGAGGGTTCAGCGTGCCGGGCGCACCACTCCGGCGCGGGGACGGAAGAAATCCGAGGAGGATTGAGGAGGAAAGCGCGCGTGTGGAGGAGAGTGTCGCTACTTTCAAGATCAAGGGGCTTTCGGTAACGACCTTACAATGAACACATGAGGCTCACGGCGATGAATCACCCTGCATAAAGAAAAGTAACCTGAACTTAAAGGGCACTGACAAGAAAATTTTTGTTTGCTGTTTTTTAGCTGCAATACGTAGCTGGGGACCTGTTAGCCATAACACGGCGCATCATTTGCTCCAGAGCGCGTCAGATAATTATTAACGGCCTGTTTATTACCCACTAGTTTCAGTTTTGGTTTGGGAGAGCTCAAAAAACGTCAAGGCGCCAAGGAGGTTATATTAGAGTGTACTAGAATATTTTGAGTGGCGCGACCGGAGCGGGCGCGCCGTGCAAACCGGTGTCCCCTCTCGCATGGGAAGCAGCGGTGGCGCTGGCGTGCCTAACCATTGGGGCAGCCGGCGCGCGGCGGGCACGGCCAGCGTGGCCCGAGCTGTGGTGCTCATTCTAATCCTTTTTTTTTCGCGTGTGCGTGCGTGCTGTGCCACGCACATTGCAATAAATATTGTATAAACATAGGTACGGCAGCACAGTCATGCTGGCCGGCGTTTTCACAGATACATCTAATAAAATAAAGATCCGTTCGGTGCGCCTTGCAAGCATCTGATGCGCTCGCAGCTTCGTTGCACGATCCCCTCTCGCGGGGCGCGCGATGGAGGCGTTAATTTTATTGAAAATAAAGCAGTTTTTAATCAGAACTTCCTTATACATGATTGGCGTGCAGGAAAACGTCAGGCAGTGAATTACTTTGTGGGAGATATTGCAAAAATCTGGCATAAGTGACGACGGCACACATTTTAGGATGGGGATAACATCGCAAAAACGCAGCCTGCACAAAATAAGAAGAATAAGAAAAAAAAACAAGGAAAACGTCGTAATTAAGAGTGGAGGCACGGATGTCCGTCATTCCCGATGTTATACATAAAGATGTGGAGAGTACGGGAAGAGAGCTCGAAATGAGCAACATTAGTTTCAATCTGCTCTAGCAGGCCAATGTCGAAAACGGCAAGACCTTCTAGGTCTGTTTTATGCTGAGTACAGGGTCCCGTTTGGCTAATACTGAACTGTTACAAGTTTGCCCGGAATTACCAACTTCCTTATTCTCATCCTGTAAAATTATTGAATACGTCTCACAATTATTTAGCTAGTTCGTTACCGATAGTTATGTTCATATCGCAGCCATATCTTTAGTAAAGATTTATTGAAGATGACCCAACTTAAATACCTCTGTAATTTCTGTTTTTGCATATAGTTTTGCTGCCGTAATTGCTCTCGTTATGTCAGGCGAAGTCGACGTCATTTTTTATATTTTAAGAGAGCAGTTTAACTGGTTCAGTGGCGCACCGACGGGGAGGGGAGTTATGGGGGTTGTAACCCCCCCCCCCCCCCTCTGAGGCCGACCTCCCACTCCGTAACTGCTCCTGTATCCTAGAAGAATGTGGCGCTAATGTCTCAGCAAAACGCCGAAAAAAATAATAGAATAATAATCATCATTGATGTTATTATTTTTTGGCATTTTATTTACTTTTTTTACACACGCAACAACTGTGTAATCGCATGCCCGGCCCTTCGTGAAAGATTGAACCCCCCCCCCCGGCAGAGATCCAGGGTGCGCTACTGAACTGGTTCAACATGTATAATACTAATTCATAGGGTCTCAACCCCTCTACCTACTTTTTTCTTAATAGATGACCTTTTACGTATCTAGATGCGTTCGCATTGACAGCATTACAGTGATCGTTCTCATGAGCTACTCGTTACTTCTGAGTACTTTGGACTAGCGTTCGGAATCCGCTGTTATTTTTAATACATATTAACGACATACTGTTGGAAGTTATAACTTATTAGGGCACCATTTGAGATCGAATTATTAGCAGACTATTGCGTCTATCTTAACGAAATCAACAACTATGAGGAATGGACACATTTCTCCCTGGTGCTCTCATTACGGCATGTAGCTGAATGGAGATAAACCAGTGTTTATAAGAACAAAGAAAAAAAAAGAGCTCTATACAAGCTCTTCTTTACTTACGGTTTTCAATCCGATCGAATCGCTCCCTGGTATATCTGAATGCAAGTACTTATGCGTCGCATTACTCACTCTCTCATTTGGAAAGGTCACACTATTCTCACCAGAGCGTCACCAGTCCGTAATTTTGGTTCCATTAGATAATAACTAAAGGAAACATTTGCAAAACCTAATTTGTCAGTATACATATCGTTTTTCAGACCAGGACCTGGACATGCATGCGCAGTTTGGGACTCCTGCATAAATCGTAGTACAAGACCGGAGAAGATTTAAAGCGCAACGCCGTTCGCTACTTATATTCTAAGTAGTAGCGGAACTGACCTTTCAGACCTAATTAAAGAGCACAATGTATGAAGATTCTGACTGTGCCAGAAAATGCAGACTAATTAAAATATGTCTTTCCCTGAGCTGTATGCTTTACCACTGCGGTCGCAGCTGAGGAGACATCACCATACTAAATCTTTAATCCCTTTTAGTACCAAAACAAGTTCTTCGGAATATCTATTTTTCCCTCGCATCATCTCTGAATGGAATAGTTTATCTCTCACGACTTCGCACAGCACGGACCTAATTTTTCATAGAATACCTTAATTGATCCTTAAAGTTTCTTCACCACACGTGAACGTTAGTACCTAAACGTAACATTGTCACACTACGCCCTTTTCATTACTCAACATTGTAAGATTTCTGAGCTGTAGGAGTGAGTGTATGGTTTCTTCAATTTACCAATATTTATAGAAAACGAAAGTAAGTGTGAATAATTATGCTTAATGGTACAGCATGTTTATATCAGGTACGTCACACCGAAAGGGTGATGTGGACACGCAGCAAAACAATATCTCACTTTTCACAAGTGCGCGATAGGTAGAAAATTCTTTGTGTTTGAGTAAAAATGCCCATACCAAAAATGAGCACCGATATATAGCGTGCAGTAGAACTGCGGGCTGATTTAAAACTATATTTGATGATTGCAATGCTCGCACGCTCGCCGTGTTCATAGGTAATAGCATTGCGTTTTGAGCAGAAACCTTGGAAGTAAGCAGGCAAGCAATATGAAAAGACATCGATCGCCTAGTTAAAAGTTGATGAAGCTGCATGTGGCGCATCGCTGCTCCAGTGATCCATTCGCGCTTCATTATAACCAGGCGCTCTCCCGGCGCAAATTAATTGTCATCAGGGTGGTAATGCAGTTCAGGTGTGATGAAACGGTCCGTTTTTACGTTCCTTTCATATAAACTCGCGCCACTCTTGCGAACATTTTTGTGAGCGCGCCAGCAAGCAGACGCCCGCGAGGCGGGCCGGCCGTGCCGGTCGGCCGGAGCAACCAAGGTCTGACGACTGCAGCGCCGCCGCTGCGTTCCATGCGGAGAGGGCCCTTCTCCGGCCGGCGGTCGCGCCACTCAAAATATTCTAGTACACTCTAGTTATATATTAGTTTAATGGAACCTCCTTGCAAGGCGCCCGGTACAACTGGCGCCATCTAGCGCTCGCAATGGAGTAAACGAGTTCGACCATATGAGCACACATAACTGTGACGCACTTCCGCACGACAACCGCCGCGTGCTCGTTTTCTTTCGCCTTTCGCACGTCCTGCGCATTGTTGTCGCTGTTGGTGTCATCGTTGTTGGGTGGCAACTATTTTCTTGAGGTCTGGCGTCGCCGGCAGTCTACTAACGCAGCAATGGCGGCTATGACGTCTAAGCAATGGCGGCTATGACGTCATCATTGCTAGCTGCACTCATCATCATCATCAGCCTGTTTAGGTCCACTGCAGGACGAAGGCCTCTCCCAACGATTTCCACTCCACCCTATCCTGAGCGAGTTGGTTCCACTTTATGCCCGCAAACTTTTTAATTTCATCGCTCCATCTAACCTTTTGCCTGCCTCTGTTGCGTTTTCCCTCTCTTGGTATCCATTCCGTCCCTCTTACTGTCCATCTGTTATCTTTCCTCCTCATGACATGTCCTGCCCAGGTCCACTTCTTTCTTTTAATTGATAAAATAATATCGGCTACTTCTGTCTGTTCTCTGATCCATTCCGTTCGTTTTTTATCGTATCATTTAGTATTACCCCTATCATTTTTCTTTCCATTGCACATTGCGTACTCCTTAGTTTCATCTGTAGTTTTTTTCGTTATCCTCCACGTTTCTGCACCGTACAAATTAGTACTGGGAGAATGCAGTGATTGAATACTTTTCGCTTTAGTGAGAGCGGTAAGTTTCCAGTAATGATTTCGTAATGCCTTCCGAATGCACTCCAGCCCATTCTTATTCTACGGAGAATTTCTTTTTCATGGGTAAGAGTTCCTGTTATTAACTGTCCCAGGTATACATATTCGTTTACACATTGTAAGGGTTCATTGTTGATTTTAAATTCCTGTTCCTTAACTAGGCTATTGAGCATAACTTTGGTCTTTTGCCTATTCATTTTTAATCCAATTTTAATACTTTCCCTGTTTAGGTCATCAATCATGTTTTGTAGTTCGTCTCCATCATTGCTAAAGAGCACAATGTCGTCTGCAAATCTTAGATTGCTTAGATATTCTCCGTCTATTCGAATTTCCTTTTCATCCCAGTCTAGACGTTTAAAGGGACTGTCTACCGCTCGGAAAATTTTTTAAGATTGTGATAAAATCAGGCAGATCGTGCGTCACATTTACGGGGAACAGCACGCTTTCACCCCACAAAAAGGAATTCGGTTTTTAATTTTGCTCTGAAAGTGGTGCAAAAAACGCCGCTAGCGACACCCAACAGCCTGTTCATCATTTTCCAAGTGTACGAGAACCAGCCCACGCAGGCATACATATTCTGCTGAAAAACTATTATGTATCTCTTACAAGCGTACTTCACCCTATGAGACACCTTGTTATAGCGTGCAAAAGCATTTTTTTTCTTTTTTTCGCTGCTTTCGGGGTGGCGCAGGTGGCGCTGCCTTCGAATTCGTCTGCCTGCAAAGGCGCGTAGTAGTGCGCTTGTACATGCGGCGCTGCATGTCCGTGGCGCACCCCCGCGCGCCGGCTTTCCCTGGCCTCTCCTCCTCTTCGTCACCTCTGGAATGTCGACCTTGAAACCGGTTCCTGTTGCGAAGCCTCCCGCGCCCGACAGGGTTTCCAGGGAGACGACGACGCATCATGCGCTGTAACCATAGTTGCTGGCATGCCTACACTAGGAAAGGAGCGACTTCGTAGACAAAAAAATTGTGTTTTAATAATTTCTATTCAGTTTCTGGAGAAACCACTGCACGCTGGGACACTTCGAAAGGTACGCTTTCTATTGAGCCAAAACACGGGAGAGCGATGAAGGACGGTAGACGGTCCCTTTAAAGATTTCCTCTAAACATGCAGTGAATAGCATCGGGGATATTGTATCTCCCTGTCTCACACCTCTCCTGACCGGGATTTCTCTGCTTCTCTCATGTAGGAGTAGTGTGGCTGTGCAATCTTTGTATATGTTGTTTATGGTTTTCACGTATACGCCAGGTACTCCTTGTTGACGTAGAGCTTCTAGAACTGCTTGTATTTCTATGGAGTCAAATGCTTTCTCGTAGTCGATAAACGCCATATAAAGAGGTTTGTTATATTCGACGTACTTCTCAATTACTAGGTTGATAGCGTGGCTGTGGTCCATTGTCGAGTAACCTTTCCTAAAACCAGCTTGTTCTCTCGGTTGGTTAAAGTCGAGGGTTTCTCTTATCCTCGTAGAAATTACTTTTGTAAATAGCTTGTATATTACTGGGAGTAGGCTAATTGGTCTGTAATTCTTTAACTCCCTTATGTTACCTTTCTTGTGGATAAGGATTATATTAGCATTTTTCCAACTGCGCGGTACACTACATGTCTTGACACATTTCGTGAAGAGCGTTGCAAGTTTTTCAAGTAAAATATCTCCTCTGTCTTTGATCAAGTCGGCTGTTATACCATCTTCACCGGCTGCTTTACCGCGGGACATGCCTTTGGCAGCTTTTTTGACTTCGTCAGCGGTTATACATGGAATTTCAGTGTCGTCCACTGATTCTATTTCTATTAAGGTTGTATGGTCTGTCTGGGAGCTGTACAGTTCCGAGTAGAAATCTTCTGCTATCTTTACTATTTCGTTGAAATTATTGATAACGTTACCTTGTTTATCTTTTAGCGCATGCATTTTGTTTTGTACTAAGTGCAGTTTCTTTTTGACCGATTTAATGCTGGTGCCTTTTTCTACAGCTTTCTCTATTTCTCTCGTGTTAAAGTTTCTTACATCTCTTTGCCTGGCTTTATTGATCAATTTTGATAGTTCTGCGAATTCAATCTTATCTTTTGGCGAAGTTTACTTTCATTTGTTGGCGTTTTTTTATTAAGTCCTTGGTAGATTGGGACAACTTATTTGTTGTTTGCTTTGCTGTTTTGCCCCCGAGTTCTATCGCTGTTTCAAGGATTGTTTTCGTTAGAGTTTTGTTTATTTCGTCTACATCGTCACCATTTTCGCCTAAGGCCTCTAACTTGTTGCTTCACCCTATGAGACCCTATGCGACTTTAAATTCTTCGTTCTTCGATCTGATTACCTCTAGATTACATTTTTTTCTAGTAAACAATTTAGTTCTTGTTTTCTTTAGGTTAAGTACAATCTTTGCTCTTACTAATCTGTGATCGCTGCATTTTATCTTCCCCACTACTTCTGTGTCTTGAATTATACCTGGTTGTTCGCACATTATAAAGTCGATTTCATTCTTTGTTTCCCCGTTAGGGCTTTTCCACGTCCACTTCCTATTCTTGTGTTTCTTGAAAAACGTGTTCATTATTCGGAGTCGGTTTCTTTCGGCAAATTGTACGAGCATATCCCCACGGTCATTTCTACAGCCGACTCCGTAGTTGCCAATCGCCTGCTCTCCACTTTGTTTTGTCCCTACTTTGGCGTTGAAATCCCCCATGACTACTGTGTATTGTGTGCGTACTTTCGTTATTGCTAATTCGATATCCTCGTAGAACTGCTCCACTTGTTCGTCGTCGTAGCTCGTTCTTGGCGCATATCCCTGGATTATCTTAAGTTTATACCGCTTATTTAGTTTTACTACGACGCATGCTACCCTTTTGTTAATGCTGTAGAATTCATCTACATTACCCGCTATATCTTAGGAACCCGACGCCATATTCTCTCTTTTCGGGTAATCCTCTATAGCAGAGGACATGTCCATTGTTTAAGACTATGTAAGCTTCACCTGCTCTCCTAACTTCGCTAAGGCCAATGACGTCCCAACTAACTCCTTCTAGTTCCTCGAGCTGCACTATAGGCGATGCGCAAAGCGCCGACGACGCCATCTGCCGCCACGGCTCGGAAGCGTTGGTGGGTCCGAGCGAGCAGTGCTCCCGCGAGCGTGTACGCGTGTGCGCGGATGGATGTGTTTTCATCGTGATTTAACGACTCTCTCGGGCTTCCGAGATGCCAAAAATAACTGCTGCGTTGTCGGCTACTCAGACACACACAAGAAATCGCCACGAACGCACTTATACAGATTTCCGGTGCTATTTCATGAGCGAGAGCGATGGCGGCGGTGGATTGCGGCTGTACGACGCAGAAGGCAAGCAATCGCGCTGTTTGCAGGAGTGTAAAGTCCGAGGACCTCGATGAAGAATAAACCAGGCTTCGAAGTGCGGCGGAAGACAATACGCCTGAAGAGCGCCGAGCAGCGAGACCCTACGATGCCGTTTCTTTTTTTCTAAAGAGAAAAACCCAGAACATCACGCGCTCGCGATCCTACTTCGTCTTCTTTTGCGCCCGCTATTTCTCTTTTCTTGTTAACAGCAGTGTTAGAACGATTATCGTGTTTTATTTCTCCATTTATGTCGCCACGTCTTCAGCGAACCCTACTACGTTTACACTTGGTCGCCTCGCCTGCATTGTAGACGCTACAATGCACATGAGGTTGTTAGTACTGATAAGACGCGATGCCTAGGCTCTCTTGAAAAACGAATGGCGCGAAGCGCAATGTCAGAAAATGTGGGGCAGGTGACGGCTCCTTTACAAATGCGCCGTGGAATCACACGTGTGCTGCACGAAATCGGCTGCATTCTACCTATTGATGGCACTGGAATGCGATCACCGGTGCAGAATGTTCGCTGTGCGCTCGCCTCAAGTTGCATATTAGCTGTAAAACATGGCACCTATGCACATTTAAGACTTTGACGATCGCGTAGAATGTAACGCCATTTTGCAACACTTGGTAATAGCTGCAAAAAACCTAGCAAATACGTAGCCAAGCTGCTACGGCAAGCTATAGGTGACCACCAGCTCCGCAGTGACTCAGTCTCGCGCCACTAGCGCCAGCTGCCGAGATATATATTCATAAGCCCCGCCATGGTGGTCTAGTGGCTATGGTACTCGGCTGCTGATCCGAGGGTCGCGGGATCGAATCCCGTCCGCGGCGGCTGCATTTCGATGGAGGCGAAATGTTGAGGCCCGTGTACTGTGCGATGTCAGTGCACGTAAAAGAACCCCAGGTGGTCGAAATTTCCGGAGCCCTCCACTACGGCGTCTCTCATAATCAGAGCTGGTTTTGGGACGTTAAACCCCACAAAACAAAACAATATATTCACAAGTTTATCGTGCTGGTTTCAGTTTTACCAACGCTGACCCTTCGCGTGGCCGCACCCGTGAAATCCATGCGCCGGTGCGACAGCGATCCCTCAAAATCTACTATATAATCACATGGCAAGTAAACGAAGCTACTGTGTCGAAAAAAAAGAAACGTTGGTTCACGCGTCAACGCATGCAGGCATCAGTGATCGGGACGTTATAAAGAAAGCGGTGCGATGAGCTCCACTTCGTAGGGAAGCTTGTTGACGCTTGTCTGTGGCAAACACTTGGCGCGTATGGTGACATTGTCGTCCCACACAGCTGTGACATCGGACACATGTCCACTATTATAATGTGCAGCTCCTTTGCACACACTATATCGCCGCAAAAGTAATTATCTGGGACGTGCACAAGCGGCAAATCGCACGCGCGCACTTCCGCGATGCTTGCAGTGAAATGAGGCGTCTGCTACGCGACCCACCACCGGTTCCCACGGCCGCCGCTACGCGGGCGTATAGAGGCTGGAAAGGTTTTCCTAGTGTCGGGAACGGGCGCCCTTTCCCTAAGCGCCGGTGAAACCAGTTTGGGTACTCGGCGAGCGGGTAGATGGGGGCGCTGCTGCTCTCAGGCGGGTGTGTCTCTGAAGCAGTCAAAGGAATGCAGACCAAAGTCGCCAGTCTGCTGTAGCACGTGTGTCGGCAGTGTTTACCTCGTTACCTTGGTATTTTTACGTTGATGCCTCAGTGCCACGACCTGATGCGATGCAACGTGCTGGACTTCTGTGACAAGGCCTTCGGAAAAAGAGAGGACAGTGTTTAGTTCGTATATATATCCCAAGCAACAATTTTTCCATGGCAAAACGTCGGCCCGACGTTCTGGCCGACTGCAAAACCGTAGGCCGACGTTCGGCAACCAACGTGGGGCCAGCTGTGGGGATTGACACTGGCCTAACGTCGGCCGACTGTCGGCAATTGACGTAGGCCCACGGTCGTGGCCGACTAGGCCGAGTGCGCGCCGCACGCCGTTTCACCACTGCCCGACGTTCCTAAGCGCCGGCTTGACGACGGCCGTCGGTCGGGCGCAGACGCTTTTCTTCGTAGGCATTATTCTGTTTTTTGTTTTGTATATATGTATTCAATCAAAATATATCAGTTTTATTAAAAGATATCTTGTTTTCATGCGCGTCGTATTTTAGGCTAATGGTTCAGTTTAATTAGAGGCGTTCAACAAGCGCACAAGAACCTAGCACGCACGTAATACGCAATTAAACGCCTCTGATCATCTGTACTCGTCAGCGATTAAATACTTTTCAGTAGTTTATTTGGTGGTAATATGCAAATACGGCTACTTCTCATGCAGCAATATGTTCACACTGAGCAGCAGTCAATGTGTAGCGCTTCCATTCCAGCAGCTTCCTTTTGTGTAGGCACCTTTTGTTCGGCCAGTTCTCATGCTCTTGCGCTCGCACCAACTGAAAAAGAAATACGATGAGCGAATAATACTGTGCGCAAAGAAAATACACACTTATGTCACTTTTGTAAATTCTGTTAACACAATAGCAAAATAATTTTGTCGTACAGCACACTCAAGAACCATCAAATGAACTTACAGCCACAATTGGTGCACCGAAATTCTCAAGAGTGCTTCAAGCACCAGAGCAGGAAATCCTTGAAGATCGGCTGATCACTTTTTGGCTCAGAATCATCACTGGAAAAACAAAAAACAAAAACAAGAGCAGTGCCTAAAAAGAAAGGAATATATATGAATCAGACCACACGATTATACGAACAAAATAGCACACACATTAACTCTATGCACAGCGTCGACACTGCGGTGGCAAAGTAAAATCACGCGTGCCATACACGATCAGCGCATATCTCAGTCTCGCGCGCTGTCTGTCATGTAATTGCTGCACTCTACCAAACTCGAAAACCGACACAAACAATCCATCCTCACAATAATGTACCAGCCACTTATCGTACAGTCGGCATTTCTCATTTACAGGAACAAAAGTGACCGAATTCGGCGAGAAAAGCGCTAAGTATGACTTTTATAAACGTGCGTCTTACCTGATTTGTTAATTTCTCCAGCGTATAGCAAAGTATCCACACTTGCGTTTTGTTGGGGTTTTCATTCCAGTGTTCCCTAGAGAAAGGAGCAAAATAATCACGCATACGATAAGATGAACACATAATAAGAGGAATTACGCACTCCATACCTACTAAAAACGAATTCCTGATTCCTCGGACAAGGGCCGTTCCCTTGAAACATTTCTTTTTCTGTTGGAAAAGTATAAAACGTACGGTCCAGACTGACGCAACAGTTGCACAAATCAAAGCGAGCACTGAGCAAAATCGATCATGCGCTACAGGATGAGGAATGCCACTTACGCGTATGGGGATGGTGCACAAGGCCAGGCGGCTCCACCGTCGCCCCCTGCGTTCGGCGCCAATGCGGGCGCTCCTGCGTCGCTGGGGTGATAAGGCTCCCTCCCGCACCACGTGCGCACCTGCTTGTGCGAGGGTGGCGTCGTCTGCTTGTGTTCCGCCGCAGCTTCTTACTAGTTTTAAGACCGTAGAAGGTTTGGAAAATTTCTTCCGTAGGGGTAATATTGCTAAAGGAAAACTTTTATACGAGGCAGGCCATGTGCATCAAGTTACAGAAAGTGTGTCTGCGGACGGAAGCGTGATGACCGGCCGATGTGTCTCCCAAACGCGGGAGTCAAAATGCTACGAAAGTTCTAAGATTGCCAGGCTGGAAAGCAAAAGAGATTTTTATTGGAATCCTTGTTAATTTGTAATTATTTTTATCGGTGTGTATACACGGTTATCAATATATTAGTCCCATAAAAGGCACCACAATAAGGCAGTGAAAGTATGTAGCTGTATCTAGTGTGAGCACAGTGCTTGTGTGCGCGTGTTGGAAAGAGAAGCTGTGAAGCCACGGACTGCAAGACCTCACCTGGGCCCGTATTCACAAAAACAACTTACGACAAAAATGTTCGTAAAAGAAATTTTCATCCAATCCTGATGCTGGACATATCATTAACGAAGACCGCTGGCCAATGGCAAGAAGCACTTACGAAAGAGAAGCTTTGTGAATTCGGCCCCTGTTTATTTCCGTTAATCTTACTTATACCAAGGGAGAAAACGCGGGGCCGGTGCCAGGAAGCGTCGACAACGTACGTCCATTTATTTATTTCTAAATAATTAAAGCTGAACTAAGCAATACGGTTCTAACTCGTTCTGAAAAATTCTGTTAGAAACCAAAAAGAAAGAAAGAGAAACACGACAGGAAACGAAACAGCAGGACGCCTCTCAGTGGCTTTTGTTATCCGGTGCCTCAACGCCTTCGTGCGGCGTCTAGGCCGGCAGGCGCATGCAAGAGGCACACACTCCGTCTTTAACGAGTTTTTCTTCTTTCTTTCTTTCCTTCTTTTTTTTGCAACAGGCACTCCAGTAGGCGGCGATCCTTGTTCTGGTCGTAGTACCAACGCAAGGAAAGACCAAACCAGTCAAATTCGTGAGTGGGCTCTAGGACAAAAAGAAAAAAAAAGAAGAAAGAAGAGGAAAAGGGCAGCAGCGCGGGCCGCGAACGAAATGTACGCAGCGCCTAAGTCCACACGGCTATGCGTGTCACAGCCTGGTAGCCCACACAAGCGGCTTGTTAAAAACAGCGCGAAGTTCGAACCATTGCAAATCGACAACACATGTCCCGGAACGCGCGCACCCCCTTTGACAACCCACCTTTCACGTACTCCACGCAGTATGCCGGGGGACAGAATGCTCGTTACATTGCAAACTAGCAACACATGTCGTCTGCTGAGTAGAGAGCGTCAGCGGAACGCGCGCGCGAGCGACCTCGCTTCTCCTTCAGCATTGAGCTTACTGGAGGCTATAAATATTTGTCCCTGGTGATCTGACATAAGTATTGTTACGGCCGAGGACAAACAAATCTTGTTGCTGATCACCGAGCCGTAGTACGACAACCTTTGGAAGAAACGAAAAACCGCAGGAAACGCGAATAACTCGGTTCTAAAGCTACCACCAGCCCTGCGACCGGAGCTTCTATCACCCCAACGACGGGCGTGCCGCCGCGATGGCGCTGCGGTCGGCGGAGAGTTACAAGTGCACCATCCCCATACGGCTTCGGTCGGAGCCGGGACAGGGCACCTGCGTGTCTTGACGGGATAGTTCGCGCTCTATCGGCCTATGCTGCTTTTTGTTAACGGTGTTCATATGAGCATTCAATTCGTAGCAGAAATCTACACTTGCACGCTCACCAGCACGTCCTCGCACTCATGGGACATATAGAGCTGTGATTTGGCGGGAACGAATTTGCGCCCGGCGGCAGGTCCGGCAGGAGCCTTTCTCTCCCCCCTCCCCTTGACCAACAGACGCTGTCACGGAAAAAAAAATCAAGCAAAGATCCCCGTTTCCGCTCTCTCGCCCTAGCTGCTACATCGTAAATTATCCTCTCTCGTTCAGCCGCGCACGTTCTGCGGTTCTTCTGTCGCCCGTCTTGGGAGAGGGAGATGAAGTCGTTGTTGTTTTGTAGTGTTTTACGTCCCAAAACCAGTTCTGATTATGAGAGACGCCGTAGTGGAAGGCTCCGGAAATTTCGAGCATCTGGCGTTCTTTAACGTGCACTGACATCGCACAGCAAGGGAGATGACGTCGGGGAAGCAGAAACGAGCACCAGCAGTGGGCCGTGAACCAACCCCACTTTTTTTTTCTTTTTAGGAAGAAGCTCGCATTGCTTCTCTGGCTGCTGTCTGGACTCTGGTGGCATGCCTGTACACGCGTGCGAGAAAGAAAAAGGCGCGAAAATTCTCCGTGCAAACAGTGGTCTTCAGTGCCAAACTGAAGGGTGCCAGAAGTGAATCGAATATCGAAGAATTTGACATGTACTGTTCGGATGTTAAGCAACTGTTTTTACATTTAACAAAGCCACGTTTACATTCCAACATTAATTATCTGAAAATGAAATCTAGACATGTAGCATCAGCTAAATATAAGCGTGTCCTGTGCACAGAACTCTTCAAAGCATGTGAATGACCAACTCTGGATATAAGGCAGGTTCCACATCTAACTCCCCGCGACGACGCCAGCGCCGTTGCGGCGGAGGGCGCGTTCTGTCGGGAAAACGGAGAGCGATCGCGCCTGCTTGCCCTTGGCGACTGCGGCAGCTAAAAGGCTGCGACATCGCCCTGCAACGAAAAAAAATTTTAAATCTTGGTATAGAGTGTCCGAACGGTTCTTTGTAGAAGTGGCAACTGTAGCTTTGTGGAATCGAACAGTTGATATTTACAGCAGCTTTCCGTAGACGAAATATCAACGCTTCCCAACTCGCCCGTAAGTGCTTTATAGCAGCGAATTATGAATTGCAGCAGATTTTTTTCTTTTTAAAAAGACAATTTTGTGTTCTTTGCATGAATTGTAGATGATAGATTTTTCAGTGGGGCACAAATTTCGGAAAATCTACGTGCTTTTGGAGCAATCTCGGGGTGCAGATATCCACGTTTGTAGGCTGTTTTTGCGCAATAAAGTTTAAAAAAAAATGGAAAACGTTCAACAAGCATAGCTTGTTTAGAGCATCAGGTTAACGTCTGTTAGTTTTTATCAATTTTAATATAACGAGTGAATTAAAGCGATTATAAAAACAGTAAGTTTACTTCCACTTCGATACCGAATTTCCATTACCAATTTTAGCAATCGTCACATACTTCGCATATATTTCGTTTTTCGCATTATTTCGTTTGCTCTTGCATATGTGCCCTTGACGGCGGGTGGTGGACATCTGGCGCCAACTGTTTATTTCATCCCCATGTATACACGCGAAGGGCTTCAATCTTACACTTGAGGGACAATCTTTGATGTTCGCGAAAGAACATAAATTCCTTGGCATTACTCTTGACAGACAATGTCATGGGCGTCTCATATCCGTGGTATTGAGAAGCAGGTGAACTCAGTAGTAAATGTACTTCGCCGACTAGCTGGCACCACATGGGGAGGATCAGTCTCTTCCCTATTACAAGTGCATAACGCCCTTATAAAGAAAAAAAATTGCTTATTCTGCGCCTATTCTCCATGGCTTATCACAAAGTTCTGAGGAACGTCTTCAGCGCTTACTCGCAAGGGGGCTGAGGATTTGTCTTGGTGTCCCGCAGGCGACCTCGAGTTCACGCTGAAGCTCGCTACCCGCCTTTTTCAGTCTTGCGAACGGTTGAAACTTGCAGACACGTTTATCGCATTTTAACACAACACGAGGCTCATCCCTTAGGTTACGCACTAAGCGACAGAAACAGAAGCAGAATTCACGATACTGTTCGTCAATACAAAGCAACACTGCCGTGTTTCGAAATATCTGAGGTAGACATTATAGCTACCAGGCACGTAGCCAGGATTTTTTTTCGGGGGGGGGGGGGGGGGGGCCCAAGGCCTAAATGTTCGCAAAAAAGTCGTTCCATGGCAAAATGAAAAAAAAAAAGTTGCCCGGGAATACAGAAGGCGCTTAATTATTAGAAGAGAATGAAAACAGTGGAATGCAGCATAAAAGGCGAGTTAATCAGAGATGGAAAGCATGTTTTTTGACACTGCAATAAAGCTAGTGCGCGTGCACCAGAAAAAATACTTTCCCACCAAGTAATCTCGACCGAGAAGGGTCAGAGTCAGTGACGTAAAGAAGAGTGACAAAAAAAAAGGGGGGGGGGGATGCGAAGGAATCTGGCGCCCACTTACGGATGTGTAGTAAATAAAAAAAAAACAATTGTCGGACGCTTTCTCTACCCAACTTCTCATACTGTCTGAACAACAGGCCTGCGAGAAGAACGTGAGCCACTTTATTTATGACAGCAATTCTTAAACCAAAAACAGAAATACTTGGGAAAACAATTTTATTGAACCACAAAATACCAAAATACGGATGCTTTCATGACAAAAAAATATGCAGAACACTGACATTCGTTTTAGCAAGCACTTGTAAAGAATGGCATTGGGAATGGTTTTACGATATAATAAAAGTCAATGCAAAAGAAGAAAAAAAAAACGCACATGCAGCTTTGCCGAAAAGAGGTTCACGCTGCAATTTTCATGCGTCTCGGTTTCTCCATAAACACAGCGATAACTTCGTCGACATTCACTTGCATCCGGTGAATGGACATAAGAGCCAGGCCATTAAGCCGCTCTTCAGCTGTCCGGTTCCTCAAATATGTTTTTATTCTTTTGAGTGTCGAGAAGCTGCGTTCTGCAGCAGCTGTAGTCACTGGGAGCGTTGCCAATATCTTGAGGAGTGTGTGAACATTCGGGAAGAGGGCTTTGTCGCATTCAGCTAAAGCGTCCGTCGCAAAGCGGGGAAGTTCCTCCTCTTTCTTGGCTTGCCATTTGGTTTTCCAGATTTCCCATTCACCTTTTAGTGTAAGGATATGCGCTGTTGTCATATCTCTGAGGTAAAAATCGAAGGCCGGCTGCACAGATTCAAATTTGCCCTTGGAGGCGTGCTTTGTTGTTGTTGTTGTTGTTATGTGGGGTTTAACGTCCCAAAACCAGCTCTGATTATGAGAGACGCCGTAGTGGAGGCCTCCGGAAATTTTGACCACCTGGGGTTCTTTAACGTGCACTGACATCGCACAGCACACGGGCCTCAACATTTCGCCTCCATCGAAATGCAGCCGCCGCAGCCGGGATTCGATCCCGCGACCTTCGGATCAGCAGCCGAGTACCGTAGCCACTAGACCACCGTGGCGGGGCGAGGCGTGCTTTGGCAACACAAATTGCAAACTTTGCAGTGTTTCCCGATGGTTTGCAAAGCGCCGTTTGAGGGAAGCTTTCAGGTCATCTATGTAGGGTATGAACGTGGCTCGCCTGTAGTACTCTTCCGCAGAACTACAAGCGTAGTTTGCCCGGTATCTCTGTGTTCCTACCACCCGTGGAATCTCGCAATGCACTCCGAACTCCGCCGCTCTACCTTGACATAGAGAAAATATTCTGTGGAATTCTGCCTCCGCGTTAGTTCTCATCTCTTCTAGTTTAGTCAGCACCAGGTCAACCTGATCCAAGGCGACGCTCATGTCAATAGACGGGCTTTGCAGATACACAGACAAGTGGTGTGTGAGGCCTAGGAATGTCTCGCTAACAGAGATAACGAAAAGGGAAGGGGTCAAGGGCTCGTTCTTTATTTGTTAGAAACAACTTAATGAGCAAACAGACAATGAAGCCAAGGAAAGCATAGGGGAAGTTACTTGTGGTATTGTAATTGTGGAGAAAGTAGAAAGGAATTAAAGTGGACGAAAAGACAAGCCTGCCTTCGATGGGACCCGAACCCACGACCTTCGGATGTCGCGTCCGATGCTCTACCAACTGAGCTACGAAGGCGCTCGTCCCCCCGTCCACTTTATTGTGCATTTATGTACTTATTATCCTGGGAGTGTTAGGCAGCGCCACTCATGGCCAAGGCGGCGTGTGTGGAACACACTTTCTTGCTAGGAGGCGTCACGTAGAACGTGAACTTACATGAGGTGGCTGCTGCCCCACGACCTTCGCGACATCCGAAGGTCGTGGGTTCGGGTCCCATCGAAGGCAGGCTTGCCTTTTCGTCCACTTTAATTCCTTTCTACTTTCTCCACAATTACAATACCACAAGTAACTTCCCCTATGCTTTCCTTGGCTTCATTGTCTGTTTGCTCATTAAGTTGTTTCTAACAAATAAAGAACGAGCCCTTGACCCCTTCCCTTTTCGTTATTTCATAGCTTGGGCCTCGTTACGGCAGACTTGGTGCCTTAGGTAGCATGCGAGGGCTTATTGGGCAGCAGCCACCTCATGTAAGTTCACGTTCTACGTGACGCCTCCTAGCAAGAAAGTGTGTTCCACACACGCCGCCTTGGCCATGAGTGGCGCTGCCTAACACTCCCAGGATAATAAGTACATAAATGCACAATAAAGTGGACGGGGGGACGAGCGCCTTCGTAGCTCAGTTGGTAGAGCATCGGACGCGACATCCGAAGGTCGTGGGTTCGGGTCCCATCGAAGGCAGGCTTGTCTTTTCGTCCACTTTAATTCCTTTCTACTTTCTCCACAATTACAATACCACAAGTAACTTCCCCTATGCTTTCCTTGGCTTCATTGTCTGTTTTCTCATTAAGTTGTTTCTAACAAATAAAGAACGAGCCCTTGACCCCTTCCCTTTTCGTTATTTCATAGCTTGGGCCTCGTTGCGGCAGACTTGGTGCCTTAGGTAGCATGCGAGGGCTTATTGGGCAGCAGCCACCTCATGTAAGTTCACGTTCTACGTGACGCCTCCTAGCAAGAAAGTGTGTTCCACACACGCCGCCTTGGCCATGAGTGGCGCTGCCTAACACTCCCAGGATAATAAGTACATAAATGCACAATAAAGTGGACGGGGGGACGAGCGCCTTCGTAGCTCAGTTGGTAGAGCATCGGACGCGACATCCGAAGGTCGTGGGTTCGGGTCCCATCGAAGGCAGGCTTGTCTTTTCGTCCACTTTAATTCCTTTCTACTTTCTCCACAATTACAATACCACAAGTAACTTCCCCTATGCTTTCCTTGGCTTCATTGTCTGTTTGCTCGCTAACAGAGAGGCATATAAGAAAGTTTGGCGAACAGATTCGCTGGTGGAGGCAATGAGCGGTGGACGCTGCTGCTTTGTCAGGGAAGGTGTCCACGAACTCTTCAAGTGAACGAACTATCTCAGGAAGTGCCTCCCCAAACAGTGCGACTGAATCATGACGTTCCACCCACCTTGTCTCACAATATCGGTGCAGCCGGCGGAAAGACTTTGTAGACGCCTCTAGATGTTTTTTCAGGACCGCTGTCCTCTTTGGTGACATACGAAAGAAAGTGCATACCTCACTAATTGTACCAAAGGCCCGTCGAATGTCTTGGACAGCTGAGGTATCGCTTAAACAAAGGTTCAGAGAGTGCGACGAGCAATGTGCGTGTACAAAGCCGTTGGAAAGTCCTTCAGGATGAGCGCCTGCACGCCGTTGAATGCCCCACTCATCGCTGCTGTTCCATCGTATCCTTGGCCTCTCATCATGTTCAAGTGCAGGCCAAGATTCAGCAGCTCCCTTTTCAGTGTGTGTGCCAGGCTAGAAGCACTGACGTCGTCAACAGGTACGAAGCAGAGAAAATCTTCCCGAATGCTCGAACTATAGTGGGATCGACGTAGCGTACGCACAACGAGAACTGCTCCGTTTGGGATACATCCGTTGTTTCATCTGCTAGCACCGAAAAAAATCCGGCCTCGTTTGCCTGTCTTACAATTTTATCTTGTGTGAGCTTGCCAATTATCGAAATAATTTCATTTTGAATGGACGGGCTTGAGTAAAGAGCATTGTTACCTGCTGTACGAATGTGATTCGCCAAAATTGTGTCTCCGCCATTCGCTCGATAACGTAGGAGCACCCTGAAGTTGCCGTCGTTCTGCAAGGGTTCTTCAAGAGAAAGACGCCCCGAATCCTTGTCACCTCTCAGCGCGAGGTCTTGACGGCCGCACAGTACAACTGTCTCGACAATCGCGCGCAACTTTGCCTTGTTGTCCTCGAGTTCTCCCTTTGCTTGCTGATTAAGCTGTATGTGGACACTGCTTGACTTTCCTCTGGCGACTCTGAGAAAGGATTCGGCGTCAACCGTTGCCGCCTTGTGATATTCAGTCCGTGCATGATTCTCGAATATCTCAATGGCATCCTTCCATTTCGTAAACGGGACTGTTACGAGGTTCCTACATGACTGGTGAGAGCCTTTGCCTGCTCCGCTCTTACGACAAAAAAGTACGCAGGTTTTGCAGAACGCTCCCTTCCGCACGTGAGAAAATGCAAGCCATCCGTATCGCTGCAACCAGTGAGATTGAAACGTGCGCCTTTTCCCGTTTTTGGCTACCGAAATTTCAAACTTGTAGCTCGGAGGTGGCATCCACACGTTAGAGTATACCTGTTCTCTTATGTCGTCGGGTATGTCAGTGCGATTGACAAACATGCCGATATCATTACGACAAAAAGGGCTATCAGCTTCCTCATCGTCCTCGCAGTCATGCGTTCTCTCGGCATTCAAGTCTGCACGTGTTGTGGTGTTTTCGGAGGTAGAGCCACCGTCTGGTAATGCAAGGCTTCGTTCCTAAATGCACGATAGAAATAAAAAAATAATCATACGTAAGTTTTCTTATCATAGTTGTTTTTACTTTATGCTACAATTAATTACTGTCGCAGGACTTACGACAAGTTCCACTCTTACAAGCAGCCTAAATAAAAATGACTCCGAGTATCCGTACATTCAATACATTTCATTTCACGCCACATGTGCCTGTCTTACCGCTCGTTGATCTAGACTAGATACAATCGAATCTCGTTAATTCAAACACGCTTATATAGAATTGACGTTGTGGTCCTGTGAAAGTCACCTGTATTCTAATGGGCAAAAACGATCTATTATCATTATCATGGCTGTGAACCCTTTTCCTTCCCTAGCGATTCGCTACTGGAACTGAAACAACTTACTCCAATCTAATCCGCACATTTTCTCCAATTTACACGAGCCCAAAACTTGCCTGCGTTTTGGAACCGAATATTCAACCGCAACCACGTTCGCGCGTTTGTTAACAGGTTCTCATGATCTCATCGGAGGGTTCAAAGGGAGTGCCATCGTGATTAGGAAAGGGCGACGGAGCAGATTATTTCTTTGCGAGTACGCGTACGTTCGTTTTGCGTTCCAACCAAGTGTATGGTGATTTGCCGCCTTCATTGCGAAAACTGACGTGTAAGAAAAGATATTTGGCATGCTGAATACAGCTGCGTCGCGTGTTTTTCCGCACCCGAGGCCGTGGTGACTGTGAGTAGCGCAAAAGCAGATATCCGTGCCTCGAACACAAACGTACATGCGGACATTTGTCATCTTTGTAGACCGAACTGTCAAGGTAAAAGATCTTGAATTAACACGCGAACTGTGTTATATATACAATAAATTTAACTGCCAGAAGAAAAATTGCTCAGTCAACGACGACAAACTGTACATTTCTCTTTCCATCTTTGTCTTATTTTTTAATCGTTAACATAGCAGCACGGTACAGTATTATTTTTAAAAGCTGCTACAAATACCTTTAACTTCAAGTGCATTTTTATATTGAAACAGCAAAAATTTGGTTTGCGTTGGACTCGAGTAAATTCGGCCGTCTGCGCTGGAAAAGAATGAGTATTTTACGGTTGGCGTAACCAGTCCATCCAGTTTTCAGTCATTGAGCCATCATTGCTAATGGCCCTATAATTGGGCCATTAGCAAGTGCGAGTGATAAGAAAACGAAAAAGCGTCATGTAGTCATGCCCATAGCAAGTATACAAGATTTGTAAAGCGATGACTGCAGTCGCGCTATATGAGGCAAATTGAACCCCTCGACCACATAGCACCAGATTCATAGTGTTTGAAGAGTCATCTCAGAAAAAGATATTTATGGCGAAACCAGTATCATATATAGTGTTGCTCAGAAGCTCACAGGCGGAGAATCATTACTCCCATCTTCAAAGCGGACGTTACAAGCAAAGGCAATAAGAAATACAGGACCCACCTTTGGAACTTTAGCGAAGAAGCTGGTTAATTTCATCGTTGATCCTGGTCGCTTCCTGGCCGTTGAAGTTGAACCCTGGCTGGCGCCTTCTTTCTCCATGGCTGCGTGTTGTTATGCCAGAGGACCCCGACAAAAATTTGCTTGCTCTGACGGAGCGCTGAAGTGCGGGGCTGAATCACGCCTTGCCGTTCGGGCAGCCGCATATTACTGGAGAGCTGCATACGCGCTCATTCAGCAGGTGGGCGTCCGAACTGTACAGATTGTTTAACCTGTTTACTCGTTCCGCCACGCGGGCGCCTGCCCGGCGACACAGGCAGCGGACAAAGGGTGGTGGGGTTCGCAGAGGCGCCAGGGGGGGTCGTACGGGTTAATGGGTCATCGAAGCGGACGCTTCCCATACTTCCCACGCTTTCCAAGTTTTCGGTTATCTTCCATCTTCAGGTCGGGGAAAAACTCTGCGGCTGCGGCAAACCAAACCCGTACGCGTGCGTGTTCCCATACCGCGCAGCTGTCAGTCAAAGCACCTGATTACTCCCTAAGTTGCCGCCACTACGCGCGACAAAGACACCGCTCCTCTCGTTAAGAAAAATAAGAAAAGAGATGTCCGCAGGGAATCCACAGGTGGAGTCAACACTACCTTTTTCTGTTGTCAGCAGTGCTCAGGGGCCGCACCTCAAAGCCCCGTGCACCCTGGCAACTTCCAAGAGGACGGAGGACACCCCCAAGACGGGGCAACCTCTTTCGGAGAAAAGGGGATTGCCCAGGCGTGGATCCAAGGAACAGGAAAAAGCCGGGAGGACAAAGCAGAGCAGAGAGCGACGGGCCACGACAAACGACGGGCATTAGACATCGTCCGTCCGCCTCCTGAAGAGAAGTTCCGCATATTTTTTTCAGTGCAACAATACAGTTTCTTTAAAATTTAATAATTCGTAATCGTGCCTTAATTCACCATTTGACTACGATCTGACACTGTATGATGTCCTGTCATTCTCTGCATTGTTCCTTGGAGCAATCCAACTACCGAGCGCCCAGACCGTAGAACTGATGCGACGAACAAAAGTCCCACGAAGTGCGGACAGATAACGTCGTTTTGTCTGGTTTGGAAGCCGTATGGCAACATTTTGTTCGTTCTGGTAATTTTCTTTCGAACAAGCTCGTCTTCTTGAAAATGTCCTGCGTTGCACAGCTTTCTCTCTCTCTCCGCACTCACAGAGCAGTAACTGCTTCCGATAATTGGTTTCAGTTGGTATGACCGTTGTGTCAGGAAGATTGATACGGTCGTCGCTGTCTTGGGAATGTTCGGCTATCGGGTTGCGATCTCGGAGGTCATTCTTGTGCTGTCACAGTCTTTCTTTGAGGTTTTTCGTTTCGCCGGTGTAGCTCGTATCGCAGTCAGCGCAAAGAAGTGGGCTCTCTCCCTCGGCGGACCAGTCTTTGGCAATATGTAGAGAACATGTGTTCGAAAGCTTCTCAGTCGCTCGGATGCCTTCTTTTCTGAGAATACGGGCGATGGTACCGCTAACGACTCGGACATATGGGAGAGTGTCGTGTTTCTGTTGTGATGTTGATTCAGGAGCTGGACGCTGAATTTCTCAGCAAGCGTTTCGTGGTTTTGAAATTGAAGTGCTTTCGGAATAAAGGTTCTTGGGTAGCTGCTCTTGGCGAGTTCCTTGACTATCGTTTGTTGTTCATTTGTTTAAGTCCGTACGCCGCTACTCGCACTTGTTGTGCCTCTATACCCCTGCGTCAATGGCTGACTGGACGGATTTCGGGGGGGGCCCGCGCCCCCCTGGGCCCCCCCTTGCCTACGTGCCTGATAGCTACCCTCCTTGGATGTTAACAAAGCCTAAAGTAGAACTATCAGTCGAGGGAATAATATCTAAAAATGACATGTTCATGGTAGCCGCTCAGCAATTGGCGCTATTCCAAATTTACTCATCATATCCACAATACGTCCACGTTTATACAGACGGTTCGTGTAATAACAACTCATCTACTGCTGCATTTGTTGTACCACAGTTGTCGATAGAGCGAACATTTAAAATCTCTCGTGTGACATCCTCCACTGTTGCAGAGCTTTTTGCAATCCTCTGTGCGTTGCGCTTCATTACAACAGTAAAAAAGGCACAAAAATGGCTCATTCTTAGTGACTCGCAAGCAGCCCTTGCATCACTAAAAAGCGATGAGAAAAGATCTTTAGATAGTATACTGCTGTATGAGACGCTCAAAGAACACACAAAAGCAAGTGCTATGAACTACACAATTGCGCTTCAGTGGATACCAGGACATTGCAATATTCCCGGTAATACAGCAGCGGATGCAGCAGCAGGTCGTGCACACAGTAACGAAGAGACAATTGGTCTTCCTATTTCGTGCAATGAAATCCGTCTACTCCTGAGAAAAATATCCTTTGAGCTCAGCAAAGAGGGTTGGTTTGACGAAAAAACAAAGAGATCAGACTTATTTTCCATTGACCCAGGCATACAACTCTCGGGCGGAGCAATTGCCGGCCAGATCTGCCAGGCTAACACCGCCTGTAGCCACAACACCACTACTACTACTACTACTACTACTCTCGATTCCACCAAGTCTGAACGAAAATAGAAAGTTTCAAACATTGCTGCACTGCCTGCGGCTTGGTACAGCATTTACGAGGCACTTCCTCTACAGGATCCAACGGGTGTCTAGCCCACAGTGCTCATGTGGCCACCCAGACGAAGATATACATCATCTTCTGCTCGAGTGCACAAAGCATGATTCGCCACGGAGTGTGCTGCGAGCCAATTTGCCGCTTTTACCTTTTACCCTAAAAAAGATCCTCGGTCCGTGGCCAACAGCGGTCCTTCAGAAAAGAGCCCTATATGCACTAAAAAAGTTCTTAGAAGATAGAAATATCCTCTGGAAATATTAACTTTGGCTTGATTCCAAAGACCCAATGAATAATGTCACCCCTGTGTATTCAACAGTGCTTTTTGTTGTTCTCACATGTTTCAGATTATGTCTAATTACTTGTGTTGTGTGCGTTTTGTATCGCACAGACGTACATATGAACTATTCTAATCGCATGTGCACACGCTTCCTATGTGAACGTCGGCATGGAACTCTAATCCACGCACTGTCGAACTGTATATAGCGCTGACCTTTTTAGTGTGACAAATGTGTATGTCTTGTGAAACTTTCTTTCTTGCTGTTGTTTTTTTTACTTCTTTATTGAAACTTTTCTGAGATTGCTAAGCGAGAAGGAGTAGCCGGTGCCATACTAAAGGCACCAACCTCTCCTATTCATCACTTCAATAAAAAAAAAACTAAACCGCCGAATTGGGGAACGGCCGGGTTCTCAATATCACTGTGCACTACAAAAGTGCTCTTGCACTGGTTGCTGAGAAAATGCTAAACCAATTAACAAATAAAACGGCCGAACGTGCAGCCAACTCCATATTCTTTGAGAGATTTTTCGCCCACATTTGCGGAATGCGGTGGCGGGTGGCTTCAGCGCCAGCTTTTTTTTAAATTTCATCTATTACGTAATGCGCAGAGCTTGCCCGATCCAGCAGCTGACCATTCCCAGTACATTCACCCAACACAAAGTTACAACTGCTTACCGATAATGGAAAAGACGAAGGTCAGTAACACGAGCGCTCATGTTGCACCTCTCTGTAGTATATATATGCCTTCTTGCCCTTCGCTAGCGCTTAGCATTTTTTTATACGTTGCCCACAAGACCGAACATCTAGCTTTCTCGCAATACATGTTCAATTTCACGTAGAGCTAAAAACTTGGACCATCTCCCCGAAGGGAACCCTGATGGGATGCGAAGCAGCAGCGTTGCGCACGGGTGGCGTCACGGGTTGAACGGCGCTAACGCGGGTGCTGGAAGAACAGTTTGAAGCGAAACTCGGTGTAGCGCTTACTGGTGTAAACGTTTGTTTGAAACGCAGACACGGGAGGCGAGCGGGCGTTGGAGCCGGCAGCTGCGGGCGCTCCGGCGGGTGAGGGAGAGAGTGACGTTCGCGCGCACCTGCGAAGCGTGCGAGGGGAGCGTGACGTCAACGCCCAGCCGCGGCATGACCTACTTGGCACCGCTCCAACACCTGCGCCGAGGGAAGCGCGTTGCCTCGCGCTTGTGCGGAGGAGGATGATGATGATGATTGTGGTACGGAGGGACAGCGACTTTGTGGGAGGGACAGCGTTATACAGGCTAGTCAAAGAGCTGCTTCGCATCTAAACAAATTGCTATTACATCCCGCAACACTGCGCTCAGCGGGCGCGGCGTCTTCACTTCTCTCGGAGTAGGGGAGGGGGGCCCGCGGAAGCTCTCCCCACGGCCGGTCTGGACGCGCGCACTCGCTGAGAGAGCGAGCGCGCGCGTCCAGACCGGCCGTGCTTAAAGTCCCTAGATTTTTCCTTCTTTAGGGACTTTAGCCGTGCTTTCCCGACGCTAACGAAAAAGTGGCCACAGTGGCGCTGGCGGGCTATGCGATGGTGGAGGCTCCTGGCGGGTGCAACCTGGCCATACGCTCTTGTATGTTTTAGGCCTATCCTATGCCGTGGGGATGGAATTATCGCATTTTCGCACTGATTCTGTCTTTGTAAAATGTAGCTGACAATGACAAACGTTAACATTAACGGATAATGGCCGGTCGATTTGAAGACTGAATAAAAGATAATGTTTGACTCGACATTCGACATTCCCAAATAATCGCACATCTTCGCCAAAAATTCTGTGATTTCATTCCTATGATTATTCGACGTACTGAATCATATCGGTCCTAAATTTGTATTCACGACCGTGCCTGACGAGATCTCTGAGTCAGCAGCCCAGCTTTTACACAGCTACGTTCCTAGAAAGCCCAGAAGGCGCATGTTGTACGTCCTCAGAATATTCAGCTGAAATTGACACTTTACACAAGCCTCGCACTAGTCTAAGAATAAAAATCATACTATTCTTGAATAGCACTCAGAACCAGGCGCATTGACCCATATAGGAGGCTATGATTGTCCATATGAGCGTTTCATCATAAGAGTCATCACTTAAAGTGCAGAGAAGAATCCTCGCTGCTTGCCCTGTGAGTCATCGTTCAGTTACTTTCGCAAAAAGGGGAAGAGCTAATAATAAACTTTTGCGCTTGCTCAGCAGCCACGCCTCCCCCCCCCCCCTCTTAACTACTAATTAAGTACGATGGACTTCGATCATTTTCATTTTCTTACTGCCACTGACAGTTAATGTGTCACAGTCAGTTACAAATAACACGCCATTTGCATAGCAACCGTTTCAGTGAATTTTTTTGCAGTTCATCTATGCACAAAGGTGTCGATCTCTCTCATAACAGCTAACATGGTGATGGGCCGGTTGGTATGCGTTCATATTTACAATAGTGCGAAGACAAAACAGGCGCTGACTAAAATTTGCTGCGTGTTTTTTAAGACCAACGAACGCGGCACATCCGCACATCAACTGCCAGTGTGCGGGAGGTCTGCCGCAATTTTTTTTTACTTAACAATGGTGCTGGCGAACAGATCAGAATATATTGAAGTCAAGCTTGTAATTGGGTAGTGAAAGCATAACTTTTATTTTCGTCATAAAGATGAGCGCAAGAGTTGAGCGATTAGTGCGGAAGTTAATGTGACAGACATATCGGTAAAATAGTTCCTTTATCAAAAACAGCGAAGTGTGAAACCTTTGTAGGCGAATGTTGTTATCATCAGAACGAACTCGTGAAAAGCATGTAACAAATAAGAATGCTTAAATTTAAACTCGTGAACTTTGCATATCCTCACGACGGTGACTTGCCATATTACATGCGTACCACTGTGACTGATTCAGCATGTTTCAGTGTAGCTTTCCTTGACCCTGCAGGAGTGCACCAATACGAACGTTACTTATTATGTGCACATCAGCGTACCGTAGGGCAATCACTTATCTGCAGTGAAACTGACGTCACTCCGAGACAAGCGCTATAGTTACGCGTATCAATTTAACTACCGTACAAGCGTCACAGGAAGGAAATAGCGGAGATGGAAAGGCAGGGAGGTTAACCCAGTGCAGCACAATTATTCTCAATTAAAGCGGCTGCAGAAATCAGCGTTCCTCTCCGATAGACACTACTATACTACAGTACGCTACTAAACTTGCACAAGGGAAAAGGGTATTGAAAGTTCGACTAGTTGGAGAGAAAAAAAAATTATATTAAAGTTAGGGAGACTGATTGTCGACGTGCCCGCGATAAGCTCATACACGTTGGCGGCGATGACGACAGAATGTGAGTAGGGCTAGGGCGCCCACCTGCACCATTAAGGTATCGCAGGTAATTGACGACAACGACAGCAAGAACAGTAGCAATTTAATAATAGTTGTGATCGAAAATGCGACCACCGCAACCGGGCTTGAACCTGCGTGGTTTGTGTCATCAGCCAAGCACCATAACCGTGCACCGTGCTTGTCATAATGTTATATGGCCAAATACCCAACACATAGAAAATCACCACAAGTGGCTATGCACAATCATTACTACAACTACTGATGCAATGTAGTATGTACCTTTATTTACGATATGCACGTGTGGTCCGTTGCTGCGAGTCGTACTACAGCAAGTTTGCCCGTGTGTCTGCTTGTGTGACGTGATTGTGTTTGTTTTGTTTTGTGTGGTTTTACGTCCCAAAACCAGCTCTGATTATGAGAGACGCCGTAGTGGAGGGCTCCGGAAATTCCGACCACCTGGGGTTCTTTAACGTGCACTGACATCGCTCAGCACACGGGCGTCAACATTTCGCCTCCGCGTGATTATGTAGAAGACTATAACAAACATTATATCCCAGCCCACGCAGAAAATTTTGAATGTTCGATATAGACTGTAAAGATTAACCTCCCATGACGGATGACGCATATCGGCATTTCTCGGGCGAAGTTAAGGCGCGGAATCAGCAATTGTGCTTCATGAGCTCACAAGGCATGACCGTCCGCGTCGCGAACCAAAATTGAAGCTCGTCTAGTTCATTTGGAATATAGCGAATTTTACATGACAGGGCATGAGGATAGCATGATTGGTCATGAGATCGATGACGTGAAACATTCTTGTTCATTTACATGGGATTAACGATACTGAAATCACGTGTGGCGCACAGCTTCATTCCTCGGCCACAAGTGTGTGTGTGTGTGGTGTGTGTGTGTCAGCAAGGGACTGGGTAATTAAAACACTTAGTGCCATCTCTTAGTGTGGAGATAAGGTAGACTGCGCTTACGCACGTGCAACCAACTAAGCCGACGTCACCGCTGTGTACGTAAACGTGTGTGCCTAATTATTAACATCGTAATTTTATTACGTAGCTTTTTTTTTTCTCGCGTGCGAGAGTTCACAGCGACAACACATTTCCGCCAAATCCACCAGGGAAATATGAAGCTGCTGGGCGCTTATTTTAGTTCGTGTAGATTCTTCCCCTTACATTTGCTGTTTTCTGCTTATAAGATTTCGATGTGGTGTGAAATAGTCATGAGACTTCTGGCGGTCATTATTTCGTATCTCAAGGCGTTACATCAGTACCGTGAATGTCCTAAATGTAAAGCGACAATAAAGAGATTTCAACTGTGAATGCAGCCAGTTGAGACAGTAAATTGAAAAAAAAAAAAACCTATTCCAATCAGCTCGCGAATTTGTTGATACGTTCAAGCGCACACGTAAATTTTGACGATGTGAAATATACTGATCGGTTTTCAATGATTCGCTCGGTTCGTACTGCTACAGGAACGTTTATTTTACAATATTTACAACTGGCTAGATGGTCGATGTTTTCTTCGTTTCTCGATCGTCTCTGAACAAGTTTTCTTCCTCGCTTGCGGCCGCTCTCCCTCCCTCTCTTTCTTCCGGTCGAGGTGCGACACCGTCCTTGAAGCGATGCGTCCGAAACGAGTTTTATGGCCCCCTCGCCGACGGAGAAAGCTGCTCGTAGCCTTCTTGGGGGGAAACCGCCAAGTTTCGGGGCGCCTATGAGGACCCCTCGTTCCGTGCGTAGGAAACGGAATACACACACGAGTGTCCGAGTTAAGCCGTCCCATCCGCACGGGAAGGGCGCCTCAGAATCTTCAACAGACGATAGCTTCGCACCCCGCACAGCCGCGCACCCCACTGCAGAGAAAAGAAGGAAAAAAGAACGAAGAAACCACGCATCGCCTGCCTGCCTCTTCCTCCCTTTCTGTGCCCAGAATGACCTTGGGAGTCTGAGGCCTGCGAGAGCGCGAAAAAAAAAAAGAGGGGGGAGGGGGGGCGGTTAGTTCTCTCCCCAGTGTCTTCGGAGAAGTCGGGGCGATGAGGAGCGAGGAGTCGGCGAGGCCCGCGTTTAAGAGCGGCAATGCCTGGAGGGCCTAGACTCGGACTCCAGCGGAAGATGTGTATTGTAAATGTCCGCTAAAAGAAGTCAAAGAAAGGTTCCTCCTGTCATTCCGGGGCTCCTCTAGCTCCTGTGGTGCACATGTCTTTTTCTTTCCTTCTTTCTTTTTCGATCTCGAACCTCGCGTAGTAGCAACGCGTGCTCTTTTTTTCCGTTCTGTTTTCTTTTGGTGCTCATTTCGCATTCCTCTTCCTCTACCCTAGCCAATGAATAACTCGTTTTATTTTTTTTTTCCTTTTCTCACTGTTAATTTTCTTTCTTTGCCCCGTTGAACGTAATCTCTCCCATAGCGCTGTCAGTCAGAGCAACGTTTTTAGAGCATCGAGTCAGAGCAGCTCGGCGTCAGGTGTTCGTTCTGTTAACAATTCCTAAAATGATATTTCCCATTTATATTTCTTGTTTGTGTCGATGCCCAAATTTCAGATTGCGGCCACGCTTGTTCTTGGGTGTTTTTTTTTTCAGCGCTTGTGTGGTGCAGTATTTTGGCACGATAAAAATAAAAATAGCCCCACACGACATAGTGAAACTTGAGAAGGACGGGCGAAGAAAATGTTCCGCTAAGAGACTATCACATAAACAATGAAAAGCAAAATATAACTAAACTTCAAAATATTCGCGCTCAAAATCAGCTGGCACTTTCGGCTAGCTTCACTGGATGTTCAGCAAGGTTTATCATTTATTGTTTTCGTGAGACGTCCGTAATAGCTAGGAACGTCAAAAAACTGACAAAAAAAGAGAAAAGAATATACGGTGTGGGAGGGAGGGGGTGGGGGCAACGTCTTAAGTTAATTCCAATGTATCTTATTATTATTATTATTATTATTATTATTATTATTATTATTATTATTATATTTCCTCTCAATCAAGAAGGCAAAAAATTGCACAAAAAGTAATTCTGCCTGAACGCGTGTCTGTACATGAGCATGCATTTGTTCGAGGAAGTTGAATATATCAAAGACTGGTTCGGCGCGTTGGCCGCAACTGTTGTTCCGACGTGCTGCCATCGTGCCTTGCCGGCGAATCGGCGTCTGGTCTGGAAGCGAGGTCGGGCGGACGCCCGTTGCCGACTTCCGACCGACGTGGCTGGCGGCCGATGTCAGGCCAACCTCTCGCGAACCTCCGCTGGCCGACACAGTCGGCTTCCGATCATTTCCCAAACGTCGGCCGGCCAGTCGGCCAGTGACCAGTCGGCCAATGTTGCTTGGATCCTTGTAAAGGCGGTTAGTCAACAGAAAAGGTTCCGTTGTTCCACGCTTCGTCTGACCCTGTTCGCCTGAAGGGATGGGCTCGGAATATCAAAAGGGACAATACGATGCTCTCGGATACCTGCATTGTGTGTTCTCTCCACTTCGACCACCGGTTCATTCAGAGAACGTTCAGGCGCTTAACGGGGAGGTTGTCGAGCTCGACCGCGAACGTCCGGCGCTTACGGAGGACGCTGTTCCCTCGATTTTTCCTGACGCACCATCATATTTCACGAAGGAGCTACCGAAAAAGCGAGCAGAAAGAAACCCGAGTAACAGCAATATACGACCGGCGAAGTGCAGAGCTCTGAACGACTCACCTGAAGCCGCCGAAGCACAGACCTGATGCACGGATGAAACGCCGCAAAGGCCGCACCCGTGGGGGGAAATTGAGTTACTGCCGGCATTTCGCAGCAAGATTCAGCTTCCATGTGATGCCACTGGTTTGTGCTTCGCATGGCGCAGCGGCACGGAGCTGTGTGACGTCCGTGTCTCGAAGCACGTTACCTTTTCGACGTCCATGGAAGCTGCTGCGACGCAGGAAAACTTGTATACTTGCCGCGTGTTTTGCCGTGGCGTTAAGACGGATGAGTTTTGCGTAAGCAACGAGTTAGACGCCGCCCTGGCGTTAAAGGTCAATTAAATACGACTTTGTCCAGGGTGTGGTATTGAGCCTGTCACCAGTGGCCAGTGCGTGCTTTTTGGTGTCACTTTTCCCGTTGAAGAAAAAAAAGAATTCCATCTTATTATGGCTGCTTGCGTGGCCTTCATCACTCTGGGTCAAGCAGCAGTGCAACAGGGACGAAGTTCAACTACGCAGAAACATCCCAAGCGCGCGGTCTCGTTTCTCTCCGTTGCACTCCTGTTTTAACTGTGGTCCAACTCGCTCAAACCAAAATTTTATTTCATCGATAGTCGTTTTAACATGCTCGTTTAATTTTTGAGAACTACTGGGACCTCATGCGTGATTGTGTCTCTGTTGTTTTGTACTTGCGTTCCCTCGGAAAAGGTATCCCAGGGTAGCGGCCGGTGGAAAACACTACGAACTTGCGAACGCCCGCCGAAAAGCACACCTGGATGGATGGATGGATACTAGGAGCGTCCCCTTTATAACGGGGCGGTAGCCGGGCCACCACAACACTAGGATAACCTTCTAGCCTCTATAGCTGCACTGTCGGAGCTCGGCTGCCGTGGTGACGTCGCGGAAGTTGGGGTACAGTGGCTAGAATAGGAAAGTGTGATTACCGCCAAGCGGCGCGTATGGGAGACGTTGACGCCACTTGGCGATGTTTCCGCTAGGTGGCGCGCGCTCCCGCATACACTAGAGAGAACGGACCAAAATAATTATAGGGAAAAATATGGAATTTCTGCCATAAGGGGCAGGGAACTGGGCTATGAAATTCCATTTTCGATATGGCATGATCGATTTGATTGAAGTAAATTTAAAAGGCATGAGGAAAATTCAAAGAGAGGAAAAAAAAAGTTATTAAATCTTCTTACGAGCCTGGTGGCGCACATGTCACCGCCCCGTTACAAAGGGGAAGCTCATAGCATCCATCCATCCACGTCAGGCCGCCGCGTGAAATGCACACTTGTATACTCATCTGCGTGCGTGGCGCGGGCTCCTGGTGTTTTTTTTTTCTTTCTTTTTTGTGCAAATTTGTTGTTGCCTTGAGCAGTGACAGTGCGCCGAGAGGTGCTATTTCACACGTAGCTCCGAAAAGTGTAAATATAATGCATAAAAGAAGAAACAGTTGGATGCGGGCGCTGTACCCATCTGACCGTCTTTTTTTTTTGCTTTTTGTGTAAGCTCTGCACAATTCATATCACGGACGCAAACCAAACATATATCTCAGGTTTTCCTCCTAATAGGTATAGTAGTTGTTCCTTGTGCCGAAAAGAGGGGGGGTATTGCAACAATGCATGAAATATTTAAAGGGCAGAGAGACATGAGCGCAAGAACAATATTGCGAGCTTCCTTTCAGCAAACAGTTCGTGTCACGCCATATCGACCATTACTATACAGGACAGCGAAGCTGTGCGTCTTGAGAATGGAGGTTGGGCCTTTTGTTTGGTGTTGTGCCTGCCATTTATCGCACCCCCCTTCCAAAAAACCTCCCCCCCCTCCCCCAAAATTACAGAAAAGTCCAGCCTCGCCACTGCCTGACAAGGCTGGACGCCCAACTCCCCATTCATTCCCCAGGCTGGTAAGATTATGGATATGTATTTTCAGGGGCAGGATATCGAGTTTCGTTTGTGTGTTTCGTTAGAAGCCTTCACCACGAAAAGTGCACAGGAATTTAAGCCTGCAAATATCTCCGAATAATCCTGATAGAAGTAAAAAAAAATGTCGCAAGGAGGAATGAAAAATGTAACAAAAACAACCTAATGATTTTGGAAATGTAAACTCAAGATGTGCAGCACTTGGAGGGCGAAGTGACGCTGCTGGATGAAGTAATTTTGCATATGAAACGAAGAATTAGAAGGTTGAAAAATCGGCCGCTCTTCAGAGAAAGACCGGAAGCCTTAACGTCCCGGAAAAAAAAAGCTACTATGCCTCTGTCGTAAGGAGAAAATTACCAAAATGCATGCTTTAAGATGAATTTTCGAACCCGGATAGGAAAGGCCCCTTTTCTTGAATTTGCTTTACCAACCATCCCTTCAAGAAATACTTCTAAGGCATCCTGTCTGTCGTTCCCCCGCCGTCCCGTGTCTAGCGCTGTTTGTTCCAGTTCTAATACTCCTATGTGTTTTTGAATATGCTCCATTATAAGAAAGGTTGTACGAGCATGTGCTCAGAAAAGAATTCCTTGATATTGTGAGTCATGTGCGGAATAAAAATATTTCTTATCCGTTTATAGAAGAACGTAGCCAAATAAACAACTCAAGCAGATAAACATTTAAACAGACATACCGTTCTCACCAGATCATATTTCGGCAGTTCCTTTTCAAGCGCCGGGACTTTTGATACCGGCACCACTACACCACTTCGGCTAAATGTCACAAATATCAAAGCACCTGCGATTATAGGCCGTTATATAAAAAGAAGCACGACACCCGAAATAGTCTGCAAGAACAAAATTCACAACGGAAAAAAAAATCATCGCTTCACGAACGTCTTCAGTCGTATTGGAAGGGAAGGACCAAGCCTCGAGGGCTCGTTTCCACAAAAGCAAAAAGAAAAAAAGAAAGAATAAAACGGTATACATGTGCAAGTAGCAGAAAAACAGGAACAGAACGAACGCTGCGGTGTATAAGCGCACGTCACCAAACTCGGCCTATGTGTTTACTGCGCGGCGAGCACACGATTTCGCACCGAGCGAACGTGTAAACGGGTTTCAGCGCCCCCTGGATTTCCCTTTCCCGCGCATCGCGGAGTGGCGTCAGTGCCGGCGGCGCGGTCTGCACACTTTCCTCTTCTAGCCACTGTAGTTGGGGGTCCCCTTCAGGTCACCTTTGCTGTTGTCGATGTCGCGATGTACGGCGTCTAGCGCTCGATTGTGCACGCGAACTTCAATATTCATTTAAATTACCTTCGGAGCTGTGTTCGCCATTGAGATTTGGTAGATGACATCTGTATGTCCACGATAATTGATCCCGCAGGCTATCTTAGCAGCGAAATTTTGGTGTCAGTGCCCCTTTAAGGGCCGCTGATATCGCGAACGACAAACAATTCCTGATGCATAAGTACGGATGACTCGGTGAGTAACTTTGGCAACAGATGCAAAACGACGAAAAAGCGGCGGCCCGCTCTGCCCGCCGTCCTCGCGCCCGAAAGTTCGGCGCCGATGTTGTTGCTATAGGCCTTACCGCATCAAAAGTGCATAGAGTTAATATAGTGACTCTAGAGGCAAAGCTGGGCCGCGGAGGTGGGGTCCCTCGTCATGTCGTGGGCGGCATGATTTACATGTCACGCGTTTAGTTAATGGGATGTATACCAAAATTGCTATGGCACAACACGACAGCATGACGAACGTAAATGACAGGTCATGACATTAGAATCGTGACACGCGTGTCATGAGCAGCATGGTTTACATGCCACAGCCTTGGTGCTCTTGCGGGCGTTTCGTTAATGGAATCATCATCATCATCATCATCATCATCAGCCTGTTTAGGTCCACTGCAGGACGAAGGCCTCTCCCAACGATTTCCAATCCACCCTATCCTGAGCGAGTTGGTTCCACTTTATGCCCGCAAACTTTTTAATTTCATCGCTCCATCTAACCTTTTGCCTGCCTCTGTTGCGTTTTCCCTCTCTTGGTATCCATTCCGTCGCTCTTACAGTCCATCTGTTATCTTTCCTCCTCATACATGTCCTGCCCAGGTCCACTTCTTTCTTTTAATTGATATAATAATAGCGGCTACTCCTGTCTGTTCTCTGATCCATTCCGCTCGCTTTTTAGCTCTTAGCGTTACCCCTATCATTTTTCTTTCCATTGCACGTTGCGTGCTCCTTATTTTCATCTCTAGTTTTTTCGTTATCCTCCACGTTTCTGCACCGTACGTTAGTACTGGGAGGATGCAGTGATTGAATACTTTTCGCTTTAGTGAGAGCGGCAAGTTTCCAGTCATGATTTCGTAATGCCTTCCGAATGCGCTCCAGCCCATCCTTATTCTATGGAGAATTTCTTTTTCGTGGTTAGGAGTTCCTGTTATTAACTGTCCCTGGTATACGTATTCGCTTACACATTGTAAGGGTTCGATTTTAAATTCCTGTTCCTTAGCTAGGCTATTCAGCATAACTTTGGTCTCTTGCCTATTCATATTTAACCCAATTTTAATACTTTCCCTGTTTAGGTCATCAATCATGTTTTGTAGTTCGTCTCCATCATTGCTAAAGAGTACAATGTCGTCTGCAAATCTTAAATTGCTGAGATATTCTCCGTCTATTCGAATTCCCTTGTCATCCCAGTCTAGACGTTTAAAGATTTCCTCTAAACATGCAGTGAAATAGCATCGGGGATATCGTATCTTCCTGTCTCACACCTCGCCCGATCGGGATTTCTCTGCTTCTCTCATGTAGGAGTAGTGTGGCTGTGCAATCTTTGTATATGTTGTTTATGGTTTTCACGTATACGCCAGGCACTCCTTGTCGACGCAGAGCTTCTAGAACTGCTTGTATTTCTATGGAGTCAAATGCTTTCTCGTAGTCGATAAACGCCATATAAAGAGGTTTGTTATATTCCGCGTACTTCTCAATTACTAGGTTGATAGCGTGGTTGTGGTCCATTGTCGAGTAGCCTTTCCTAAAACAGGCTTGTTCTCTCGGTTGGTTAAAGTCGAGGGTTTCTCTTATCCTCGTAGAAATTACTTTTGTAAATAGCTTGTATATTACTGGGAGTAGGCTAATTGGTCTATAATTCTTTAACTCCTTTATGTCACCTTTCTTGTGGATAAGGATTATATTAGCATTTTTCCAACTGCGCGGTACACTACATGTCTTGACACATTTTGTGAAGAGTGGTGCAAGTTTTTCAAGTAAAATATCTCCTCCGTCTTTGATCAAGTCGGCTGTTATACCATCTTCACCAGCTGCTTTACCGCGGGACATGGAATATATACGAAAATTGCTATGGCACAACACGACTGCATGACTATCATAAATGACAGGTCATAACATGAAAATCATGACATGCATGTCATGATTTTCATGTTATATGTCATGACCGGCATGATTTACATGTCATGGTCCTGGCGCTATGCTGCCGTTTCGTTAATGGGATGTATACGAAAATTGGTTTGGCACAACATGACTGCATGACGATCATATATGACAGGTCATAACATGAAAATCGTGGCATGCATGTCATGAGCGGCGTGATCTACATGCCACTCGTTTCGTTAATGGGATGTGTACCAAAATTGCTATGGCACAACATGACTGCATGACGAACGTAAATGACAGGTCATAACGTTAGAATCATGACATGCGTGTATGAGCGGCATGGTTTACATGCCACAGTCTTGGTGCTCTTGCGGCCGTTTCGTTAACTTCATATATACCAAACTCGGTATAACGAGACAACAATGCAAATCCATTTTACGTTCCTGATGCGTGCTTCGCATTTCCTTGATTCCCACTGCACGTGGGATCTGCCAATTTTTTTTTTTCCTTAACATCGCTGTATCACGTGGTAAACATAAGTGAAACACGGCCACAGGAGGTCCGGACATCGTTTTCCGACGCGTTCAATTATCGCCCACGCAAGGGTTCGTGAGAAACACGGGTAAACTTATAGCACGCAGCAAGCACAGTCGTAGCAGCTGTGCTCTGACTACAACCGGCGGCGCCGCTCCCGGAAACTCGCGCATGCGCAGATCTCGTGGTGAGATCGGTCTATTAAGTTGTGACTAATTGGTATGGTGCACAAGGCCAGGCGGCTCCACCGTCGCCCCCTGCATTCAGCGCCAATGCGGGCGCTCCCGCATCGTTGGGTGATAAGGCTCCCTCCCGCACCGCGTGCGTGCCTGCTTGTGCGGGGGTGGCGTCGTCTGCGTGTGTTCCGCCGCAACTTCTTACTGGTTTAAGACCGTAGAAGGTTTGAAAAATTTCTTCCGTGGGACTAATATTGCTAAAGGAAAACTTTTATGCAAGGCAGGCCATGTGCATCTAGTTAAAGAAAATGTGTCGGCGGACGGAAGCGTAGTGACCGGTTGATGTCTCCCAAACGCAAGAGACAATTAAAATACTGCAACAAATACTCCAAACGTTCTAAGAATTCAGGCTGGAAAGCAAAAAAGGTGATTTTTATTGTGATATCCTTGTTAATTTGTATAATTATTTGTTACCGGTATGTATTGTGGGAATGTTGACATCCCCTGATGAGTTTCTATCGCGTGGCGCTCGCGTTTCCTCAAAGCTCCTCTAAGGTGGCTTTCCCGCGAGGCACGAGACGTGACGTCATCGTCATGCGCACCGCTGCGCTGAAGATGGCGCTGTGGTTCCCGCGGTAGCGCTACCTGGCGGCGAGGATTCGCGGGCCCGCGGACGGAGAACGATCCGCTCTCGCTTGGCCTTGGGACGTCGTCGCGCGTGGTCGATGCTCGTGCGCGCGGTGGCGATGAGCTCCGCTCGGACGAACCCGCGGATGCCTCTCCCGATAGCCGATTGAGCCTCTGTTCGCGCGACTTACGTCGCGAGCAATATAGGCTTACGGTTCCAGCATGGGCGAAAACTACTTCGCTCGGTATCCTGATGCGGTGAGTCGAATGTCATCGATTACGCGTGGGGTATTGCATTAGAATGACTGGTGTGTATAGTTCGGCTAGCGTGCTTACTATGTGTATACCCGGCGACAACTTTCTGTGGCAGCACGGCCAAGGCTACGTGGGCGGAGCCTATGCACATGTGCTACTGCGCCAAGTAGTCCGACCGCTTCGACGGGTGTTTCGGTTTCACCAGCGCAGGTCGCTTTTCCTTTTTTGCGCGTAAACGTTGTGCACCTGTGCGGACAGATTTTGATTTGGCAACGCCTGGTACGACTGCGAAGCTGTTGGACTCGCGGCACGCGGCGGTGTTTCCTCTGTAAGCGACGTTGACGAGCTGCAACCGGAGGACGCCATCTTTGACGGTGAGGAATGCAGTGAGGTAAAAAAGCGACGGAAGCCAAAGAAACCCACAAAACCTGAGAGAGCATGAAACGAATTTTTTTCTACTGCGCTACGTTTTTATTCACTAATTGAAAAATAAATCCGCGAAAAATGTAAGTGGTGAATGGTAAAATCTTAGTTACCGAGAACAGTATACAAACGTTTTCGTTGGGGGACTACATGCTGTGGCGCAGTAAGACAAGCGTGCTTCGGCTCCGTAGCCTTGGCTGTGCTGCCACAGAAAGTTGTCGCCAGGTATAGAAGGTGCAAATAAATGCCCTACTGTTGGTTTGCACTGCGGTGAACTGTGTCCTGTGTTCCTAGAGCGTGGGAGAACCCCGTGGCCACCGCCACATCTGGCTGCCCAACGTGGAGCTCTTGGAACATCGGACAGCAGTTTTTCTCGGTTCAAGGCAACCTTTGTTTGAACCTGTCGAGATTACGCCTAGCGTGATTTTAATCGCTGGCGTCGGCGGCGTGCTTTCTTGAGAGCGAGGCGATAGGATGCGGTAGCGTGTTTGAACTTGTCGGCATGCTACTCGCACGTTTTGAAAGATCGGCGTTACGAGAGCCACGTGGTCTGCATCCTGGGAGAACGAGGCTTAGTGCCCGTGGATAGTAGGCGAGCCCGAAGTGAGTGAGTACGGAAGCCTCGTGGGTGGTCCGATTTTCTATGTTTATCTAGCTTCTATCTCTTTGACTCTGGGAATCGCGGCTCAGGGAGCCGAGTGGCCGCGGGCCACGGGTGTCGGGCTGTCTGGTATTGCGGCTCGGCACCGGGCGTTCCGACACTGTCCGGGACAGTGGGCGCCGATCGTTCAGCTGCTCGCACGTAGCGAGCGGAGAGGGCCCCCAGCAGAGCTAGTCTCCTCACGGCTGCCTAATTTCTGTGCCCTGTGTGGGTGTTGTTTGGATGCCGGTTATTGTCGAGCGCGGCGATACGTTAGGCCTAAGGCTCCTTGAAGCTGCCTGTCGCACGTGGGACATAACCAGTCGAACCGTGGCGTTGAGGTGTCGCACTTTGCATACCTGATTCTAGCTTGCCTCGCACGGAGTGAACTCAAGAAAGCGATCTTTGTTCACGTGAACTTAGCGTCTCGGTAGCCGCCGAAATCCCGTGCTAGCCGAACGAAGCGGTCGTACCACGTGGCCGATGGGTACAATTGCTCTCCTTTGCCCTAATGCAGTGTTCTGTCGAGAGTGTTATTTTCCGTCGTACCACGTGGCCGATGCGTACAATTGCTCTCCTTTGACTTAATGCAGTGTTCTGTCGAGAGTGTTATTTTCCGTCGTACCACGTGGCCGATGCGTACAATTGCTCTCCTTTGACTTAATGCAGTGTTCTGTCGAGAGCATTATTTTCAGTCATACCACGTGGCCGATGCGTACAATTGCTCTCCTTTGCCCTAATGCAGTGTTCTGTCGAGAGCGTTATTTTCCGTTGTACCACGTGGCCGATGCGTACAATTGCTCTCCTTTGCCCTAATGCAGTGCTCTGTCGAGAGCGTTATTTCCAGTCGTACCACGTGGGCGATGCGTACAAATGCTCTCCTTTGCCCTAACGCAGTGTTCTGTCGAGAGCGTTATTTTCAGTGTACGCAGCGGGAGTGACGTCACCCGCAGCTTGTCGCCTTCTGAGCATTCACGCTGCTGCCCGGACTTCGGGGCCCCTCGGCGGATGTCGGCAGCTGCTATCAGCTGTGGCGGCTTTCTCGGCCGGAAGGCGCGTCGGTGCGAGTGACGCTTGCTCGTGCCGACTGCGTCGCCTTTTCGGAGTCCTGGCCTGGAGACCCCCTGTGAAGCCTTGGTCAAGCCTGAAGACAGGTCGCCTGTGTGGCGGCGCGTACGGGACTTCGTGAGCAGCGACGCCGGCGGTGTCGGCCAGCGGTGCTGCCGCAGTGCGCGTGAAGGACACAAGTGCGTGGACATACCCGAAGCTCAGTGACGCTGAATGTGTAACCCTGTATTTGCGGTGCATTTGTAGCTCTGTTTTTGCAGGGATATGTGATTATTTAAGGTTGGGGGGATGTGGGAATGTTGACATCCCCTGATGAGTTTCTATCGCGTGGCGCTCGCGTTTCCTCAAAGCTCCTCTAAGGTGGCTTTCCCGCGAGGCACGAGACGTGACGTCATCGTCATGCGCACCGCTGCGCTGAAGATGGCGCTGTGGTTCCCGCGGTAGCGCTACCTGGCGGCGAGGATTCGCGGGCCCGCGGACGGAGAACGATCCGCTCTCTCTTGGCCTTGGGACGTCGTCGCGCGTGGTCGATGCTCGTGCGCGCGGTGGCGATGAGCTCCGCTCGGACGAACCCGCGGATGCCTCTCCCGATAGCCGATTGAGCCTCTGTTCGCGCGACTTACGTCGCGAGCAATATAGGCTTACGGTTCCAGCATGGGCGAAAACTACTTCGCTCGGTATCCTGCTGCCGTGAGTCGAACATCATCGATTCCACGTGGGGTATTACATTAGCATGCCTGGTTTGTATAGTTCGGCTAGTGTGCTTACTATGTGTAGAAGGTGCAAATAAATGCCCTACTGTTGGTTTGCACTGCGGTGAACTGTGTCCTGTGTTCCTAGAGCGTGGGAGAACCCCGTGGCCACCGCCACAGTATGTATACGTACACTATTATCAATATATTAGTCCCATAAAAGGCTCCACAATAAAGCAGTGAAAGCCTGTAGTTGTATCCATCACGTGTGAGCGCAGTGCTTGTGTGCGCGTGTTGGAAAGAGAAGCTGTGAAGCCACGGACTGCAAGACCTCGTCTGTTTATTTCCGTTAATCCTACTTATACAATTAATGTGAGAAAACGCGGGGCCTGTGCCAGGAAGAGTCGACAGCGTACATCCATGTATTTATTTCTAAACAATGAAGACTGAACTAAGCAATACGGTTCTAACTGATTTTGAAAGATTCTGTTAGAAACCAAAAAGAAAGAAAAAGAGAGAAACACGACTGGAAAGAAAACAGCAGGACGCCTTTCAGTGGCTTTTGTTATCCGGTGCCTCAACTACTTCGTGCGGCGTCTGTCCGTTATTAACGAGCTTTCCTTCTTCTTCTTCTTTTATTATTTTTTTGCAAGAGGCACTCCAGTAGATTGACGGCGATTCTTGTTACTGATCGGTGTACCAACGAAAGGAAAGACCAAACCATTCAAATGCGTGACGGGGCTCTAGGGGAAAAAAAAAGAAAGAGAGAGAGAGAGAGAGAGGGGAAAAGGGCAGCAACGCGGGCCGTGAACGAAATGTTCGGAGCGCCTTAGTCCACACGGCTATGCGTGTCGCAGCCTGGTATCCCACACATGCGGCTCGTTAAAAATAGCGCGAGCCATTGCAAATTGACAACACATGCCGCCTGCTAGTAGAAGAGCGTTGCCGGAACGCGCGCACAAACTCCCTCCCCATTGACAACCCACCTTCCACGTACTCCACGCAGAATGCCGGGGGACAGAATGCCCGTTACATTGCAAACTAGCAACACATATGTGTTGCTAATTTGCAATGTAACGGGCATTCAATGTAACGTACGGGCATTGCAATGTAACGAGCTCTCTACTCAGCAGACGACTTATGTCGTCTGCTGAGTAGAGAGCGTCGACGGAACGCCCGCGCAAGCGACCGCGCTTCTCCTTCAGCATTGAGCTTTCTGGAAGCTATAAATGTTTGTCCCTGGTGGTCTGATAAAACTATTGTTAGAGCCGAGGACACAACAAATCTTGTTACTGAACAACAAGCCGTAGTACGACGACCTTTGAAAGAAAAAAAGACGCAGGAAAACGCGAATAACTCTGTTCTAAAGCGACCGCCAGCCCTGCGACCGGAGCTTCTATCACCCCAGGGACGAGCGCGCCGCCTCGATGGCGCTCCCGTCGGCGGAGAGTTACAAGCGCACCATCCGGCTAGAAGTCGATTTGAAGCTTTACATGATTTTGCTATGGTGGCTAGACGGGGCAGTGTGACGGGCGGAGGCCAGGATACAGTGCAGGAAGCGCAGAAACTTGCAATGAAATATGGCGGCCGGCTTAGGTGGCGCAGCGCGCGTCGGGGGCGCGTTCAGCGGCGTCGGACAGTGCAGCTACAGTGACGCTGCCGGCTAACATTTTCGTTTTTTTTCTTTTCTTTTTAACTTAGAGGCACGCGTTTATCGTTCCTCGCACATTTTGATTTATTTGCGTATATCGCAAGCGTTGCGAGTGGTGCGCTGAAGATGCGACCAGACGATAGTGGTTTACCCGTCAGTTTTCGTAGCTTTTTTTTCTTCTGTTCTTCAGTTAGACGAGCGTCAACGTCAAGTAAACAGCGGGTCCCGCAGAAGCATTTTTCTTTTTCGCCAGCTCTGTGTCGGTTCACCGCAAAGATGTAAAAAAACGTGTCAAAGTTAGGCCACCGTTTGAATTACATATCATGAAAATTAGCTACTCAGTTTTCCTGGTGTCGATTGAAGTTCATATATTGTAAGCAAGGAGGTTATACATTACTTTTCTGGAGTGGAAGCGTGCCGCCGAAAGTGAAGCCGTCGCCGCCATGTTGCTCAAGGAAACAGTAGCAGACGACCACGCAGACGGCGGAGCGCGTAGACAACGCGACGCTGTTTCGTGGTGTTTAAACACTGTGTCCTGTTTTTCCTAAGCATCTAAATATCTGAGAAGGCAACGGTGACTTCGCGCGTCACTTTCGGCTGCACAAATCGCGTTGAGAAGAAGCCTGGAAGGACATTTCACTTTCTTCACGTACGGCTGCCCGTTTTCAGTGCATTTTGCTAAATAGAGGGCAATTTTAAACATTCGCATCCATATATTACCTCCCTACGCCTGTATGAAAGATAACTGTAAGCTTTAAATACTTGCTAGTGCTTCGTTTTCAGATGCGTGCATACAGGATTTGCTACGGGCTCGTGTTCTGCTAAAATACACGTCTGATGCACATATTGGATAGTCACTGCAGTGTTTGTATGCGAACTTTAGAGGAAGGGCATCGTTCCGGAGCATAGACGCAGATTTGTTACGCGTACATGTTGACGAATGCGCAAATGCAGCGAGCACGTACATATGGCGTGTTTCTCCGTGCTACTGGTTTCGAAAATGAAGGGAAAAAAAATACTGTGCGTAGCCTTCTGACTGAGAACATGTGGTGTTCGGAGGGGTGGATGGAAAGCTTAAGCCCCGCCACGGTGGTCTAGTGGCTAAGGTACTCGGCTGCTGATCCGAGGGTCGCGGGATCGAATCCCGGCCGCGGCGGCTGCATTTCGATGGAGGCGAAATGTTGAGGCCCGTGTGCTGTGCGATGTCAGTACACGTTAAAGAACCCCAGGTGGTCAAAATTTCCGGAGCCCTCCACTACGGCGTCTCTCATAATCAGAGCTGGTTTTGGGACGTTAAACCCCACAAATCAAATCAATGGAAAGCTTAAAACAGCCGCTCGATCACCTCTGCTCTAGTGATACCGAACAACCCAACCTCTGTCTTCAAGTGCATGCTTTTCGGCGCGTATCCCCGTGTAAGAAATCTCCTATGTACGTTTACAGTCAGAACTAAATGAGAAAGTTTTCCGAACGCACCCATCGGGTCTTGACAGACGCGGATCTGAGAAGACTTCGCAAACGCTAAGAGCAACGAACCATTCGGAAAAATGTACGTGAAATACGAAAAAAAAAAAGAAAATAGAGCGTGCGCGGTTAGTTAAGGCAACATTCAGAAAACATGCGCTGTACTCAATCGGTTGGATACATGCTTAAAGCAGTGCTGGGCAGTATCGAAGATACATGTATCTTAGATACTATCTTAGATACTCTTTCAGTATCTTGTATCTGTATCGCGATACATCTTGAAAGACGTGTATCAGTATCTGTATTTTCGATACATTGAAGAATGTATCGAGTATCTTAAGATACAAGATACTGATGTCGGAACATCACCGCGCGACACTAGAAATACTGGCAGAAGTCCGCTGCTCAAGCAGGTACTGCCGCCACTAAGCTTATAACGCTTATAACCACCCGAAACGGCGGCCTAGTGGTTAATGCGCTCGACTGCTGGCCTGAAGGTCGCGGGATCGAATCCCGGCCGTAAAGGCCGAAATCCGATAGCGGCGTTATACTTCAGTCCCGTGCAGTACTGTACTTAGATTTAGGAGCATCTTAAAGAACACCAGATGGTCTAAACTTTCAGAGCCCTCCAGTACGGCATCCCTCATAATTATATCGTGGTTTGGAGATGTAAACCTCAACAATTATTATTGTGACCGTCCCCACGAGCTCTTTCATGACATTTTCCACAAGCAGTGAAATTTCCCGTGTGTGATCTTACTTGGTAGGCTGACGACACCTTTTGCTGAGAAACATCGTAACTAATAATGTTACAGCACGATTCGTTCTATTATATATATATATATATATATATATATATATATATATATCATTTCTGAGTCACATTGTTTTTTTCGCTGTCACAAATCACAAGGTAATTCGCGCAATCAATGTCAAGAGTATGAGTAGCGGAGGTATCCTGCGACACTTTGTACCGCTACGATGTCTGGAATTCTCTCGTAGAGAGAAATTATTACAAAAATTGCACATTCGTGAATCCGTCGATGACGAGCGCTTGACGCGAGCACATAACTAGAATTTAGGAAGTCATTGCGGTTTTATGTCCTTTCTGTATAGAAGATGCGTCACGAGCGTTGTTACTCCTGTACACTTGTCCCGTGGTCCGGTACTGCGTAAACGGTATACGCGTACGGACCAGGTTAAACTCAAAGTCGTAATTGCGGCATCGTGCCGAGGTTTTGCATCGCCATTTTTGTTATTAGGTGGGAAACCACTACCTGGTTGGCAAGTAGAGCATCGACTTCCATGAATTACAAAAACCACAAAAAACCGCCGACAGCGTAGCTTATACATAGCTGTCATGTTTAGCAGCCAAAAGAGCCCCAATCAGTTGTTTGGGAATGAAAACAATATAATTATAGCCAGAAAACAACAGTTGTTGAGATACTAACACATGTTTCATTCAAGTTAAACTTGGTTGGTCGCAGTTCTGAAATTCTAAAGCAAACACTCCTGTTCATAGGCGTTTTTTGCTACATTATATATGTCTATAATATGAAATTTATAAATGTATCGAAGTATCTTAAGATACAAATGGCAAGTATCGTATCGGATACAATTATTGAGGTGGTATCTTGTATCTGTATCCGAAATACTTCTTGCCCGAGTATCTTGTATCGTATCGCGATACAATTTCAAAGTATCTTTGCCCACCCCTGGCTTAAAGGGACCGTCTACCGTCCTTCATCGTTCTCCTGTTTTTTGGCTCAATAGAAAGCGTACCTTTCGAAGTGTCCCAGCGTGCAGTGGTTTCTCCAGAAACTGAATAGAAATTATTAAAACACAATTTTTTTTATCTACGAAGTCGCTCCTTTCCTAGTGTAGGCATGCCAGCAACACTGGGTACCGCGCATGCTGCGTCGTCGTCTCCCTGGAAACCCTTTCGGGCGCGGGAGGCATCTCAACGCGAACCGGCTTCAAGGTCGACATTCCAGAGGCGACGACGAGGAGGAGAAGCGAGGGAAAGTCGGCGTGCGGGGGTACAGTGTACTAGAATATATATATTCTAGTGCACTGTAGCGGGGGTGCGTCTCGGACATGCAGCGGCGCATGCATGACAAGCGCAGTACTATACGCGCCTCCGCAGGCAGACGAATTCGAAGGCAGCGCCACCTGCGCCACCCCGAAAGCAGCGAAAAAAAAAGAACAAATTGCTCTTGCACGCTATAGCAAGGTTAGAGTGTACTAGAAAGGTTGAGTGCCGCGATCCCCCACTGGCGCCCATGCTTTCAAGCGACGCTCCAAACACGGAAAATTTATGTGGGGGCGCTGCGGTCGAGGTGGTTTGGGACGCGCCGAGTCGTGCGCTGTCAGAAGTGGTAACGACAGCGTGGGACGCCTCGCCGCTCGTTGGTTTTGGCTTCTTTTTGATGCTCACTGTGCCCTGTCCACGACCTCCCCTGGCCCTCTCAGTATAATATGCCGAAGTACCGCCATCGGCACTGCTATGCACCAGGCTGTCGCTCCGGCTATTCAGGTGTTAAATTCAAGCGAAAACTGTCTCTCTTCAGCGTCCCGAAGGACAAGCACTCAATGCTTTACCTTTCGAAGGAGGATATAAACGTTGACTGTTTCGTAAGGAAATGTGTTAATATATTTAATAAATTATGGCGTGTCTGCGACTGGGCGTTTTAAGATTGCACGCATGAGGCACCAGATTGCAATTTCAGTGGGTTGAAGCAGAAATGATTAGGCAAGTGATTAGTGGCGCAAAAGGAAATGCAGTCGTCTTGTAAATTTCAGTGCGTTCGTTTACCTTGGAGGCTGAGTGAACTGAGCGCACGCTGTTCTAGCGCTGCCGAGCGAAAAAAAAAAAAAAAACCTGTTCTTGTTGAAGTTTATGCCATCTGCAAAGTCAAAATATACTTGTACTCTAAGACGACGACGCTGTCGATCCAAGCTTGTGCAGGTGGCCATTCAGGCAGAACCAAATGGAACATCCTATTTAGCTTGCACCCTACAGTGCCGTAGCAGACGCTTCAACCAAACAGCTTTCACAAAAACAATTCGGTCTATCCGGGCACTCACAGCTTATATCGCTGTGCGCGGGCCTTTACGTGTGCTAAAGCATGACGGCTTTATCTACGTTGCCAGTGAACAGCACCAATCGCTTGCAGAAAAGCAGCTTACGAACGCGGCCGGCACGGCTAGCCGCAGCGTGCCTTGGTCACCTTGGTCCACCAAACCACCTCGCTCACAGCGCCCCCATCTATGCTGTCCGTGCGCCGCGCCTCGGACGCTGAGCGGCGGCCGCGCCACTCAACCTTTCTAGTACACTCTAGCAAGGTGTCTCGTAGGGTGAAGTACGCTTGTAAGACATACATAACAGTTTTTCAGCAGAGTACGCATACCTGCGTGGGCTGGTTCTCGTACACTTGGAAAATGACGAACACGCTGTTGGGTGTCGCTAGCGGCGTTTTTTGCACCACTGTCAGAGCGAAATTAAAAACATAATTCCTTTTTTGTGGGGTCAAAGCGTGCTCGTTCACGATCTGCCCAATTTTACCACAATCTTAAAAAATTTTCTGAGCGGTAGACAGTCCCTTTAAATAAAGGGCACGAATGCATTTCACGTCAGCTGGCAGTCACACAATGCCGCATATTTGCGCTATATCGCATCACCACATCACAAAAACCTTCTACTAACAGACAGAGTAAGCCGGCAAGTACGATTTGCATAGAACCTCTCAGCCAGCGGTGTTCTTTTGTTTTCCTCGACGCCTGCAGCTGAGTACGGACGCGGGAAAATTTTTTTCTCAACTAGAAAACACCGTTGGTAATTGGCATAAGCATAAAGTTCGTTTCTGTCTCAATGTTTCATCGTGAGGTTGCAAAACAAGTCGAGCGCCTATCTTAATACATTGCCGTCTATGGCGCGCCCGCGTACTTTTTGCTCTTGTAACATGGCCGCCGCCGGCTTCACTTGGCCCCGTAGGAAGCTGCAGGGACTTCCACTCCGGAAGTTTAATGGAACCTCCTTGATTGTAAGCTAGGCTGTAGTCCTAAGGAACACATTACGAAAAAGTGCGCTTCGACAATTTATTGTTAAGAGAAATATGTCATGGACAACAGGAACAGCTTGGTGAATTAAGTACCCACAGCATGAGTATTCTCCGCAACTCCGTGCTTCTATTTTTATCGTTACACAAACCCGTATTTGTTCAAGCGACTGAGTGTATGTAAAAGTTCAGACGGGTGAGCACAAAAATTTGCACAATTTTTTGCCGTGAGCTCCTTGCTGTGTTTGTCGCAGCCAACTTGATTAGTATAATATTAGTCACGAAAAGCTTACAGCTTCTCGGTAGGGAAAAAAAAAACGAAAATGCACCTTCCGGCGCAGTTACAAGAGCGGCCAAGTGACCCAAGCCCCCTCGGTCGAACCTCTTAGTAAATTGATAGTGTCCAGTCTTCTACAGCCTGCTTTTTCATTGGCATTTTTGATGCACACAATCCACAAGGACTCTTTGTCCTATCTTTCTAACCAAATAGCCAGCGATATAGTAGACCGGCTAGACAGTTGTCACTTCGCTCTGCCACATGTTGTGGTCATTTCCGACAGCTGATTGAATGGAAGAACCTGCACCTGAACAGCTTCCAACGCATCCTCAATAATGTCTGGCAGGACGAAAATAGCACTGCGCTACTTGTGCTTATTGACGACGTGTATAGGAGGGCATTACAACCTATGACAGGGATCCCTGTCAAGTCTCGAAACTCGAGTTTCGAGACTTAATGGGCTATAGCGCATATATGCTATGCTTCAAGTTAAGCTATAGCTATAACTATAGCTATAGTTAAGCTATAGCTATAGCTTAACTTGAAGCTATAGCTGTAGCTTCAAGTTAAGGAGCATTTATGAATTCGGGGGTAACTCTACTGCACGAGGCTAGGGACGAATGGGCCAGATATCACCATCCCCAGTAGTACCTAGGCGTCGCTGGAAATTCAAGGAGCAAACGTCCCCAGACTTTCCTCCTCTCCGAAAAAGCGGTCGGTTATGACCAACAACGAAGGTCTGGTGCCAAGTGAGGCATTGCAAGGTCAAGTAAAGCATAGCAAAACCATGTAAAGCTTCAAATCGACCAGCATGGTCAATGTTTTTTCAGTTGAACGAATGAAATTATTTGGAACTCTTGTAGGGTGCACAAATAAGCTTGCTTGACCCGCCACGGTGGTCTAGTGACTATGGTACTCGGCTGCTGATCCCAGGGTCGCGGGATCGAATCCCGGCCGCGTATTTCCATTCCAGAGTGAAGTGAAGGCTTCCCGGCATGCAATGTGGCGCTCTCTGTACAGCGGTCTTGGAAGCTGCGCGCTCATTGGCTCGCGCGCGGTAGTGAACCCCTGAACTACAGTGAACTAGAAAACCTTCTAGAACACTGTACCTGAACCCCAGTCACCGCCGCGTTTTCGTATCAATTTTACTTTCTTCGTAAGAAGCGCAAAACTACACACAAGGACAGCTAGAACGAAAGACACAACACAAGCGCTTGACTGCAACTAAGCGTTTATTCGGAAGCGCGACATATAAATAGGAAAGAAAGAAGACAAACAAAGAGCCCACGCGTCATATCGGTTATCCATTATTGCCCACCACACCATCCAAAAAACGAAGTTCCTTCTGCGTAAGCGAGATAGACGGTGCACTGACACAATCAATATCATCACGTTTCATTTCTGCAGCTTCAACTATCAATCTCGTTAACATATCCCTGTTGCGGTACAAAATGCATGTGTTATCAAAGTATGGCACACAGCCGCAATCCTTGCAGTGGATAGCCAGGTGCCCATCCACGCCTTTCTGCACCTTATTATCATGTTCTTTTACTCGCTCATTGATACATCTTTCAGTTTTTCCAACGTATGCGCGGCCACACGACATGGGTATCCTATACACAACAGTCTGTGCGCACTGAACATAGTCATTTTGATGGTTAATTTTACAACACTTTCTTTCTTTCTGGACTGGGCAAGTTTCACTACACAGTTTAGACAGCTTCTCTGGTGCGGACATAACCACTCTTACGCCAGCCTTATTTCCAATCTTCAATCAGATATTCAGTGAACCGGGTTATGTACCAGAAGAAGAAAAAGTGGCGTGAATCCTGCGGACTTGTGGAATGCGCTTCAGAACGTCTGTGGTTCACGGTTTTGTCTCAGCTGAGGACCGTACAACAACCGAAGAAACCTGCTCAAGAAAATCCCATCCACACTGCAGATGGCGTCATACTTCCTAAATTTGTGAAGCGTACGCTTGGACAAGGACCGAGATATGCCGTCGAACCGAGACTTACCGTGCCTAAGCTCTTGTCCCTCGTCGGGAAAGTTGCGGGCCTTGCTCCGGACAGTGAAAAGGAACGATGCATTTCCGAAGGTGTTGATGTGCTCCATAGGTTCAAACCCAAGCGTCAACAGTTGCCCATACGGAAAGTGGTCACCTACCTCAAGGAATCAGGACTTTGCATTATTCCTTCTGACAAAGAAGGTTGGTTTTGTGTTTTTCCGAGGGGTACTTACTTTGAGAAAGCACAAGTGGCATTGCCTCAGTCTTCGATTCTAAGCCGAAAGTGTCACTTAGGTCTGTTAGGACCGCTGCAAAAAACTTGTGCAACAGTCTCCAGTTACCTGACCTGGCCAAAAAAATTGCGAAAAGCGACAAGTTAGGCTTAGATATGTTTTTTAGCGCGAAAACGCACAAGGAAGGCATGCCATTCCGAGTGATTATTTCAGAAAAGGGATCATGGCAGAAGAGTGTTGCCCTGTTTCTGCAAGAAAAGTTGAACGTTCTGCAACCTAATGATCCTTTTCGCACAAAGAATTCAGAGCGGATTGTTGAATTTCTAGTGTCGAATGCCGAGGTACAGGTGAAAGGGTTTTCCATTGATGTGAAGGATTTATACTATTCCCTACGCCACGATTTGCTTCTGGAGTTTGTTGAGGAGTGTATCATTGAACATGGTGCTGTGTCTTTTCAAAATGCTTGTGGATTGTCTGTTCGAGGTTTTTTGGACTTATTAGCTTTGTACTTAACATCTACGTTTGTTAATTGGAACGACAATATTTACGTTCAGAAGCAGGGAATTTGCATTGGGTCTGCTATTGCGCCTGTACTTAGTGAAATTTCCATGGCCCACTTAGATCGTATACTTGATGACAAGTTAGTAGGAACTAATGTATTGAAAATCTTCAGGTTTGTCGACGATTATTTGGTTCTTTTGAAGTGTGATTCCAATGAGTTTCCAGGTAGCGCGGATTTTGTCTTTAAAGAATTTGAAACAGCTTGTCGGCCCCTAAGACACACGAAATGCCAAATTCTAACGCACTTAAGTTTCTTGACCTGACATTACGGTTTTTGGATAACCATGTCTGTTGGTTTTATGAGCCCAGGAGCGGGAAACCGTTGTTACCTTTCTCCTCTGCACACACAAAAGCAGTAAAGAGGTCTGTGGCACGTATGTGACTTCTCAGTTCTTTAAAAAAATCTTGCCTACACCTAATGCAGAAAAGCTTTGAGCGGCAGGTACGGTTGCAGGCGGCAGGTTACCCACTTGGACTCGTTGGGGCTGTCACCGAATCGCTCTATCGGGACCTAAGGAATCAAAATCGACCACGTGATGATGTATCCCTGCAACAGCAAAAGTGTGCTGTTATTCCTTATATCCACGGCGTAGCACATAATCTTAAGAAGATTGGAAATAAGGCTGGCGTAAGAGTGGTTATGTCTGCACCAGAGAAGCTGTCTAAACTGTGTAGTGAAACTTGCCCAGTCCAGAAAGAAAGAAAGTGTTGTAAAATTAACCATCAAAATGACTATGTTCAGTGCGCACAGACTGTTGTGTATAGGATACCCATGTCGTGTGGCCGCGCATACGTTGGACAAACTGAAAGATGTATCAATGAGCGAGTAAAAGAACATGATAATAAGGTGCAGAAAGGCGTGGATGGGCACCTGGCTGTCCACTGCAGGGATTGCGGCTGTGTGCCATACTTTGATAACACATGCATTTTGTACCGCAACAGGGATATGTTAACGAGATTGATAGTTGAAGCTGCAGAAATGAAACGTGATGATATTGATTGTGTCAGTGCACCGTCTATCTCGCTTACGCAGAAGGAACTTCGTTTTTTGGATGGTGTGGTGGACAATAATGGATAACTGATATGACACGTGGGCTATTTGTTTGTCTTCTTTCTTTCCTATTTATATGTCGCGCTTCCGAATAAACGCTTAGTTGCAGTCAAGCGCTTGTGTTGTGTCTTTCGTTCTAGCTGTCCTTGTGTGTAGTTTTGCGCTTCTTACGAAGATGGATCTGTACCAACTAGCCCGATTCACTTGTTTATTAATTTTACTTGTCGAAGCAGACGAAAAGTGGCGTGCTCAGGTTTGGTATGGCCATGGATAACCACCGACTTAGAATTTGAGGCACGTGAATAAACTTCGAGTGCTTCCAAAGGCGATGTGCATACTTCTTTGTCGGACTGCACGGCGATCGAATCCCGGCCGCGGCGGCTGCATTTCGATGGAGGCGAAATGTTGAGGCCCGTGTGCTGTGCGATGTCAGTGCACGTTAAAGAACCCCAGGTGGTCGAAATTTCCGGAGATCTGCACTACGACGTCTCTCATAATCAGAGCTGGTTTTGGGACGTTAAACCAATAAGCTTGCTACTTCAACTGAATGTGCAGTAACAGCTGCCTTTTCTTTCTGCAGCCAATTGTAAAAAAATGAGCGATAACTCACTGAACTATATATTTTACTCGCATAGCCCCAAGGCTGACATTGCAGACAAAACAAAACTTAAAATATGACCGAAGAAAAAAAAAAGGGGGGGCGCAAACGCCAGGGAAGTCAGACAGTGAGCTCAGGCAATGTCAGTGCCCCTCCATTGCGCGGAAGATACACGACGGGCCTTTATCCAAACCGGCCGTGAGCGCTGTGATCTCCAGAATTATGCGCTGGACTAGTGCATGTGTAAAGGTGAGCTTCAACATACTGAAATATTAAACTTTATAGACGTACACCACGTATAATTTGTCCATGATTCCAATAAACTGAAGGTATTTGCTACAATAAGACAATGGGGCCGTAAATCGAAAATACTGTGAGCCCCAGTTCTCAAACGGTTAAACTACTGTACGTACATGTGTTTTTTTTTTTATTGCAAACGCATCCATTATGTTGTGGCACAACAGAGTGGCTGCCAGCACTGCTGGCAGAAAATGGCGACAATGTGCAACCAAAGGCCCTCCCGATTCTCTAGCAAGTAACACTTTGAAAAAATGAATCAAGTCACCAACAAGACTACCTTGCAAGCCCATGATAACACAATGTCAAAAGGTGCTATCCTTGACGTGCTCGAAAAATTTCTCATCAGATGCTATTGTATTCAAAATAAAAGATAGTGTTCAGTACACTGCTCCTGCAACAGTTTTCAGATATGAATGATGGAATAATTTTTCAGAGCTCTTACACTCACCTGCAGTGCCACAACCCACTCCTATGGAAGTCTGACAATGCTGCTTTTGAAGCTGCATAATGTTACAGGGTGTTACTACAATTTTTGGACCTAACCTGTGGCAGTGTCAAAAAACAAGGTGGTGGCCATGATTTAAGAAACAAAGAAAAATAAAAAGAAACCAGCAGTAAAGAACGCAGTTCCACTGCATGTGAGAGCTGTAAAAAGTGCAAAGCAGTGGTTCATCCGCATTTCCCTTGTGTTCTGCTTAGATTACGGTGTGATTATGTTGCATGGTGGTGTGTTAGTGATGTTTTTATGTGCTTATCATTTCATATGCGACATTAAACTGGGTGCATGTTATGTTATACTGTATAGCGAGCAAGGTGCGTGTTCTATTTTGACGCTAAGGTACAGATTGGCAATGACATGTTAATGATCCATTCCTATTGCATTGTAAATGTTATTGGGGTTTATCTTGCATTTATCTACTCTTGTCTCGCGTTTATTTGTCCTTTTCTCAAAATTATCTAAGAGGTAGCAGTGGGCTGAAGTCACGGGTGTGTGTAGTGGGTCGAGGTCAACAGCAGGTCCGCTTTTCCCTTCTCTGTAACAAGAGACAACAGACGATGAGGCTCTTTCTTTATTTCAAGGCTTTTTTTCTTTCATTCTGTATTGCCTGTCATAACCACTATAATGCAGCAGTGGGCTGAGGCCAAGAGTGCGAGTAGTACATCAAGGGCAGGAGTGGGTTGGACTTTCCCTTTTGTGTGACAAGCAACACGAGATGCTGATAGCCCAGGCCCCTAAAGTGCTCCTGCACTTGAAAACTGTCACAACGCTTCACTAGTCATTGAGGTCACACTGCCAGTACATAGCCTCCGAGGATCCGATGGCAGCAAAATCCTGATCAAAATCTCAAGGGCCAAATTTTCTAACAGCACTGAAGCAGTTTCATTGTACCATGAATGTAGCAAAATTAAAGAAATGTAACAAGTTGGAGCAATTGTAGCAGCATTCCCATCTCCGAGTCTTCTGACATGCTGTTTTACATTCCTTGCATCACTTTCTCTGGTAGAATGAAAATTAAAGTTCATTTACCTCTAAATAATTGCCCCATATTTTTAATATTCCAAGATATTTTCCTGCAAAATGCTTAGAATTAGCTAATATATGCTCATAGCATATCTACTAAAAATTATTTGATAAGCTTTATTAATCAATCATGTGTTCTAACTTCCTGTGCAAGTCGTACCTACCTTGAGTAATCCAACTCAAGAAAGGAGAGAGAAAAAAAGAAAGGAAAGAAAGAAGGCTCCTTCTACCTACTGTAGAATATGGGTGGAAGCAGCCTGGGGAGGCATAATCTTCACAAGGCACGAGTTAGAAAAAGCAATGTTTGTCCACAGCTGCTCTTCAATCGCTACACTACATGTAAATTATGGTATGGTAAATTTTTGAAGTGATGAACACCAAATCACTTTCAATTTTTTTATTTCTGGATTAAATAACTAAAATATACATTTAAAGAACATCTTGCTTTTCACGCACTAAACATGTAGCACAGAATAAAAGTTGGCAGCTGTGCGTGCAGCCAATGAAGGGGAAAAAAAAACTGCAAAGAACACACAACAAATGGCTACAACAAATGGCTACTAAAAGTGCCATCTTATAGTTTGTACTGGCAACTTGCTATGTGTACAAACAAAGATTGGTATAAATCATCAGGCTGTGCAGAAGAACATAGTACATGTCTGTTTCACAAACAGCAGCCTTCTGACATACCCAAGTCGCAGAACACTACTGCAACTGCTTGAATATAAGCACGAACGTAAGCGTAAGTGCAGGTACATGACCACGCCACAAAAGACACATGACTCGGGCAGGCAATTCTGCTTTTCCTTGACAATCTCTTCCTAGAAAAAAACAGAGAAATTAAAAGCAAAAAAAAAAAAAATGAACTTAACCTATTGTGGCTTATTGCTTAACTACTTAGTAAAGGTCAGACTCAAGTTAGAAAGGATCACTGCCAATTCTTTACTACAAGATATAAAATTTCATTTTTTCAGGACATTGTCATATTTGAGCAGCCGCAGTTTATTGTAATTTTGGTGTTTTGAAAATGTTCCCTCTAGTATGCTGCAGTATATGGGTACAAAGAGTACCCGAGTAAAGATGTAAACAGCAGACAAAGTGCAACATAAAGACAAGGGATGTTCTAGCAAATGCAGGTACTATTAGTTAACCGGGTAATAAAGCAAGATTTACGCGTAAAATCCTTGACTGTACAGTTAAAAGTTGGCGCATGTTTGATGTGTAGACAATGTTGTATATACAAATTTTTTGGGGTACCATGTGATCAACAAATTGCATGACTTGTGCGCTCATGTGGAAAATGTTGTGAATGTACTGAATGAGCAGGTGCAAGAAGCGGACGGGAGATTCCAGTGATGTGCCTGGTACAAGTTTCATCGATGCTTGCTGCTGAGGTGATCCACCATTCTTGGGGCGTACTCTTAAAATGCTTCTTGCGTGGCCCTGCCCCAAAAAAGAAAAACATTTTATTCAGGACGTGTCATTAGATCATAAGGAAAGGTACGACATATTCTTGTAGTATTACTACCATGATATAACAAGAAATTTGTGGGACACTACAGTCAATGTCCAATATTTTTAACTTGCTAGACATATTACTACATCCACGGAATAAATAGTCCTGAACACTTGCCAGTATACTTATTAATGTCTTGGTTAGTGCTTGTACAGGAAGCCTTCATGAATACATGATACTGGCTGGGCACACCACTTAACTATGCACTAACCCCCAGTGCAAGTGCAAGTCTCCTCATGAGCACCGCCAATACTAAGAAAGAATTAGTAAATGCCATGCGTTGTATAAACATTGCCTGGTCTGCCCCCTATGACGATTGTTCTTTCACTTTACCAAGGTGCCGGAAAGAAAAAGATATGGATTTCTTGCATGGCTACACAACAGATCACGGTTGCCATACAAAGAAGCATTTTGAAACTATACGACACGTCAACAGTGGCTCTGGCAGCAGTCCACCTTTCCCTGACGCGTATGTATGCCTTTAACAGCGATATGCAGCTCAACGAAAATGATGTATTCTGCAATGAAACAAAGTATTTACTTTCCGTGCGAAGCTGACAATCCTTACTGGTTGTGCGTGGCATGTGCGAGAAGGTCTACCACTTGGAAAAATTTTTTCCTGACGCTGTGAAAATGAGATTGTTTCTTACACCGATGAAAATGAGCATTCTTGTACTCCATAGAAACAGAATATCCTTAAGTTGGCCTTAAAGCTGTGATAAGATGACCGGTGGCACCAATTTTCATGATATGTGTCAAACTGTATTTTGCTGACATAATTTCAATAATGTGTGTCAAAGTGTAAAGAAAAAAATACAAATGAAAACAAAAAGATGCCATGTGGGTTCACTTATCTTGCTTAAACACTTTTAGGACCAGGGAAAAATAGGCAGTCTGGAAGGGTACCAGCACAAACATTTTCATTAAATAATTGGAGTACCTTTATGTATAGCAAAATGCAGCTAATTGAATGCTCTTTCACAAACAATAAAAATATTACACATAAAGTTCAAGAGGTTATCAAGAAAAAGTCTCAAAATGAAAATTTCATCAGAAAACAACATAAAGAAAATAAAAAAAGGGATGCATATACAAGCAAAAATGCGAAGTAAAAAAAATCCAAGGTATACAAAATGTGCCATATTGTCTTGTTTCCTAAGTGTAAAAATTTGGCAAGAACATCTACAACCCTCTTTTTCTGGCTCTGTGGCACCAGTGCAGTCACCAGCACATCACTTCCCATGTCGCTCATGCCACTGAACTAAACAATTGCAACAAGAGATGCAGCACAAGTGCAGATTGCGATTTCTAAAAAAAAATTAAAATGTTCGTTTTCAGCTCAATTTTGTTGTGTTCATATCAAAGCATGCAGTTTTTGCACCTTTCTGCTAATTTCCCAGGCTGAGTACCACCCGAGTTACTGGAGAAACTGAAATCTGAGCTTCTGGAAATGTCCTTGGACTCTTCACTACATTTAACAGAAATGAGGTGACGCAAAACGAATCACAGTAACCAGTGCAAACCATGCAGGAATGCAGTGAAATCGCGAGACTCGCGCCATTCTGTTTGTGCGGCGGGATGCACACTCGACACCATTTTCGTCCTGAGAAAATGTGCTAGTACGCATCGCCACTCTTCAGGAAGCAGGGGGGGGGGGGGGGGGGACTACTATGAAACTGATAGAGCAGTGTTCAAAATGCCGCTCAGATAGTGCCAAATGAAACCATGCAAAAGTTTGAGTTTGACAGTGTGTCGCAAACTATCGATCATGTATTATTGATAGCCCTATGGCCTGGTCCCGTAGTGTTAAAGCGAAAATTTATTATTTACAATTGTATATTATACCGCAACTGGTAGCATTTCTTCATGATAGAGAGCAATTTTATTTTTGTGCATTGAATACTGGCGCTGATGGTACAGCTTCGAGTTCATCTCACGACCTGCTATATAAATGGGCAACCTGCCCATGCTACAGTGTAAGAAAACTGCTGGCATAATACTTCACTTGACTGATTGTTCACTGCAAACGACTATTACAGTAATATTTTCAATGCTAAACAAAAGCAAATTATTCCTGCAAAAGCACAGTAACCAGTGTTTCAGCATCCCCACGCAAGCAGAAGAGGAGACCACAAAGATAGAAAAATTCTGTTTTACGGATTTCTGCTCAAATACCAGCGAAACCACTGCAAGCTTTAACACTTTGATTGGCATACTTTCTGTTGTGATAAAGAAACAGGACAACGATGAAGGATAGCAGACAGTCCCTTTAGCCCCTTCTGGTCTGTTGTCGGGCCCTGCCCAAGAATTCAACGAGGCCATAGCCATAGCAGCCCTGTTGGGCACTCCCCGACAAGGGTGTTTGACGTTGACTTTCACTGATTTTCTCATTGCAATGCATGCACATTCTCCATGAACATGACGCGCTATCTCTTACGAAATAAATGAACTTCATTTTATCAATGTTTACTTTTTTCGCACAAGAGTATGGCCCAGTGTTCAGCTTGGACCTTTTCTAGATATCAGGACATTTTCACTGGCATTCTGATCACTGTGAAGTATGGCTGCTTTTTCACCCCATGCCTTTTTTGGTGGTAATGAAGCATTTAACGAAGGTGGTGAGCGAAGAAGAGAATTAAATGTCTCAATCAGATTTTTACGACAGTGTTTCTACAGAAGCAAGCGATGAAGATGACAACAGCAGTGGAGACAGCATGTTGAGACATTATGTCAGCTACAGATTTTTTTGCAAGTTAAAAAAATTGCAGCAAAAGCATTTTTTACGGGCTCCTAGAAGTTTCAGTTGTCAATAGTTTCATATTGATGCAAACGGAGCAGCACAATCATGGCAAAAAAGAGCAGCAACACCTGCAGTACCGCCGCAACCTCATCCAACAGCTGGTGGGTGACATGAGGACTCGAGCCACTAGGCAGGGTCCATCTGCACATACGGGGTGTGAAAGAAGGCTAGAAGGGAACCATTTCATATACAGTGAAAGCTCGTTAATTCGCACCTCATTAATTCAAACTTTTGGGTTAATTCGAACTGACGGTCATGGTCCGGTCGCGATACATAGGCGTCTATGGGTAAACCAACTCATTGGTTCATGCGTGCATTGGCTCCTCTAACGATAATTCGAACTGCGCGCCGCCGTGTGGTGGTGTTTCATACTGGCGCTGCAAGCTTTCTTGGTGTAACAATAGATGGCACAAGCGCTCAGCGTAGTGCCCGGATGTGTGGTGTGGCTGGCGTGGCGTCCCCGCGTGATCCGCGCTCTTTCTTCGCATCGTGTGGTGCTCCGTGTCGGACGTACTCTGTAGTCTCCCTGTCCAGTTTGTGCTGCAGACGTTTGTTCAACTTTGTTCCGGTGCCGGCACACTCGGTCACTAGGCCTTGGGTTCATCAGAGCTGCGAAGTCGTTCTGTGCCGTTTCGTGGGTTTTGGAAGTGGTGTGTCGCCTTCGGCTGTTGGGCCTAGCGTCACCGCAGTTCACTATGACTTCTCGCGGCAGAGGACACAGTGCAAAAACACTCAAGGAGAAAGTGGAAATCCTTCGTGAAGTGGATGCTGGCAAGGCAAGCAAACTAGAAATCGCAAGAAAACAGGGGATCCCTAAAAGCACGCTCTCAACTTACATTAAGAATAAGAGAACGATTGAGGAGGCTTACGCGACTGATGCCTTCACCAGCAGTCGCAAGAGACTTCGCTTGGCGAAGCACCCGAAATTGGAGCGCGCAGTGCTTATGTGGATCAAAGAAATGAGAAGCGAGAACATCCCGCTGAGCGGCCCGATCGTTATGGCGAAGGCAGCGGACTTCGCGCTTCGCCTGAACATCGACGATTTTAAAGCTTCGGAGGGCTGGCTCCATCGTTTCCGGGAGAGGCACGAGATCGTGTTCCGCACCGTGTCTGGCGAAGGCAAAGAGGTGGATGGTGATCCGTGCGCGAATTGGCAAAGCAATGCTTTGAAAGAGTACCTTAACGCCTATTCGCCGCGTGATATTTTCAATGCGGACGAAACCGCACTATTTTACAAGTTGCTGCCGAGCAAAACCCTGACTTACAAAGGTGACAACTGTGCTGGCGGGAAGCGGAGCAAAGAACGCGTTACCTTCTTGGTCGCAGCAAATATGACCGGGACGGAAAAACTTCCCCTCCTCATCATAGGGAAGGCCCTGAAGCCTCGTTGCTTCAAAAATATCCGTACGCTGCCGGGGGAATACACAGCCAACAGCAAGGCGTGGATGACGTGGGAGATCTTCAAACAGTGGCTGATCAAGCTCGACCGCAAGTTTGAATTGGCCAACAGACGGGTGCTTCTGATAGTGGACAACTGCTCGGCGCATGCGGTTGATGTGGACCTAAAGGCGATCAAGCTCGCGTTTCTGCCGCCGAACACAACAGCGGCCCTGCAACCAATGGACCAGGGCGTCATTAAGAACCTGAAGTGTTTCTACAGGCGCCACATGCTCGAGCGTTTGGTGTTGTGCGCCAGTACGAAGGACTACGATGTGACGCTGCTCACGGCCATGCATATGTTGGTGCGTACCTGGGATCTGGTGACGGCAACAACAGTCGCCAACTGCTTCCGCCACAGTGGCTTTTGCGCAACTGATGAAAGCCCAGGTACAGAATGCGAGGCCGAGGTCATCCCTGCCGGACTGCGTGATGCGCTGGACAGTGTCAGCTTCGACAACTACGTTGACGTAGATAACAGTGCAGTGGTCTGCGGCACTATCACCGACGATGACATCATCGCGCAGGTGACTGGCGGAGAAGAGCCCGTCGTCGAAGCAGATAAGAACGACGAACAGGAAGAGGCGCCGACGCGGCCCTCATCTTCACAACTATTGGAGGCAATGGGTGTCACGCGCCTCTTTTTTTAGCTTCGAGGAGGGCGAAGAGGATGCTTTCCGACACATTCACGCTTTGGAGAACAAAGCCATGGCATCGCATTTAAAGAAAAGAAACAGAAAGTCATAACGGATTATTTTCGCCAATAAACATTTCTGCTGATTTCAAGCAACCAGACCTCAATTCACGCTGTTTCTTTCAATGAATTTCGTTAGTTCGAATTCGGTTTAATTTGAACTCGTTGAGCGTTCCCGTGAAATTCGAATTAATGAGCTTTTACTGTACAAGATCCCAGGCTGAAGTAGCAAACACTGAGGTGTTTGTAGTGATCACAAAATAAAAGGTTGTAGGAAGGAAACTAGGTTCTTCTGCAAAACCTGCAGTAGTAATCTCGGCCTACACTTGCTTTGCGCAGTTTCACATGCTTCTTGGATATCATTAAGGGAGTTGGGTAAAGAACACAAGAGAAAAAGTGAGCATCCTGAGAGCTTTTCTTTCAATGTTTCTTTTTCTTCGTGGCCTCAGAAAAGTGGCAATATAGTTTCGGACCAGAACAGCCAGGTAGTAGGTACAGTTAAACCTGGATATAACGAAATTGACAAATTCCCGAAGAACTTCGTTAAGGAACGCTTAAGTAAGCAAAAAGGTAACAGACGGCAGAGCTCACCCAAGACATTTATTTTGGGTGAGAAAACATTTACAGCTGAGACCACTTATAGCGTAACCTTTTATAGTGAAGGACCAACTATAATACGTTTTTTTTCTGAGTCCCGTTTACCCTCCCATAGAACTCTGTACGCATCCAGCTTAATGTGCCCCGTACAACCCCCCCCTTTCCCCCAGAAATGAAGTACCAGTTATAATGCGGCTGCCGGGAAACCCGTGGACAATAGAGGTCACCAGCAGGCTTCACAAAGGAAGTGCGTGGCCTGAAAAGAGCGCAGCGAATCGCCTTGGATGAGGAAGCAGCGCGAAACGAATGAACAATGAGAGGAGGGAAGAAAAAAAAAGGCCCCAGCAGCAGTGCTCCGCATGCACACCCTCTTAGAATAGGATTTCCAAGGCGACACGGAATGCTGCTACGGCTGTTTGTCAGCTGCGAACGCTCCGCACTCGTGTCCACTTTACCGCTGTTTGTCTCCAGTTTTTGTTATCATTATTTCACGCACACTGCCCTTGAGTCACCCCATGAGCGCGATTTCCCGTGAATCCGGTCCCCGTGTTGTCAAGGTCAAGCTTCCCATGAGGCGCGTGCCGCCTGCGACCCCACAAGCTAGGCCTAACAAGTGCTGTCACCTACCGTAAAATTCCGAGCGAGCGCCCCCCACCTTAGTTTGGGCAACTTAAATTGCCGCCCTTTTCCGAACAAGCGCCTGCCCCCCCCCCCCCGCCCCGCCCACACGACGATGGCGCCACCACACAACACTGGCGTCTCTAGCCATCGCTCTAGCTGTAGCCATAGGCATTAGGCTTGGCGTGCATGAACCTGTAAACGTCGTCATGTCGTACTCGTCAGTCGCCATTTGTTCATTGTGGTCAGCTTGCCGATGATGCGTTCCTACACGGTTGCGAAAAAAATTGAGGTGGTGCAGTGGCGTCGCCAAGCTGGAAAAAATGTGCACGAGACTTCGCGACACTTCAACATCGAACGGAAGCGGATCCGCGAGTGGGATGGCAAGTACAAAAGCTTGCTGCAACAAAACTTCGGCAAGTTGAAGTTACGACGCAAGCTGAGCAACGGTGCTCCTGTGTTTAGTGAGGAGCTAGACGACGCCCTCTTCGAGTTTTTTGAGCGCGAGCGAAGTGCCGGACGCGCTGTTAGTAATAGGCTGCTCGCAGAAGAGGCTTTGTGTATAGCCAGCAGCCTGCAGCTAGGAAACTTTCACGCTTCGACCCATTATATTGCCAGGTGGAAGCAGCGTTTTAGCATCTCCATGTGACAGGCAACAAATGAAAGCCAGAAGACGTCAGATGACTACGCAGAAGCAGCACGTGCTTTTCGGTCATCCGTGAACGAGCTGCGATTGCGTCACGGCTATACACCATTTAATATGGCCGACATGAATCAGACAATGGTTCGCATGGACTGTCCGGCTTCCCGAACGAACAACATCATCGGGGAAAGTTCGGTACGGATGACCAATACTGGTTGTGCCTGGCGAGGTTTCACAGTTGCACTGACTGCCTGCGCATCGGGCCACAAACTCCCGGCCTTCGTCATTTTGAAGGAGCCGAGCGGCAAGATTCCGACCAAGGCTTTTATGAAGCTTTGTGTGCCAGGTGGGTTTCTCTCTTTAATCGTGGGGTAGCGAGATTGCGCTAACCGCTTCTTTTTTTTTTCTTGTAGCAAATGTCCATGTGACTGCGTCTAAGAAAGGGTGGATGTCCTCTGACAAGTTACAAGAGTGGCTATTGAGGGTTTGGGGCCCTAACACCGACGACGTGAGGCGGTTGCTGGTGCTAGACCAAGCGCCTATTCATAAGACGCAGGCAGCAAGGGATGCTTTGGAGGAACGGGAGACGGACGTTGCATACGTGCCGGCTGGAGGCACGAGCATACTGCAGCCGGTGGACGTGTATTGGAACTGGCCGTTCAAAGCCAACTTTCGCAGGAGCTGGGAGGAGTTCATGCGTAGGGCAGAAAGGAAATCTGCGGAAGCCGTTGCGTCGAGACGTCCTGGATTTCGTGGCTGCTGCATGGGAAGCTGTCAGAGGAAACTGTTGCCCAGAGCTTCTGAAGGGCTGCGGTATCTCTAACGCGCTGAATGGCTCAGAGGAAGGTTGTCTGCATGGCCGGCTGTCCGACGTTGGCGCCGTTCGCCCGGAACATCGCGATGGGCTGCAGGTCGAATGCTGCAGCCTATTTTTCGATACAGACTCCGAGGACTCCTTTGACGGATTTCAGAGTGATTAAAGTTGTGCTGGAATAAAGCTTTTGATCATTCTGTGCATCGCTATGACCCGCGTTTGTCAATTTGCTTAAAAAAAAAAAAGAAATAACTTCTGCCGCCATTTTGAATTTCGCAGCAAGTCCGAGCAAGCACCCCCCCACCTTTAACTTGGTTATTATCGCTAACTCCAGGGGGGGCGCTTGCTCGGAATTTTACAGTAGTGTCAGGCTAGAGAAGTGAAGTGCAGAGACTTGCACAGTAACCAAAGAGTGGCGCGGCCAGCACGTTGAAAAAAACAAGTTTTTTTTTCTCTTTCTTTCTCAAGCCGGTGCGGCTTGGCAGGCTAGGCCAGCTGCACCAAACGGGGGGATCACATTTGAAGTGAGGGGACACGCCCGCGGCGGCAAGATTGCCGGGTCGAGGGATGCAGGCCCGCGTCGCGCAAGCTCGCACGCACACGTGCGCTCACTCTCGCTTCACAGTCGCCGTGCCTTGGAACGCGCCAAGCGCGACGCCGTTGCTTCACATTTTGTCGTGGCGGAGAACGCGCTTCTGGTTGCTGCTCGCGCATTTTGACAAAATTCGGGGCAAAATCTCTGGGTTGTCGGTGGAGAAAATTCATTATCTTGAGGGGGCTCTCCCACTGCCACTTCGTTATGTAGAGGTCTCAAATACATGTGGTTCTATGGAGTAATAGCGGGGAATAGAAAAACTTTGTTATATCCAACAATTCGTTATATGGAGGTTCGTTATAAGCAGGTTTAACTGTATAAGTTTTGGACGGCAAAGGGTTAAAGGGGCCCTCTGACACCTTCCTTGCACCCTTTTTTTTATTTGCGGGTCGTGTAGACAGATGGCTGAGGATATATTTGGCAGGTGTCGAGCCACCCATATCAGTTTATTTAATACTTTAATTGGTCAATGGAATCACCACATTGCTGCTGACCGCATCAGTGTGTAGTGGCGCTCGTCAGAACTATTTGTGGCGGAAATGACGACTGAGTGCACAAGCCGGTGATTGGATGAAAGTAGCATTATAAGTGCTCGTGGCACTACATCGGTAAGCAAAGCAATATTCGACTTTGTTTTTCACTTGCGTAGGTTTTTATTGAACACCAAACAGACGCAGTCATAGCAGAAAGATCACTACAATTATAAAACGCAATAGAGGCGCTGGCTCCCGTTTCACCTCTTGCCTTTTGCTTACACCAGTCATATGTCCATATGAAAAGAATCTCTTTGCTTCATCTCTCTCGTGTACGTTCGCAACTTGCTGAAGTGCCGAACCACTGGGTGGAATTTGCCGTTCTGTCAAATTGTGTTGTATTGTGCGCAGCACTATAAGGGAACTTGAATGTGTCCGCTAAACCCGTATATGCAAAGGTGTACTGGATACCGGATAACGTTGTTTGTCACAGTCAAGTAGCACCAGCTGCGGGTGGTAAACAGAACAAGCAAAAACACGTGATCTATGTCCTCCGAGAATCTGGCAGCCACTCGCTAAACCTAGAGCCTCAACAATTTGAGTGTCACGCTGAGAAACGGTGTCTAATTATCACGGGTGCTTTACCGTCGAAGCTTCATCATACAAAGCTAAAGCAACTAACACAGTCAGTAACTCGAGGGCTACAAAGCACACGACGACCACTCGAAAGATTCGAAGCGGACGGTAAACGCTCTGGGTGGTCTGCCGTGCTTGCGCATGCAATGTTTACACCCGGTATTCCACTCTACGCAAAGTGCTTTGCGCATTAGGGTTTTGTGGACATGCCAAAATTCCCTACTCCCACTTCTATACTTCTATGTCTACGTGTTTAGCTGAACAAAGCGTGAGGAAATGTGCAGTATGGTCGTATTCGCTGGCCCTTTTCAGTGGTCCAGTGGTCACGACGGCGAGTTTAAAGACGACGGCACTTGCCTTAGAGTGTCATTACACGGAATGAGGCATAAAGCCAGGTTCAAAGCAGAAGCACCCGCTCTAAATCTGACAAGTTGGAGTGGTCAGAAAAGCTCATAACTGACAGTGCGGCACGGCACGCTCCATGTTGTTTGTTGACAAGGCAACGGCGTCACCACCACTACACCGGAGCAAACAGGCAACCATGGCATATGAACTTCTGCTCAAAGGCGCCTAAGCCAATTCCATTGGCTTCTTGCTGTGACGCTTGTGGAGAGCGAAATGCGGTCACCTGACACCACGAAATTCGAGTTGAGGGACTGCATTTTTTTGCTTGTATTTTGAACTTTGTCTCCTTAATAACTTTGCACTGCCTGCTCCTATTCCTGCCATTCTCGTATCACTTGTCTGTCCACACTCCAGTCTATGCAACACGCACCTGAAAACGGGTGCAAGAAGAGCGTTAGAGGACCCCTTCAAGCTCATGGTGTCACTGCTGAAACACTTGCTGCACAACACATGAAATTGCATGTGAGTGCCTTCTTACATGCGACTTCTATCTTTTTACCCAGACTAGAACAGAAGCCCAGCACAATATGGGGGCCTAGATTGATGAACAGATGGTTGAAAACGATAAATAGGGAGTGCCGCACATTAAAGGGGCCCTCTAACACCTTCCTCGCACCCGTTTTTTATTTGCGGGTCGCGCAGACAGATGGCTGAGGATATTTTCGGCAGGTGTCAAGCCACCCATATCAGTTTATTTAATACTTTAATTGTTCAATGAAATCGCCACATTGCTGCTGACTGCATCAGCATGTAGTGGCGCTCGTCAGAACTATTTGTGGCGGAAATGACGAATGAGCGTACAAGCCGGTGATTGGATGAAAGTAGCATTATAAGTGCTCGCGGCACTACATCGGTAAGCAAAGCAATATTCGACTTTAGTTTTTCTCTTGTGTAGGTTTTTATTGAATGCCAAATAGACGTAGTAATAGCAGAAAGATCCCCACAATTATAAAATGCAATAGAGGCGCTGGCTCCCGTTTCACCTCTCGCCTTTTGCTTACACGAGTTGTAGGTCCATATGAAAGGAATCTTTCTTTTCTTGATCTCTCTTGTGTATGTCCGTGACTCAGTCAAGTGCTGAACCACTGGCTGAACTTTGCCGTTCTGTCAAAGTGTGGTGTGTGGTGCGCAGCGCTGTATTAGGGAATTTGAGTGTGTCTAGTAAACTGGCATACGCAGAGGCATACTGGATACGGGATAGCGTAAAGCGATGTTTATCACAGTCAAGTAGCACCAGTTATGGGTAATAAACGGAACAAGCAAAACCGCATGATCAATGTCCTCTGAGAATCTGGCAGCCACTCACTAAACCTACAGCCTCGACAATTTGAGTGTTGCGCTCAGAAACGGTGTCAAATTGTCATCGGCGCTTTACTGTCGAAGGTTCATCATACAAAGCTAAAGCAAATAAAACAGTCAGCAACTCGAGGGCTACATAGCATGCAACAACCACTCGAAAGATTCGAAGCGGACAGCATACGCTCCGGGTGATCTGCCGTGCTTGCGCATGCAATGGTTACACCTGGTATTCTGCTCTATGGAAAGTGCTTTGCGCATTGGGGTTTTGTGGACATGCTAAAGTTCCCTATTCCCATTTCTACACAGGAGAACCTCATTCATACGTATTTAAAAAATAATGCGACATTGAACGTATTATCCGGGAGAACGTATGATCCAAACACACGAAAAAATCGCGCAGTTCTGCCGGAAAAGCATGCATTGATATAAATATTAAAGTATTTTACAATTTCACGTAATTCAGGCAATAAACGTCTGCTTATATAGCTACTGAAGCATGTGGGAATGCGCCCGAAAGCACGGCAGTGACTGCGAGCGCTAGCTGTCAGTGTTGAACGCGTCAGGAACAGAACGCACGCGTGTTGTCCCTTGCTTCAGTGTTTAAACTACTACGCATCTTCAGGCAAATTATTTAACATGTAACAAAATGCACGTGTTCACATCGTCATTTTCTCGGCCTGCCCAAACCGCGCGCGTGGCCATCAAGACACGGCGCGGACACACGGGCTACGTTGTGCCCAACAGCGCGCATTCTGGTGCATAAGCAGGGGTGGAAGCGGGCTTGAGTGTTTTGGAGCAGCTCAGGGAGCAGGAATAATGCTGTTTTGGAGCAGCTTTGGAGCACCAAAATGTGTGTTTTGGAGCAATGCAAGTTAGTTTTGGAGCAGAATTCTAGGGTCAAACATTATTGTCGTTTAATGCTTTTTTTTATTTCTGGTAAACACAAAAATTTTAGAAAACATTCAATACCGACAAACCAACCACACTTAACACAAATAATATATATATATATATATATATATATATATATATATACACGCGCGCGCGTACGTGTTATTAAAACATCACAGCTGTGATAGAGCAATGACTAAGGAAAACGAGATAAGTGATGTTTTGAATAGCTGCACTTGACTAGGCTGACACATGAAAAACGTTCATGGTAATAAAGCGCACCGTCGCTGACATGAACAACTGAAGACTAGAAATCAATAAATATTGGTTGCTTTCATGCTAAACTCCATGAGGCTCTTATAAAAAAACGCTCAAAATAGGTTATTGTCCCATCATTAAAACGACACAGCCGACATTACAACAGAGAGGAAAACAGAGATCCTTCGTTGCTAAACCTGACTACACTTCAGAGAAATTTTTTTAAATGCTCACATTGGCAAAACATAACTGCTCTCACGTACAAATGACAAGACGAAGCTATTCTGAAACATTCACTTCTTAAGCATCTAGCGAGCCTAGCCTACTTCGACTTCAGAGCTTCAAGAGCTGCGTCCACCGCTTGTATGCGTTCAAGGACTGACGGAAGTTTGGAGTTCACATCAGTCAGCAGCACGTTTCCAGTCTCAACTTTTTGCATGTCTTTCGATGACACACCCAAGTTGATAAGGTCTTGTGCACTGGCCAAGAGTGACTTAAGAGAGGTTAGACGAGCTTGCAAACCAGTTTTTTCTTCCTTAAGCTTTTTCACCTCGCAGTCCTTTGCCAATGGCTCCTCACTTTTTCTCTTGCGCGATGCTGAGGCTTCCTCCCTTTGCACGCGCTCGCGATAAGCTCGGTACGATTTCCCAACTGATCTGAGCAGCTCCTTCGTTAGTGGCACCTTCGTAGCGTCACCGCCATAACGCTTTAGAAAAGCTTTTGTCTGACGAAAGCTGGTCACACTTGTTATTGACAAAGAAGCTCGGTGATGCAGGGCTTGCTTGTTTTCACTAAATCCCCTTTCACAGTCCGCATTTCCATGCGGGAGACACAGAACTGCCTTTGCAAGTTTCGCAAGTTTTGGATATTTGGGCTCACCATTCGGCATTTTCACCAGGAACACATTTGCCCAATGCGGGATTACATCGTCAGAAATTTCCCAGTCTGCTGTTTCGCAGACGAGGGATAGCCACTCATCCGTCAGCGTTGATACTTCGTTCGGAGGAATGACTTGCGGCAAAGCATTTGCAATAAAACGCACAGACTTCGTGTAAGAATCTCCTGTAGCACCAGGCTTTAAGAATCTCATATGGAATAGCACTCTGTTGTCAAGAGGTAACCTTGAGACGAGATACTTTGTGCAGGTGATGTAAAAAGCTCTGGCCTTGACGTGGAAGGCCTTTTTCTGGGTAGGAGTCCACAGCTCCATTTCCTTCTCAGTGTCAGAGCCAAGCTCAGGCTTTGCCTTCCAGTTGGCCGGTAATTCGACATTCGTGTCTTTTAACTGGAAGCCTGTTGCATCCTTGAAAGCTTCTTGCCGCAAGAACCTGCCCATCACCAGCTTCACAATGGCCACCATTTCCTCGTAAAAGACATGAATGAGAGGCTTCTTGCTCTGAAACAGCGTCTGAAATCTGTCGAAGAGTTGAGCGGCATTCTTAAGAAAAAGAAGTCTCGCTCGGAGCGTGTGGTCAGCAAATGCAGCTGCCAGGCGATTGTGCCTCACATATGATGTTTTTGGCTCACCACTCTTGGAAAAAAAAGCCTTCAAGGCATCGTACAACTCAAGCACACGCTGTATACTTGGCAGTAGTGTCAGCCACCGACTGCTTACGTGACGCAAGAACTCCAGCTGTGGCAAACCGAGCTTCTGCTGCAGATCTTTGATGTCTGCATGTCTCGTGGCACATTTGAAGTACTGGTGGATATCAGTAACAATACTATCAACTTCCTGGCAAAACGTGTCAAGAGCAGCAGCAAATGCGTTATGAACTTTATGTAGTCCGCATTCCCCAATGTCAATCATATTAGGGCTCAGCTCTGCTTTTATTTTGCGCTTCAGGCATTTCATCACATTGGGGCCGTCAGAGAAAAAGCACACCATGTTATTCTTGGGTAGCTCACTAAGCGAGTCGCTGACACAGGAAAAGAGCTCATCTGCAGTAGCGTGGCCCATGTGAAATGACTGAAGGTGCTCAACGACGACATCTTGTGCCTTTACAGAGAAGTACCGAACGAGGACGTCCAGCTGCTGCACCTTCATCTCGGGCACTGGTGTCTCGTCTATCATTACAGTGTAGAACACCCCAGGTTCTGCAAGTTCTTCTACTACTTTCCCTTTGAAGTATGGTCCGAGGCCGTCAGAGATTATGTAAGAAACTTTCTTGCGCCCACATTGGAAGGCCTTGGCTATCTGTGAATCTGGGAACATATGGGGGTATGTAGCTGTTGCGACATCTGCCAAAGTGTAAGGGAGTGAGTTGGCTACAACAGTAAGAGCAAAAAGCGCTTCAGCTTTCGCGACACTTTCTTGCAAGGACGTTGTTGGCGCATTCCTGCTGAAGTCTAGGGTGCTTTGGGTGCAGCGGCTCTTGGTAAGGACTCCATCTTTGTCTCGATGTTTTCTTGCATTTTCCACATGCTTAGCAGAAGTGGCATGGCGCATCACTGCTGAGCTTCCATGATGTGTACAGCTCACTGTAACGTTACACAGCACACAGAAGCCATCACTGTCATTTCCGCTTGGACGACACCAAAGAGATATGAAATCTCCATTGCCATCTTTCTTAGTCAAGATGTCGGGATTAAATTTGGTGCATCGCTCTGAAAAAAAAAAGTGACCATAAAAACTGCTGTCCGCAAAAGAAATTTCAAAGATTAAATCGAAGACCTGCGCTAAACTGAATGAATCTGCATAGTTTCCTGCACAGAACATTTTGCTACACTGAAAAATCGCTAAGTGCACCTGCTAAGAACAGGCCCATGTACTATGCACCACACCGCTAAACTATATAAACTACATTATAATATATCCGAGTCGCGGACACCGCCACATATGGGACTAAAGCATAGTACACTGAACCAGTGACCACGTAATCCAGATTTTCTCTTTGTAAAAAAAAAAAAAAAGCTCACCGCAAAACTATGTTTATCCGGATAACGAATGCACCAGTGTTTATTAAAACTTTTTTGCCCTCACGTACATAGCGCGCTTGCCGGAGAAGGAAAAAAAAAAAGGGGGGGGGGGGGGGGAGGAGGGGTGCATGCATCACGCCGCAGCGCTGCGTGCGGCGAAGCTGCACTTTGAGGCAAAGTGCGCGAATTAAAGTGGAACCGCATGGCGCGTTTTTCGCTCGCGAAAAACACATGCGAAGAAGCCCGCGTTGCCGCGGAGGCAGGTGGACCCACACGGAAAGAAAGCAGCGGCGTTTGCCATGTTCCTACATTTTCGTCAAAAGCCTACGCCGGCTTCAAAAAGTTCCTTCGAAATGCGCGGAGGTCAGCGCCGTCTGGAGGCATTGGAAGAAACCAAACAAACACGCGTCTGCACCCTAAACTCCGCTTGTCGGACGAGCGGGCGACACGCTGCGCGTGGCGTTTTCTTTTCTACTTCGAGTAGGAAGATGCGGCGGCACGATTTTGAGATTGCGTTCGTCAAAATGACGCGCGCGCCTCTCCGACCACGTGTCAGTCCCGCATGAAATCAGGGTATTCGGGGCGCAACGGCGCGATTTCGCGAAGGCGTTCGTCAAAAAACACTCACGTCCCTCCAAACGCGTGTAAATCGCGCCAGAAAGTGCGCCATGCGGCTCCACCTTCTCCCTTTAAGTTCCCTTCCAAGATCTGTCTATTATTGGTGTCGGTTATATGCACACAAATATGGTACTTGAGGTGCGATGATACTAGATGTCGCAAGCGCACAATTTGTACCCCATGGTTCTGTTTTCGTACTACCTCACATTCGGCTTTTGAGTAATAAGCGTTCTAAGTGTCTATTTTGTTCTTTTTTGTATATTTCTTCACTCGCCACCTCATGTACCAAACCACACACAGCAACGGCGGCGAGCGGCATGTCATGTTGTGCTGCGTATGGCACGAGCTACAGCGTACTCGACCACGAGGTGAGCGCAGGTTCTGACGAGCCAAAATCGAACAACGCGACCGAGTGCACTGGCGAGACTAAGCTCATCGCTGCACGAGCGCGTTTACATGCTGCATCTATAACGTCTAAGGGCTTGTGTGCAATGCAAAATGTTCTGCACATGGAGAGGCACGCTCTCACTAGAGTTTCGGAAATGGTCCAACGGACTTACACAAACCGAAGCCCTGCGAGTGGTTTCGCGGTTGGCTTCATTGACCGCAAATGGATAAAACAAATTCTTCTTTCTCATGCAGACGTATGACACAAAATCCATATTACACACTCAGCGTTTTCCTTTATGCAAAGTTTCTAAATAATGGTCGTGCATTTACATCCGTGGCAGCTGCTCGCACTATCCTCATGGCTTCACATCAAATTAATATTCGCAGTAAATAGAACCTTTTCGACAATATGAAGCGTCGACGCACTTACTTTTATTCATGTTCGCAATCCCAGGCCACGATGACAGCAACCGCCTCGTGCGCGCAGTGCGCCAAAAAACTCCGTTGCCGCCGGCGTCACAATCGAAATATGGCCGCACAACTGACTTTTTTGCGCCTTCGACAACGTCACGAGAGCGCGCCAAGCGATGTGATGATGATGATATAAGCTCGCATAGGCGCGACACCACAAGGATGACAGCGGCTCATGAAGGCACAAAACGTAACCTCTGTGATCGGTTCCGGCAGCGCACCGGAGCCCATCGCGGAGGCCGTGCACCAAAGACCACTTGGGAGCAGTTTCGGCGCAATAATGCGTTTTGGAGCAGGATGGCGCAGCAGAAGCGGATTGGCGCAGCGTGGCGCAAATGGCGCAGCACTTCCACCCCTGCATAAGTCATGCACACCAAGAGCACTAGCCTTACATCAACAGGTCACATGAACAGGCACATCACGTGCGTCGCACAGCCCAAGCCAAGGTTGCAGGGCAAGCGCACCGCATGCATGTTGACCGTCAGAGCTAGCAGCTTAGTCTGTAGACGCTATGAAACGTTCAGCCGTTTTTTTTCTCTTTCTTTCTCCCTCCCCCACCCCCCCTCCCTCCCCCCTTTAACCTGCGCTTCCTCGACGCCACCACCGCAACTTACCAGCTGACAAACGAATGCGCAATCTCTCGGCGGTTCCCGGCTGTTCAAGTGGTGCATGAGTGCAGCACGCGCCGACCGCGGCCCGTGCTTTTGCTCGACAACAAAACCGGCCTAACCACATGCAATGTATGCTTGACAGCGCGAGGTTACACTTGTCACGCATCTATACAGTACAGGATTACATGACGCAATGTGTTGACGACTTGTTCGGTTTGACGCGATGGGATCACCCGCGCGATGTAACCATGGGCTATATATCCTTGCGCTAGACTGCGTCCGCTCGCTCTCTGTAAAAAGCACAGGATGCGCTCCGTATTCCATACACGTTATTAGGGGCGAAGCTCCTCTTAATCTAACCTTGTCACGCGTCAGTTGTCAGGCGTAACCCGCGTGCTGGGAGGCACGCGCTCGCCCTCGGCGCGTGCCTCTCTCTCTCTCTCCCGGCGCGTGCCTCTGCTGTCTTGTGAGAGAGAGAGAGACAGAGAGAGAGCGAAAGGCGCGCGTAGGCTATGGAAACGTTGTTTCTTAGAGGAACGCTCTACCGGCTCGCAAAGAAGGAGAACGCGCCCTCACCCGCGAGAGACAACGTTGGCGCAGGCAGCGTCTCCTAGCGAGTTTCTTGATTGAGAAATACCGACTGCTCGCGTTGGAGAAGCGTTCACCGGCAACCCATATATATATATATATATATATATATATATAGGCACTGCTACTTGACTTGCAATGAAGTGCCGGTGGGAGATTTCACTTGTGCATAGTTCAACCATGAGGATTCGTAGCGTGCGCGTTCACTAAATTAATCCGGAACTCGGCACGATCTACGATGAACATCCCGAGCTTCGCCCACTCATCATCATCACTCCGTGGATATGCTGTAATTTTTTGGCTTTTGAACTTGCTTATTGTTGCTTTTAAGTATGACCGTTGTCTCGCATATCGGATCAGAAATGGCAGGATCGGCGATGTTTTCGAAGCATTGTTGGGAAATTCCTCTGGCAGTGTTTGTGCACTAGCTATCTAAATGTGCCAGACATTTTTATTTGCGCTTTTTCGGCGTGGTCATCAAAGGTGAGGTGAGCGGAAACGGGCAGTCGAAACTTACAGCTTTCAAACGTTATCAAGACGGCGGCACTCGGTGGGGGAAAAGACGAGAGACGACCCGCACAAACACAGTTTGCGCTCGCGAATCGGTCCTACTGAGAGAAATAGCGGCATGTCTCGGTTATCGGCCATTAAAAGTGCGTTCTACGTACGCTTCCAACAGCTACCACATGCGTGCTGTTAATGTTGCTTTGATCGCAAGTGTCAGCGGCGGTACCGATGAACACGGTGTGTTACGTCTAGCTAGGTGATATGCTAGTATCGGAAGAGAGCCCACCGGTGTTCTTTTGCGACACGGTCGGGCGAGTACTGCGCTGTAGCCACCGTGGTGGGCAGCTACTGCTCTCGATCGCGAGTTTCCAGACTTCTTGGTTGCAAGCGGACTCAAGAGGCCAGAAAACGTATCATGTGATCGAAGTTGGACGATAAATTGAAAGTTGGTGTCGAATAATCGTATTTCCCGGGAACATATTAACCAGAAGAAAAGTATAACTCTATGATAAAAGTTCGTGTTTTCGCTATCGCGAACATTGGAACTGGGAAATCGTATCAGCCAGGAACGTATCAGCGAGGTTCTACTGGACTTTTATGTCTACGCGTTTAGCTGAACAACCCGTGAGGAAACGGTCGTATGGTCGCATTCGCTGGCCCCTCTCAGTGGTCATGATGGCAAGTTTAAAGATGACGGCACTTGCCTTGGAGTGTCGTTACACGGAACGAGACATAAAGTCAGGTTCAAAGCAGAAGCGCCCGCTCTAACTCTGACAAGTTGGAGTGGTCAGAAAAGCTCATAACTGACAGTGCGGCATGCTCTCCCTCTCTGTTGTTTGCTGACAAGGCAACGGTGTCACCATCACTACAATGGAGCGAACAGGTAACCATGGTGTACGAACTTCCGCTACATAGGCACCTAAAGCCAATTCCATTGGCTTCTTGCTGTGACGCTTGTGGAGAGCGAAATGCGGTCACCTGACGCCACGAAACTTGAGGCAGCTGCCACCTCACACGTAAGACGGGCTGTGCGTTTCCCATCTGCTTAAAGGAGTACTGACACCAATTTTCGAAGCTGAGTTTACTACACCCTACAACTCTCCTATATGCGTAGACAGCTCTGAGCAAATGTTAAGCTCAGGAAATGCTGATAACATATTTTAATTTGACGTCAAAGTCAATATTCACATGGCATGCCTACAGACATCGACACTATTGCGACGTCAGGCTACAGTACAAATTTTGGTGACTTCACACAGCAGTATGGCAAGTTGTGATGACGTCAGGTACAAAAACATGCAAAATGGCCGCTCGCGCGTCACTCTCGGTCGTCTGCTCTCGCCGTTCAGTCGCCGTAGCTGAGAGTGCCCGTGAAGCGAGCGAGCGAAGTCGAATTACCCTCTATCGTCGTGTGTGCCCACGTATAATCGAAAGGCAAGCTCGCTATGGTGCCGGCATTTTACCCCTGAAATGCCGCGGAGGTCTCGGAGGCCACATTAGCTTACCGCGGCCTCCGGAGCCACGCCGACACCCACCGTGCGTGCCGTACGTTGCATCTTGCACTGTGCTGAAGTATTTGCTGTCGTCGAGGGGTCACTATACAAAACTTTGTACATCGTAGACCCCGCACTTGCTGCAGGCGCTGTGCGCGAGAAACCACTTGGCAAAAACGTCACGATTTTTTGCGGGAGCACGTCGCGAGGAGCTCATTACTATGCACATACTGTGTCGCGACGTCAGGCTACAGTAGGAACCGAAACCAGCTTTTAAAGGCATGCTGTGAATAAATTTTCACGGCGCGCTCACGCTTACCAGTACGTTTTCTGGGCTCTGGAGGGCTTGGCCTTTCATTTCATGCAAAAAAACGCCAACTGAAAATTTTCGTGGCAGTACTCCTTTAAGAAGCAAGCGATGACAGCTCTCGCAAGCAGTGCGATGTTATCACATGTGTCATTCGCGTGACGGAGACGGCCGTGTCGTTTCATCTATACTCCAGTTGCATTTGTCCCCAGCGGTAGCGTGGAATTTACTCGCGCTTGAAACATACGACGCGTAGGCGATGTTATCGAGCTGGACTTTGTAAAGAACAAAGGCGACTCAAAAAACCTGCTAACAGTGTCCATACAAGAGCTATCGCAGTAACCCCCCCTCCCCAAACCCCGGTCGACAATTTTTTTTATGGTCCAAGCACCTGCCCCCTGCACCCCCTGCTGAGTACAATCTCCTGGATTCCGTTTCTCCAAACTTGGCAGGTATGGTTTCAGTACTCGTGGTTTCCAAACCTTTCCGACTACTGCCATGATGACGTGCACAAGATTGAGGCGTAAAGGTTTCCTTGTTCTACCAGCTCAGGTCAGTTATATTTTTTCTATTTCACGACAACAAAATTTTCGTTTCAACAAAATTTTTTCTGTGCAATGTTAATTCTGTTGTGCGAGAGTCAACTGTATACTCGTTATCTCTGCATTATTTGTAACGTTTCCACTAATGAAGACACATAATGCATAAGCCCGCACTTCTGTTGCACTTCCGCACTTCTGTTGATAAAAGTGCAGTTTTTTTTTCCTTATAGCTAGTTGTACACAGACAGCTAGGATGCTCTCTGTGTGCTACAGGGCTTGTCTGATTTAATAACCTGTATGCAGCCAAGTACCTCTGAATTACAAAGAATTTGATGTTACTGCTTGATGCATGTTTCCAAAGACGAGATGGGAACTCCAAATCATCTTAATTTTTATTTAACATAGATAAAATTGATGAGCTCTCATAATAAGGGGCATAATGCAAATTATGACTTTTGCCAGTGAATGTAGCATTCTACTCGGTTACACTTCACTCAGTAGCATTTCCCAACCAGATTTTGTCATTAACATTGATGCTCCAGGCCACTCCCATTATTGACAAAAGTAAAACCAAAGGCATTTAAAAATCTTTGTCCTATGTAACTTACAATTATTAAGAACCTTAAACACATATGAAACTGACCTGCTGGTGTTGGCCATACTCTCGTCTTCCAAGTCCATGTTCATTTCCAGTTCAAGATCATCTCGACCATACTCAAAGCTGTTTGCACTGCATGAAGAGATGCATTTTGCAAATTTATAGCACTCGTCATCAGCAAACTGAGCAATTACACCATAACAATAACCATTTAAAGAGGGCCACAGACTTTTACATACATGAGATAGGATTTTATAGCTGCTTTCATAATGTGCCTTCATTCCACTAAACAAATGAATGGCATGATTAGTTGTAGCTCTCATTTTTCACAAACCCCAGATTTAAGCACACTTTCTCAAAGAACATAAAAGACATGTTGAACAAGGTAACACAACAATACGAATGTCTTTAAGTGACACTGACACCAAAATTTTGCTGCCAAGATAGCTTGCGGGATTGATTTTCATGGATAAGTACATGTCATCTGTAAAGTCTAAAGAGCATACACAGCTCGGAAGGTAATTTAAATGAATACTGAAGTTCACTTGCATAATCGAGTGCTTTGTGCTACACCTCGCGACATTAACAACACCAAAGGTGACCCCAAGGGGACCCCTAACCGCCGACAACACCATCGCAGCCAAGCTCCTAGCAGCACAGCTAGCAATGACGACGTCATAGCCACCACTGCTTGTCTGCCATGTCAGCGTTAGTAGAGACTCGGCAATACCAGGCCTTAAGAGTCACTACGTTTAATTTCCAATGGCGGCCCGTCTGAGTCCAGATGTTTTTGCAGTCTTTTGTCCCCATATCCATGAGGTCGCCGCAATCGTGGCTCGAAGCTCCGTTGATGTCGTCATCGTAGGTCCAGGGTTTGGTTAGTTCAGTCACATGGGAGGTCTTGGCCATGTTGTTGCACAAGGGGGCCAGTTCCTGTTCTGGTGCCCAGGTAAGTTACGCAGATGAGGCATGGTGGTGGTGAGTGCCCGTATGCATCTTTGTCCAAATGCTCCGTCGGGGGAGGGGTCTTTCAGACATGTTACAGTGCAGGGTTAGGTTAGGCGAGGGTATAATTGTTAAAGGGAAGCAGGAGAAACTGAAGAAGATACCGCAGGAGCATAGGAAAAAGACAGAAAGATACAGAGGGGGAAAAAAAAGGATCGATACACCACTAAACACGTCCAAACATTTAGGTTGCTCTTATTTATGATGTCACAGAAAATCCCTCAAAACGTGACGCACTTGAATCGCTGGCTAAGAGACCTTTAAATATTCTAATTATTCAGTGCCTAAGTCGAAACACTCCTCATATATTTACCTAGTCCTATTATGTCGTATTTTATTATAGCATCTGTATTATATTGTCATAATATAATTTTCTTTGTTTGAATTCCAAGTCACATGTCATGGCACACACGCACAAGCACACACACACACATATGCACGCACACACATAAATAAATATATATATAAAATAAAAAAATTATATTCTGTTATCAGTTATGACGACGTTTGCCGATAGGGACACGCCTCTTGAACTTACCAACTGATAATCTATTAGAGGAGTATCTCAGCGCGTGCACATAGTCAAAAAGCATAATCGATTGTAACTGCCAGGGGAACCACTTAGTTAAGTAGGTACCAATGTTTTGTGAAAGCGACCTTTCAAGGCTACGTCAGAAACGTCATATTAAGCCTTCCACCCTGACTGTTAAAATAGCTGGTGCTCTAAATAGCAACTTATCAACTTGCTTGCTTGATATCCAACGTCCGCTACGATGATAAGCTATTCACAGTAATGTTCTATTAGAGCAAACTGACAAGAAATGACTTGAGCGCTGCCAGCATAACACATGTGAAGTTTTGTTTCTCTCTTAACTACAAGGCTGTAGCACTTCCGTGAATTCGGCAAACGTTTTCAACATATTGCGATATAAGCTGTAATGGCGATCAATGGACATGTAATTTATTATCACGGCGCTTCCATGAGTGCGAGCTAGGCTGCTACACATCCTTCCCCGGTTCGTGCTTTACGACACCGCCCCCTCCCTCCTTCCCCGAGACAACCACCTTACCACGATAAAAAAAAATAAATAGAAGCGCACTGTTAAATACGTGGGATGGTGGGGCAGATATGTCTGAAACAGCCGCGACGCAGTCGAGACAATTAGCCATGCCTTTCTGGTATGAGCAAAAGTGCTGCATCGCGGACATTTTGAAATTCATCACATCACAACATGCGAGAAGGGGCAGCAAGAATCCCTTCAACACATCGGCGACCCGGCCACTCAGACGACTTTGCCACGCTTTTGTAGTAAACCAAAGGGTCCCGAGTTCGAATCCTCGAGTGTGTCACAGATCTTGGGAGAGTATTGCTCAGGTGGACTAAGGCGCGTTTGACGACGAAGTTGGCTGAGTGAACATTACTTTTTAAAGAAACATGAGAAATGCATAAGATGAGAAAACTAACATTCCAGAGCCAAAACAAACAAAAGCTTACAAACAAGAAGAAAAATGAAAGTCAACAATAAAGAAGTGAATAACCTCATTTGTCCGCGGCACTCAGTGTTGCTCTGTGTTAGGCGTAGTCCTAACTGCAGTTCATAAACAATGTGGCTTGCTTCCACGTGCAAGGTTTGACAGCCTTACTTTGTCGCGCGGACTCGACGACTGAGTCCCGTCGATGGTCTGTCCTCGTCAGTATCGATGAAATGGAGGGGCAGCAGTCGTCGTTCAAGTAGAGCCCATCCGACCCGTTGATCTCCGCTGTCTAGCTCCCGGCTTACGTGGCAGCCACCAGTGCCGAGCTAGGCCTACTCACAGCCTCGGGTCTTACTCAAAAAGGTGACCTGTTGAAATGGGGAATTGCTGCTTGGCCGACCTTCGAAGGGGGATTGCTGGCGATGGGTCAGGGACTGTTGGCTGCAGCACCTCCGAGGAGCCTAGCCCGAAAGTCTTCGGGTTCCACGGCCACACCAAGGAGTGCCAGTGTCACGGGCTCCCAAACTGAACACCTCGTCCCGTCGACAGAGCGTAGCTGCCGATGCATCCTTCCTCGGCCATCGCCACCCAGACAATTGCCAGCTCAGCATTGACCTTTTCCGATAGCAGGTTGGGTCGCACGCCACGAGCCAGCCATCCACCAACCACAAACACAGACGTGTCAACGGCGCGTGCTTTTTGGCGTCTCTCCATTATTCCACTCGCCATCTTTAGTTTTTCACTATGTGGCACGTGCTTTGGGCCCCTTTACTCATGACAGAGTGGCACAATCATATTTGCATCCATACTTATGAACCTGAAGAGATCACACGTTCAGGAGTATTTCCCCAGGGCAGATCTCTCTAAATTTTTTTTTTTGCCCATACTATATAGGAGTGGACTTTGTTAATGCCTGAGGTTGTGAGCCAAAACATTATTGATTTATTTTTGCAAGATGTTATGCCCTTCGAAATGCCACTGGCGTTGTGAGGTATCTTTGAATACAGAAGCCTGCCAAGTTTAGCCTTTGGCACCTCTAAATTGCAACGCAGTCCATCTTGCAGTCCAAAGCTAGGACACAGAAGCCTGCGTCTGTATCGATGAACAACAATGTGGTGACATGGCACAGGAACCTTTAAGACAATAGCCATCTACATTTTACAGTGTTCAACTTAGTTTTTATTTAGTGCTCCTTTAATACCGTATAAACGCGTGTAAGGGCCGCATTTATTTTTCAAGCTACAACGGCCAATATTCAAGGTGCGGCCCATACACGCGATGTGTAAAACAAAATTTTTTTTCGAGTAAAAACAATGTACCAATTGGCAAACGAACAGCGTTTATTGCATTATCCATGGCAGAGTCACCATAACGCTCAATCGTCATCACTCACCGATTCCCCAGACTCCGAACTGATGCTCTGTTGTGGCACACATTCATCAGACCACATAAAGTTATCTTCGCTGCCGTCCAAACTGTTGGGGATACCTATGACTTTGAAACTTTGGCATACGATGTCCGTCGACACACGAGTTCCATGTGGACAAAATCCATCCAAGCACAATCGCAAGCTTGAGCCGTCCGGTCGGCATCTGCTCGTGGCCATCGGTTGCCATCCATTAAGTGTACTGCTTCGGGAATTCAGTCTTAAAGGCCAATTCACGCTGACATCCAGCGGTTGCAGCATGCCTGCCCGGAATAACAGCCATGTCTGTGCCGACACAGCGCATCTGTTCCTTGACCTTATCCGTCAACTGACCGTGGAAGCTGTCCAAGACCAAAAGCGATCGTTTGGCCAACAAGATACCTGGGCGGTTCTGCCAAACAGCTTTCACCCAGTCGAGCATGAGTTCATCATTCATCCAGCCCTTTTCTTAAATGCGAACTACGATTCCCTTGGGGAAAACTTCCTTGGGAATTTTTTCCTTTTCATAACAACAAAGGGGGGGGTAGCTTCCGCCCATCCACGGTAACCCAAAGCATCACTGTGCAGCGTTGACGCCCAGCACCTGTAGTCCACACGGCAACGGTCTTCTTCCCTTTGACTCCTACTGTAGAGTTTTCGGGACAGTCAAACCACACAGGGGTCTGGTCAGCGTCCGCTATTTGTGACAATCTATAATTGGGTTCATGGCGGAGGCCGATAACATATTTGTCAAAGTTAACCACCTTGACGGTGTAGTCGCCGGAAGCCACTGGCACAGCATGGTGCTTCGCTGAAAGGAGAGGCCCTTCCGCTTCAAAAATCTTCGCACCCAGCCTGCACTAGCTTTGAAATCGTCATGTGGTATTCTTTTCGCACATGCCATGGCCTGAGCCCTCATGCGTAGCATGTCCTTTGTCAATGCATAGCCACTGTTGCATACTTCCACCGCATAGCAAAGTAGCTCTTCTTCCAATTGGGGAAACTAGCATGGCGTACCTTGGTAAGCGCACTTCTTGCTGCTTGTGCTCTTCAATGTTTCTTTCTGAGTACACCATCGTCGAACGCACTTCTTGTCCACGTCGAATTTTCTGCCAGCTGCACGCTTCCCATGTGCAAGAGCAAACTCAACCACCTTTAGCTTAAACCCAGTCGTGTAGCCGCTTAGGCGCTTCCCCATCGTGCAAAAATGTAAACACCTCGATTAAAACATGCCAGCAGTACAAAATAGCCAAATGGTGTGCAAAGCATGAGCAAACGACCAAACAACCTAAACAACGAACAAAACCGGAGTTAGTGATGCTAATGCCAATATGGATAGCCTGAGTTCGATGGCACGAGTTCGCCATCTGTCGACGGTGCCTAGAAGCTAGCAAAGGCGCGCGCATTTTGAACATATGTAATTCGAGGAAATGGGGGGTGCGGCACTTACGCAGATCTTTTTTTTTGGATTTGTGTGTATGTTACTGTTTTGTAAATGCAGATGCCCCTCTTACTCAATGCCCTTCAATGGGCCTGTAAGGAATTTTGAATAAATAAATAAATAAATAAATATGTATTTCGGAAAAACGGAATGAAACCCGTATGTGCGTTCATACGGTAATATCTTTCGACTTCCAAAGCGTGCAGACGTAAGGGAGTAAAAGCTCACCTGACAGCCCGGCAGGTAAAGAAGACAATTCGCTTGAGGCGGCGGTTGTAGAAGAAATAGTTAAATGACCACAGGCAACCATCTTCCCCATATGGATCTGAGGCCAGATCTGGGTTGTAACTGAAGATCTCACATTCATTCAGTGAGATTTCATTGTCCACAGCTGCCCACAGGTGGCTTCGGAGTGCACTGTATGCCTGGTTAGCTGTCGCAAACAAGTTGCTGTCCACAGTGTTCATCACCCACTGCAGGCCAAAACAAACTAGTGTTATTAAATTAAGCAACAAAGAATTCCTTACAGTGGACCGCAACTGCTCTAAACACCTTTTCCCATTGTCTTACAAACACGTTCAAATGAATGTGGTGTCAACACATGTTCCCAATAAATATAATAGAGTTACGTGAAAGGTGGAATGAGGAGTGCAATACTTGCTTTTTGCATTACCCCTTAACTCTTCCACTCTCCTCAGCAAGGGTGGTGCCAGTAGCAATGCCCTACCTGTTTCAACCTTCTTTATATCTTTCCATTTCTCCATTGCATGAATGCTTAAGGTATACTTTTGAGACACACACATCTGCTAAAAAACAATAAAGTGGAAACAGGAATGATACAGCATGTCAGTGGCCATAACTTACCTGATTTTATGGATATGATAAACTGGGAGCGCTAAGTAAAAAAGCAACTGCCCATCTATGGACAGCTTCTACCCGATGTCAGCTGGTTGGCAGTTTTGAAAACACAGCACAGCCCTCGTTTAAAAAATTGAGAGACCTGTCTTTATGGACCACTTGTTATCCCCGTGCATCAAATATAACTAAAAAAAACCATGGACATAATCGAAAAAACATGCCATAGATCTTCCTGTGAAATATATTTGCTAACAAAGCTCCAGCAATGGCTGGTTCAGGGAACTTTTAGGCACGTTTCTGTTTAACACCTCTACACCTATTTTGGCACCCCCCTTGCCCAAGCCTTAAATTATGAAACTGCGACATTATGTGTGTGCACCACATATAGCAAAATGGATTTCTCTCCATCCTGAAATATACTAGACTGCTGACTCTCTGACTTTTGTGTAAAGGAAGATATTAAACGGAAACAAGAAATCCTGTGACGAATTACAGTCACTTTAAACAGCCCCTGACAAAAGTTAATGACTTTATGAGTAGAATACTTAAAGATGCTCTGGATTAACATTAACAGATCTTTGTTTCACACCTTCGCATACTGGATAGCGCAAGCATGTTGCTCACACGGTGGCCATGAGAACTAACGGCACTGCAGTCGCATCCAGATAACAGTTTGCCTTGTCGTCTGCTGCTGCAGGGACGTGGCGGGAGTGCAGCTTTGTAAAATCCGCTCTCAGTCGCTTGTCCGTGTAGATTTATTGCTTGTTTGAAAATTAACATGGCCTCTAAGTGAATTCGCTGTTTTCTTTGAATGAGAGCTTCAAAAGTGCAGTGCGAATCGTAAGTGCGACACATGCGCTGAGCTATTCAGTGAAACTACTTCGATTATCAGTTGTGACTGAATGTGTCTGCCAGAAAGGCAGTTTATTATTGACCATGTGGGATACGATAAAATCAGACTAGATAATGAGGAAATACATTAGAGAGGCCACCGGGTATCGCGAGAGAGCTTTACAAAATGCCATGTACCACAACATCCGCAAACAGACAGCATCCCATATAAGCTTTGCATCCCCTATACGCTTGTCCTCCACTTCATGACAAAGATACAGTAATTTCTCGTCATAACAAAATCGCTTTACTTGGAATATCACTTTATTCGAATTTCTTGCAGTCCCGACCCAAACATATGCATTTTCACTTGCATTACTCACAGCGTGTCAATAGCTTGCTCCGCTTGGAGCGAACCACCAAGGCACGGTTGCACGGCTCCACCGCGTCGCAGCACCGCAGACGTGACCCTTCCCTTTCGCCATAACCAGCGCACACAGCAGGCACCATTTCGAAATGAACGCCTGCCGCCATAATCGTGTTTGTTTGTAACTACGTCCATGTTTGAGTGTGTGGAGCCGGTGAGCGCGGTAACAAATAGTGCGCAACAGAACGGAAAAACGTACTACTTTGCGCGTAATACTAGCCTAGCGCTGTTTCAAGGTCACTAGAGCAATTGAAGTTCATTTATTGTGCACCAACATAAATGAACTTCAGTTAATGTGGGTGGCAGTGCCAACGTGCCAGTGCCAGCTTGCCGGTGCCACCACCCACGTTCAGCTGTGGATTGAGACCGCACGCGGTCGGATACTTGCTAGAACCGCAGGCCATGCGATTGCATGTTGAAGTGCTTTGTGCCTTATGCATGCTTTTGTGAATAACAGTTAGAATGGCTCCAGAGGTCCGCGGGCGAAAATGTGGCTTTAAAGCAGAAAGTTCTGCTAATAAGGAGGAGAGAAAGGTAAAGTCCTTTGATAAAATTTAGAGAAACAGCCACAGTGGTGCCTGACGATGGTGAACAGACTTCTAGCAATCTGTGTGAGACAGTGCAGAGAATCACTAGCGAAGAAGTTGAAGGCCACTTTGACTTAACCCGGTGTCACATGGGCACTTTAATCGCGATAAACGGCAATCTGGGTTAGATGCTGCTTCACATTCTCTTTTAATCGCGATCAGGCACGATTGGGCTTGAGATGGCCACGATCTGCGCATCACGATTCGGTTGACGTCAGCACCGAACTTGATCTGTATTACACCGGCGTCACACGGGCACTTTTAATCGCGATGAATGCCGGTCTGGATTATGCTCAATCCTGGTGAGGTGCTGTTACACGGTCATTTTTAATTGCAATGAGGCACAATCGGAATCGAAACGATTGTGATTTACACATCCCAATTAAGCTCCCAGATCGCGATTGGGCTGATGTTCCCGTAAAATTCAATCTAGATTAGTTTGGACTGCGCACCAGTCATCCGTGACTCTTCATGGCAATACAAGAAAAATTATCATTACGGCATTGATCGCGATTAGAAGTGTCTCGATGACATCAGCATCATTTGCATTGGCAACCTTGCGGTTCCTGATGCCAAACTACAGTCGCGGAATTAACTGGCATTGTTGGTGACTGTCTTTTTTGCATCTACATCACGTTTTTACTTCATCGCAATTTGTAACGTAATTTGAGCACGACCCCTTAAGCTTTCCATAAGTGCTTGCTTATACTGAATTCCTGCTAATAACTAATTTTTTTGCCGCGCCATTGCCTCTGTTATAATGAGGGCTTACTGTATTGACAGGTGCTGCAGTGCCTTCGGTACATGATTTTTAGATACTAAATCCCATAATGAACTAATAGCGCTTTAGCAATTGCACCCATCTACCAAGACGCTGCATGCAATTGTTCCCACTACAAATTGCCTAGTTTGAGGCTAATTAGGCTAAACCAAGCCGAACTAAGCTAATTTAAACAAGCCCAACAGTAACTAAGGCAAGCCTAATTAAGGTGGTAGGCCACACTCAAAAGTCATTCTTCTTTTAGTGACATCAATTTTTGGTTTCTCATTTGTTTGTATGCACAAACATTAAAAAATATGTTGCAACAAAAATTATCCTTTTATCATCATTAGCTCACGAGTTAGAGCAAGATATTCATACCCCATGATCGTATAACGAAACCGAAACCACACTGCATTGGTTTCGAAAGTAAGCGTTGTTTCTTTACGATATTCAAAATACTTTATGAATTTTATTTTGACTAACATTAGAGGATGTCATTAAATACAACTGAGTTTCTAATTGTTTTTAAATCTCTACAAATGGTCACAAAAGGGACGCATGACGCTGGTGGGATTGTTCCCTTGTTTACATTTTGCTCAAAATAAGACTGCTCTTACTCATGTGACGCAAACTTTCATAACTTTTTCATACATTGAACTGAAATGTTGTATAATAATTTCCAACACATATATCTGTGCAGTCAACTTGAATAAAAGAATTTGATAGTAGACTTTTGAATTCACAGCCGATTTTGCAAATAGGGCAGTCTAAATCGGCTTTTTTCTTCACCATTTCTGATTTTTCTAACATTACCTCCTTGATATTTACTGTACAATATTTATCCTAGTTGATCGCACAGCATTCAATGAATTAAGCCGCCCACTAGTCACTTATCATGGCTGGCGTGACTACCACTTTTAATGCAATTTTTGACAAATATCGCCTCCCAATAAAAAAATATTTTGTACTTTAAATGGCAGGATAAGTTAAATAAGACACGCTCGTTTTGAAGAAGTTATTTCAACCCTGGCTGCTCCTTAAAAAAAAAAATTTTTAGTGGTTTACCACCTTAAGCTAAGGCTAGTTATGCCAAGTTTAATTACATTAGGAATAATTAGGTCAGGCATAATCAATTATACAATTAAACCAGGTTGAATTAAGCTGGTAATAATTATATCAAACTTAATCAAATTAAGAATAATTAGGACATGATTAATTAAGCCAGTACCTATTAAACAGGTCTAATTAAGGAACTACAAGGAGGGATGGTTCTTGCATGTAGCGCTGCTGTCGATCGCAGCTGACGTGACGGAAGTGTCGCGAAGAGCCTGTGAGCCACGCGATACCGTGGTCCGTATGCTTCTGCATGCGCCTGTAACTTAGTTTACGGCTACAGGTGTATTTAGGTGTGGGTTGAAGAGGCCTAGGTAACCAAAATTAATCCAGAGTCCCTCATCATGGGGTGCCTAGCTTTTGGCATGTAAAACCCTAGGAATTACTCTCACAATTTGGAAGTTTGTCAACTTATTTGTCTTCATGCAAGGCGTTGCACATACTTGGCCACAGTAATTTCCCAACAAGGTCCTTTGGTTTTGAAATGTGCGCTTTTAATTGTTGGAGAAAAGCGACATATGGCGCCTCTTTCCAACACCCACTTTCCACATGTTACATCTTTGCCGTCGACTGCGGCACAGTATGGCTTAAGAACGACATCACACAATCTATATTTCTCTGCCAGTGTTCTCTTTCTCTGCTCAGAAAATTTCCCATCCTTAGAATAGAAATCAGAGTGGTCTTTTGGTGTTAAAAAAACATTGGCAGATCCCATGTGCATTGGGTATCAAGGAAATGCGAAGCACGCATAAGGAACGTAAAATGGATTTGCATTGTTGTCTCGCTATACCGAGTTTGGTATATATGAAGTTAACGAAATGGCCACAAGAGCACCATGACTGTGGCATGTAAACCATGCCGCTCATACACGCATGTCATGATTCTAATGTTATGACCTGTCATTTACGTTCGTCATGCAGTCGTGTTGTGCCATAGCAATTTTGGTATACATCCCATTAAGGAAACGAGTGGCATGTAGATCATGCCGCTCATGACATGCGTCACGATTTTCATGTTATGACCTGTCATTTATGATCGTCACGTAGTCATGTTGTGCCAAACCAATTTTCGTATACATCCCATTAACGAAACGGCAGCATAGTGCCAGGACCATGGCATGCAAATCATGCCGGTCATGACATGCATATCATGATTTTCATGTTATGACCTGCCGTTTATGTTCGTCAGGCAGTCATGTTGTGCCATACCAATTTTCACATACATCGCATTAGCGAAACGGACAGGAGAGCACCAAGACCGTGGCATGTAAATCATGCCGCTCATGACATGCATGTCGTGATTTTCATGTTATGGCCTGTCAGTTATGTTTGACATGTAGTTATGATGTGGCATACCAATTTTCGTTAACATCTGATTAGCGAAACAGCCAGGAGAGCACAAAATCGTAGGCGGCTAGATAGATAGATAGATACGCTCAAACTCGCCGAAGTTCGCTAAGAAATGCTTCGCATTAAAAAAAAGAACGACAAATAAAGTCGGCGCTGGGCTGGCCAGTTCCTAATGGAAAAAGAAAAATGAAAAGTGCAGCCTAAATACGAGAAATCGAAGAACATAAAACATGTAAGGCGGGCGATAACTTGGAAATAACATTTACTGTGAAAGAAGTTCCCTACATAACTGAGCCAGTTTTTCAAACATGATGTCTATTTTGGGTACAACATCTCCAAGGTGCAGATTAAAACATGAAATTTGAAGACTACCTTCTGTCCTTCGCTGCCCTGTATTGAAATCCTGCTTTGCATTTTTTTCAAAGCGAGCCTTATAGCTCACGATCATAGCCACTTTGGAGCCCGGAGTAAAATGCACTGACATATTACTTATGCGACCCAAGCCAGGCTTCACACCCCCATGGACCAGTTCAAGCTCTGATCAGGCGAAGAACTTAGACCTGCGGACCAACCTTTGACCGAAGCAGCAAAAAAGTGCCGCAACATAACCAGACGCCATGAAGCCGCACTGACAGTAGCGCACAACGAGAAGCGCTGCCGGTAGCATGACCTGATCACAGTACTGTTAGATCCCACAACCACCACCCAGCCCACGTTTTCAGCAGAACTTCGAAACTGAGTTGGTTCAAGTAACGTTGCTTTGCAGAACTTCGAAACTGAGTTGGTTCAAGTAACGTTGCTTTGGATTATAGCACAGTCAATGTAACACATTGTCTAGCAGAGAGAGAGTGTGTGTGTTTCTAAAAGCTAGAAATCATTTACAAGTCATTAAAAAAATTTTGGAACCACTGCAGCCACATTAATGTGAACCTATTATGTGTACTTTGCACAAAATCTGAATGCGTGTGCAGCAGAGTCCAAAGATATGACCACAATAAGAACGGGTAACTTTCTTGTCCCTTTCATGGGCAGGTAAACCCGCATTTTCAGAATTTACATGGCTCACTACAGGTGACAAGTTAGATAAGAAACAAAAAACAAAGGAAAAGGTGAATATGCTCAGTTAGACAAAGATATTCACATTTACATTTGCATGTCAGAATATGGTAGTCAAAATACAAGAACCATAGCTTATCAACACACGTGTGGCAATGAAAATCATGTTGTGCATTAACTGCTTCAACTTTTTTTTATGTTGCCCGCAGAATGAAAGCATCCTTCATCAATCTTCATACCTGCCAATCCGGCGTGCCGGAATATCAGATGTGCAGAAAAGGCCAAAAAAAACACTGCATATTTGTTTCCCATGGCTCAGTAATTTCTCGGACAAGTATGAATGATTCTCAGTAAAGTTCTTCGACATCAGCAATCGTACTAGCACTTGTAATCATACCACACAAGTGTAGAATCTTAATTGCACACAGGTGCGGAGCAAAAAGTCCTACACCCGGTGAAAGCTACCGGCCCCCTGCCACACTCAGTATCGTTATCTGCCTGAAACTCTACGATGATGGCAATGCTAGATCTTTAAAAAAGAAAAAAAGAAGAAAAACATTTGTGGCGGGGCTCAGACTACTTAATGCTATATTTATGGCTGTGCCCATACAATCTAGAAGGCTGTCCAGAAGCCAGGAATCCCCATGAAAATAGGGAGAGTTGGCAGGTATGAATCAATTTACCTGTATCTTGCGGCAGACGACACAGTCCTATTTGCAAATTTTAATTCATTACTCATTTTAGCTCTATGGCATGTTCGAATTTGCTTACCTTCCCAAGGCACTTATTCTAAGAGAGCACCAGTTATATGCTTTGCACACTGCATCACCTACTTGCACCACTTTCTCCTTTTTATCTGAACTTGAATATAGGCTATTTTAGCAGGTCTGTTGTACTGGCTTTTATGCTATTCTATAACTCCTCATTCACTCTAAGCACGGTATTCACAAAGTTTGCCATTAACCTTCACATTTTAGTACCAGTAGATTGCAACACTTGCACACTTTTCAAAGGTAACAACAGGCTGCTTGGAAAGACGATAAAGCCTGGCCAACGTAAGTGTTTCAGTCCACTTTTATTCTTTCATGGACATCCCTTTCACAATTTCGATTTTCATTGACTAATCTAGATAAACAAATTTCTTATTTTTATTATTATCATTCATGAAAAACCCAATGCACTTATGCCCATGAAAAATACCTTTTTCTGTCACTTTATGGCCACTCTGAAAAAATCAGACTAAGCTTTCTCCCCCCCCTCCCCCCCTCCCCCCCCCCCCCATATTGATAGTTCCAGAGACTTCATAAAAGCACTAAAAAAATCAACCCTGGAGCCTGGCATATGGAAAAAAAATTCAACCCTCACACAGTTAAAGTATTTTAGTCATCTGCCCTTAATACATATTGTTTGACATTATGGTTAATATTCATCTCAAATTTATTTCCTCAAAGCTATTTCCTTATTCATCACAACACACAGAGATAAGATATTAAACGTTTCTGACAAGTTTAATCTTATGACATTCAAACTTAGTAAGTTAAATTACTTGAGACATTGTGTCTGAGCGCAATGATTTAAACTATGGAGTTACAATTGACAATGCTTCAAATTCTAAAAATATGATGAGAATGTTGTAGCATTATTGTAAGAGCCGTGTCAAACAGTGCAAATTTTTAGGTGGTGATGAACAGCAGATACATGAAAAACGTACTCTTGTCAAAGTACTGTTTACAAGGTGATGTGAATCAGACTGACATAGCCTTTGCTTCTTAGTAGCTCATTTATCCCTCTCTGCCCTTTACTGGTATTATTGTAAGCACACAAGAATGTGTGCACTTTTCTGCTTATGTTGGAAGCTTATAAGTAACAGCGGCTATGTCAGGCCGAACAGGTCATGCATGGAAGACAGCAGTGAATGGCCATGTACATATCCTCTCAGCCTTCGGAGGTGCATTCCACAACACATAATTGGCCATGGTGCTGGTCACGAGGTCCAAAAGTGACAAACTGCGTATTACAATGCTGGCCCCCAAGTTTGATGCATCTAACACCTTACATTATTATTACAATGAAATTCCAGTAGCAGTAAACAAAAGAAAAGGAAATAAGAGAGAAAACAACTGGGAACAGAAACGTAGCTACTGTCGCTACATTTAGAGAGTGCACATTTTGCAACATTCAAACCTTTAAGGAGAGTAAAATTCCTTAAAGATACGTAAAAAAAAACAGGATTTTCTTTTGTATACAAATGGTTCTGATGATCACGCAATATTATGCGAGAAATTTCTTTCAGAAAAGAAAAACAGCTTTTGTACTGAACCAAACAGTGCTTTAACTGCACACCACTGCCGTCCGATTCCCGCTGAAAAATGCTTGCACTTGAAGAGGAGGAGCTCTCACAATCACCATGTTTTCTTTATCCTTCAGCACAAAATGTTTATTAGGAGGGTAAAGTTCTTAAAAAGCATTATTTTTACAGTGCAATGAAGATTGGCTTAACTGCACACAAGTGAGCTTGCAGTCACCTGAGGCCCGTTCACAAAGGTACAGTCACAGAGGCTGCACTTTCTCATGAAATCATATGACCATGAAAGATGCCACTTTTACAGCCAGCAATAAAACAAAGCCTGTGCTTTCAGCTTCACTCTTCAGTAACTTCTGAAGTACAAAGTATGTGTACAGAATATAGAGGTGGAGGAAACAACATTATTTAAAGAAGACTCAGGGCTGTGGAAGAGATGGCCACTAGTCCACAGCGACCTCTTCTGCCCAGGCAATTGTAGATTTTTGTATTCGCTTCTCGGGGGACCGCATTAGGGTCTCCTAAGTCATCTTTGAAGAAGCTGGCAAAAGTTCTCGCAGTGGGGGAAGGCCCTCGCAATCCCAGAGGATGTTGGTTAGCTATGGCATTTTTTGTCAAAATTTTTGCATACCAGGTCAATCTCTCCGTGTGTGAATATCACTAAGCGATTCGGAGTTGTAAGGGTGTTAGTTTAAATATGGCAGAGGATTTTGGCCTGTGCTCTCGTGAGGCTGCTATATAGTACAGGGTATACCCTCCTGTCCTCTTTATATAGGTTAGTGATTTCTTTGCAGGAGGTCACTACCTCTCCTACAGGGGCATCCGGTGCCAAGGAGAGCAATGACCCAGTTTTTTATCCCTCAGGACACTTTGTGCGCTTCCTCATTTCCGTGGTTTCCAGAGTGAGTGGGGAACCATACAAGACTGATTCTGGCTCTGTCTGTCTGATCAAAGTTTCTCATAATTATGGTGGTGTTGAGTCCGACACTGCCTCTCATGAAGTTGAGAATAGCACTCTTAAGGCCGAACCACATGTATGCTTCTAAGATGTCTGCGATGCACATGCACTTACTTGCGCGCGCTCGTTTGCGTAAATGTGAATGCGCACACAGCGCAGGCGCATCTGGGCGCGTCTAGGCGCGGAGAACAAGCCCGGCTTGATATCGGCGCTCGATTTCACGCGTCCCAGATGTGTCTGAAGTCCTGTATGTACGCAACTACGACATGGCTTTACTCCTGCACCAGTTCGGCTGATTTACAGTAGCCAATTCAGATTGTTCGTTCTTTCCTTTTCGTGCTTATTTATCAAAAATCTATATATTACAAGTACGCTTGTACACATATATTTACTACTGACCACAGTTTAAAGACATTTAGGCACACTAAAGCACTTTATGGGCTGTGCCTCCAGTTGCTGCGGGCATGGACGCACTCCGTAGTGCGCAACCTATCGTGCACCGCAGCACAGCATGCACGACACCATTGAATACGCGCTAGTGTTCGTCTAGCGGTGCTTTGTGGTGCGGAGTGGCATTGTGAGGCACCACCTCTGCCATGGCATTGTAGCGAGGCCTTCATCTTGCAGCGTGAAGCTCTATCAATAGACTGGCACGAAGCAATACCTGCTATGCCGACGTGTGCATAGACTGGAGTCAATGCGAGCTGGCACATGCGATGTGTGGTTGCAAGCCACCATTACGCACCAGGCACGACAGAGTTTCGCACGTCGACGTGTGCGTGGATGCGTATAGAAGTATACGTGTGGTTCGGCCTTTAAGAGTCGCTAAGGACAGTGTGGGTAGTTGGGTTCATGATGACCAGTGTTATGGCCATTTCTTTGGCCTTTTTGATTGATGCAGCTCTAGTTGAGGCCCCATTTATTATTCTATGTTCTCCATCCACGGCACTCAGGGTGCATTTGTTGTGTTCCTGGTTGGTGGCATCGACGAACACCATGGTTTGACCTTGGTTGTGCTTTTCGTGTAATCTATTCACCCTGGCTTTTCTCCTGCCATCGTGCCTTCCCACCAGGGTGTTCTTAAGTATTGGTTTGGTTTTTAGATAATGCCTGATTGTGGGAGGTAGAGGTGCTCTTCCTCCCATAGTGTGTATTGACCAAATGGTAAGTCTGCTCAGTACATGTAGTCCTGCTGTCGTGTCTGATAGGCCTGTCATCTGTGCTGTTTTGTGTGCATCGATCAGCTCCTCTAGAGTGCTGTGTACTCTAAATTCGAGAAGCTTCTCAGTGCTAGTATAACAAGGCAAACCTAGGGCCCACTTGTACGCTGGTCGAATTATAGCGTATATTTTTTCCTTGTTTGAATTTCTGAGGTGATAATAAGGGAACATGTAGACTATGCGACTTAGTAAGAACACTTGAAGAAGCCTACACAAGTTCAGATTTTTCACTACTCTATGCCTGTTGGCCACTCGCCTGAGCTGGCCATCAATCTGCTTTGCGGTATTTTGCAGTTTCGAAAGCGCCACTGTATTGTGTGTGTTATGTTGAATAAGCATGCCCAGCACTCTAATGGTCAGAACCAGAGGAACCGGGCTGCTTTCCAACACAACTTTGATTGGTGCTTGTTGTTGGCGGGTGTTAGTGTCTGGAGTCTTTTTGGTTTTGCTTCGAAGCAGCTCGGATTTTGAGGGGGGAGCATGTTAGACCATTGTTTTTTACATAAGAGGTGCAGAACACCACAGGTGCTTGGCCTTCAGCCCTGCATTAAAAGCAAAAAGGCGCTGGACGAACTGGTTTTGTCCAGCGCTTTCATCTTTTTTTTTTCCCCTGCAAGCACATGCTGGATAAACTTTGCTAACCTTTTGTCCTTATTAGGTTAAACACAACAACCCTTCCACTATCATGGTGGCCACCGTGTAACACTTCGAATGATGCTTACGTCCACACTGGGCTCACGACTGAACTCATCACTCTTGGCTTGGCTGAAGTCATAGTCTGGATGGAATGACGCGTTCAATGTGCCAATCAAGTGAAACAGAGTCTTGCGACTAATAGTGTCACACAAGTGACACTCTCCATCATCACTCTGGCTCCGGCTGCAGAGAGAGAAAAAAATATAGATGAACATGAGTACACCTAGTTTGAGCAAACTAACTGGCAATGCAAAAGGCAACAATTCAGATGTGAATTTACTTGCCTGTAAAGCCTACTTGGACTCTGTGAGATGAGCACACTTTGCGGTGGTGACAGTGCCTGCAAGTCATTTGGTCCACCACCAGCTTCCGCATTCATAGTCTTGAACAACCGCTTATCGCTTCCCACCATCTTGCAGGAGTAGCTCTCAATCCTGGAAAGAGGATGTAGGCCACACAAGTGACCCTATGGAACATACCTACAGTACAAATAAACCCCAGGTATGCACTTATACAGAATGTGGTAAAGTGATGCCAATTTGTACTTTTCTGTAGCCTTCCTATTTTTGCTGCAACTCAAATAAATGAAAAATGTCATGCAGCAGGTTACAAAAGTGACACAACAAAGGAATGAAATTCTCCTCTGAGTACATACTTATTTCTATGCCATTAAATGTGAGCCTAAAAAATGTTTTATCCACAAAGCAGCAAAGCATTGACAACATATTTTTCTTGTTGCCAAGACTGACATTCTTGCAAGCGCTATAGCAACCAGAAGCTTAACTGAGTTCACAAAATTCATGAAGACCAGGCCAGCCTCCTAATTAGGCACAAGACTATAATACCCTCACAACGAAACAAAGAACTTTAAAATAGTGGCACAACAACCTAGGAAAAGATGATGGTGGCATGCTGGGGGGGGGGGGAACAAACAGACTCAGATGCAATTTACTGAACTTCAGAGCATTACATTATATCGTACACTGTGACTGCTCATTCCTCCAAGCAGCACAGTTGGCCAATATTACTAATGTGATGTGGAATGAAAGTCCTTCAAAAGACCCACTATAGCCAGTAATAGAACAATACTGTTAGTTCAACTTACTGCGCAGGCATTGCCAAGAAAAGCAGCAACATTGGGACAATAATTTGATAGTAAAATGACAGGAGGCTGTTTGTAATGTCCAATTAATGTCATCTCTTGTTCAATATCAGGAAAGTGATTTTACACTCGAAATATGGTACATACATGAATAATGTCACAGTGAAGGAGAGAACTAGAGACAAGGTGATATTATGGCATTGGCATTGTTATGCCCACGTTGCTAACAGTTCATGCAGACATCTGAAATATTTCCAGTGCATAAGACACAGTTTTTTCCCAAAATTTTCACCAGTGCATCTTATACACTGGTGCATCAGCAGTGTACTGCATGCAAGAAATATCTCATGAGCAATGTGCCCATATTTTTTCCTAAAGTGCCATCAACCGTGTGCTGAAAGCATTTGTAATATAGACTTAATCTTGCTTATATAAAAAAAGCATCTCTCTTGCCTCAGGCATCAGCCACTCGCAATGGCTGTGGTAAAACCGCTACTGTCGCCTTGCCGCACATACTAATCGGCTGTTCTAGCTTTTTCATAAAACATTATGTTTGCGGAAGAAATAAAAAGGCAATACTATGTCGCAGTGTTGTGCTGCAGTGCCCAATATCTGCTATGAAAACGAAAGCACCACTTCATTATCATCTTCTTTTGCATGAGAAGTTCAGCAGCAATCGCAGCTTCCGGAATCCGATCACCATTTATCTGTGATGCTGTAAGTGCATGTTTTGGTGCAATGTGATCATCGTTCGTATGTTTGTCAGAAAGCACTGCCAACAAGATGCTTCAAGGAGCTCGCAACGTCGTACAGGTTATTAAGAGGCCATCAACGCAACCCAGCGATGCAACTGGCGAAGCAGCGCAACTGCGCTGAAGGAAGTGGCGTTCAATGGCTTCAAGTGAAGTGCAATAAATATTGGTTTTCTCTGCCTTCGGACTGTGTTAGTTCCCAGTCGTGTATTACTGAAAGTTTCAGCTCCTAGCAATTACCTTCATGGAACTCCTAGCAATTACCTTCATGGATTACAGCGTTACGGGACAAGTATACAAATCTGCATAATTGCATTTCATCATGCCAACCGAGTTAAAAGTGGGTGCGTCTTATATACCATTTTTTCCCCACAAAAGTTGGGTGCGTCGTTTACAAAGGTGCAACATAATCGCCGGGAAACACGGTAGCAGTTTTCTAGCTTTTGGCAGCCATTAACCTCTAACTATAATTATTTTGACCATTTCTATGCCCAAACTACACATTAACACTTTGAGGGTCAAGTTGTTTTTCTTAATATACTTTCCCAGATGGTCAAATTGTTTTATTAAGAATTTTGAATGTACAAGATGTGTAAAACTGAGAATTGTAAAAAAAAATCACAGCATATCCAGGGGGTGAATGATGATGAGTGGGCGAAGCTCCGGAGGGAATCATCGGTAAACCGTGAACCTTCCGTGTAATTCGCCCAGTCGATCATCATGTAAAGACGTCTTACGCAGCCCCTTACACAGGCTGGAACGCGCACCGTGTTTGCCGACGCCATCACATGACTGCTGAGAGAGTATAAGGCGGAGAGGCCACAGCGTCTTACACCAGCTTCTTACACGGGCCGTAACGCGCTAGCACAAACGCGTTAGAAACGCGCAGTTAATGTTGGGTATTCACAGTCATCGTGGTGCATGTGTCCATGTGCGCTTCGTGGCGTAGTGGCTAGCGCCGCGCGTTCGGAAGCGAGGGGTCCCTGGTTCGATTCCGTGCTTCGGACACAACGTTCGGAATTTTTTTCTCATCGTCCATGGTCCACCAAGCGCGATCCGACACGTACGGCGACGATCCAGGAGAATGAGAGGAGCGCTCCCCGCGCAGCCCGCGCAGCAGCCAATCGGAAGCAGCTGCACCGCCAACGCCATCTAGCGTACCTTCACCCAACCGCCATATTGTATGCATGTCTATGGGACAGAGCCCTCTCGGAAACGAGACGAGAAATGGAGATGACACAGAATGCGTACAGTGCCATCTAGTGTATCGTCACCCAACTGCAGTTTGCATGCATCTCTATGGGACAGCGCCATCTATTGTATGCTATTGTATGCTAAGGGAGACGCTACTGACTATGCAGGATGCATCGACAACCGAGAACCGCCCAGGTGATGCCATAAGGAGCTTCGCCCCTAAAAAATCAGTAACAGTATTTTGGCATCAACATCACTCAGAACTGCAATATGTCCAATAGTATTTCAATGTGTGGTATTCCGTGAAACACGGATGTACACATAGTGCATAGTTCAGAAATTAAGACTCTGAAAAGCCATTGCTGAGTGTGTAAAGACAATGGGCAGTGCATTCATGCATAACGCTGCTTTGCCGTCCATTTGAAGAAATCGAAAGAAACTCTGTAAATGACAAGAGCAAGAATATTTCATGAGCACTGGTGTCAAACACGCTATGAGCAGTGCCAACAAAGGTGGAATCAACTTCCACCTATAAAGATAAAAATCAAGATTTGCGCGCCTCTGCTGCAATCACGCGGCGAAACCGAAAGCGCAAAAGGACATTGCCACCGGAAGCTGCAGACAGCTAGAAACCCATGTCATTTATTTCCGCAGAAAGGTTGAAAAAAAAAAAAAAACGTTTGTTAAGTCCCACAAGGTGGCAGCACCTCCCAGTGAGCATGCATCGTCATTATGGCAATGCATGCTCAATTTCGAACAAAGGGTCAAAACCATACCTGTAAGGCAAAGACCTTGCAGGATGGAAAACTGCCGCCATATATTGTTACGGATCAAATGAATGAAAGAACGGCAGTGGACAGTAGGGCAAAGACTTACAGGAGACCCACACAGTGTTGAGAATGACGAAGAGGAGAGAACAGCCAGGCTAGTGGCAATGGGACAGCCCATAGAGTTTCATACTATAAACTAGAGCGCCCCCTGGCGCTGCGATCGTTCGACCACCATGGGAATTATGGGAAGTATAGGCTTCGGATTGGTTTGCACTGGCTTGCACAACTATGCACAAGCCATTTACTTCTGCAGTTTTGGCTTTGTTTCCCGCGTACCCTGAAGCAAGGTTGTTTAAGGCGTGCAGCACTCTCAGGAGAAACAAAAGCTAGAAAGATAAACAGCCTCGACTACAGCCAGAGCTAGTGCAACACACAATGGCATAAAACCAGCATCACATTGCCACATGACGTGATTCTGCCAGCCTGTTTTGTTATGCTTGCCACTCAGCATTTTCTCGTTAGTGGTCTGGTGCGCTCTCGATAGAAAGCCCGCGCGAAAAGCGAGCTCGCAAATGTGGGCATTCAAGCCACGTTCATGTACTTGCTTGCCGTGGTGTGGCGGTGTATTGAAAAGGGCAGACAGAGCACAGAGATGCTTGTGTAGGCAAATTAGATCTCATTCGTTTTTGTTGTCATTGTAAACACACACTTGTGATACGAAGGGCTGCTGCATCCAAGCTGCAGCCTACTGTTGCATAGTGGATATGTGCAAATCACGACAAGCGGGGTGCGCGCTTCAGTCAGTAATAAGCAACGAAAAAAGAAAAAGACCTATCAGGAGCTGTTGAAACAGTCACCTGTACCAGTAATCTTCAGAAACCTTGATAAATGACCAAACGCGTGCAGTTCTTGAGAGCGCCTGCAAAAGACGCGGTTCCCGAGCTCGGACGGAGCAGCGTCGAAGCAGACAATACGTTTAGTGTCTCTCTCGAAAGCTCAACACTTCTCACCAAATATGACATTGTTTTTATTTCCATCAATGCATGCTGCATATTTTTTAGAGGGAAATGCACATGTTTGTTTACACTGATGCAAAAAACCTAATTACTTCGTGGCACCACATCTAGAGCACAAAAATCAAACGATGCATACCCTGGTGGCAAAATTTGACTTTGCTTTCCTTCAACTTCACGGTTATGTAAACAATGTGTATCAGTTGTTACATACTGGAGACAAAACCAAGTATTAATTGCAAATATTTCCTTTTATTTTTGTTTAAAGCTCAGAAAACAATCGTCGCAAGTCTCAAGAACGAAATCCATCTGAAGCAGATCCGAAGCTGTACTTCCCATATTTCTCATGCGGGTTGAAGCGCCGCTGAACGAGTTGCCATAGACACTAGCGCCAGATTTCTCTCTAGTGTGCGAGTAAGAAACTCTATGGGGGCAGCCAGATTAAACAAGAGTTGTGTGTATTTTAAGTGTGTTTGAAGTTTCTACTGGACATTTTTGGTGGCACCAGTGGGATCACTCGACAGTTCCTTCGAGATGCGGACATTCAGACCGTGTTCATCCTGTTTCTACATGACAATATGTAGAACAAAAACCCTCAAATGGTTAAAAAGAAATAATTGTATTGAATAGTTTACCTCTAAAAAGCAAGTTTTAATTCTGAAAAGAATATTCGTGGACATGTTTAGTCAGATTAGCATAATAAATTTTGTTATTGCTCATGATAAAAGAGGCCATCTACGTGCTGGTAATCAACAATAAAAAACACAGAGCAAGAGTGCAGTTCAGAAAGTTTAATCATTCTGACAATGCTTTGGCAGTAAATGGAGGATCGTGCCATCCAGTCAGTGGTGGCACATGCTCCAGTAAATGGAGCATGTGCCACAACTGACATGGGCTTGCAATGGTGTCCTTTATACTCTGAACAGTATTCTTCATATGGCAAACTACTCATTTTGAAGTCACTGTTTTTGTGTTAGCTTCCACAAACAAAGCAAACTTCACTGTTTGAATTATTATAATCAGAAATGCTGTACAATAGTGTCAGGCTTTTCTGTGCAGATGGAGCAGAAATGTTTTTCCTCCACCGGACGCCATGATTTTTTAAGCACAACTTATCCCGTCTAAAAAAAAATGTCAAACATCAGTTAAAAAAAAAAAAAAGGCTCAGATTTCTCATCTGCAAAGCAACACACCAATTAGCATGTAAACAAGCATGTTTCATGCAAAACTTTCAGAAGGAGAAATTCTCTCTAGTGGGTAAGCTACTCTTGTCCAAAATGGTTTGAGGACAGCTCAGCAAGGACAAGCTGCGCTGATCTGATATGGTTAAGGCAAGTTAGCTCACAAGTAATCACATTTCTCGGGTTTAGGGAGTGAACTTGGTGAGGTTTAGTAATTTGTGTATAAAGAAAATGTAAGAAAGGCCTTGAAGCACCTTTCTTTCTTTTGTGAATGGACAACAAAATGTCTCCCAGTAGAGAAGTCTTAAACAAGCCCTCAGATGATTGCAGATATTCCAAGCCCAATGTTTCCTTTCCGACCTCCTGTTGATGCTCTCGGTTAAAAAGAAGCATAGCAGTACAGGTGGTACGTGCTTATGTGGTTGCACTTCATTTCTATTTGGTGGGCGTTAGTGACTTCTCATCCTAATTTGTTGCATAGATTTTTGTCTACTATGGCCTGTTTAGTTAACTGCATCAATTAAAATAAACAGCAGCAGGGTGTATTCAGACAAGGACAGTGAGGCGAAGGTCCAGACTGTTTCTTTATTCCAAAGGAACTTCTATGTAGAATGACAGAACACCTCCAGACATTAGCACAAAGCTTATTTTTTTAGCACATGCCTCGGTGTGAGCGTGAAAACTTTTTCGATGAGATAGTGGAAAATGCAGGCTTAAGCAGTTCCATGATGTCCCAACTTTAAAGGATGCTAAAAAACACTATTTTATTTATGTGAGCATCAAACAACTGAAAAGCCATGACCAACTTTGAAGTTTAGTTTTCCAGCAATATTATGTATGCCTAACATGAATTCAGCCAGTATTCGTGCATGTTCAAACTTTCGTACTATGATGTTTTTATGTCTTCCACACAAAAGGGTGTTTAGAGCAGATGTCTGCCTCCAGCACATATCATTATCTTTCTACTGATTTACTGAGCACACAGGCCCTACGTACATGCATGTAATGGCCGAAAACATAGGTAAATCAAAACTGTGAGATGAGACTACTTTAAAAATGGTTGTGATTTGGACTTGCTGGTAGTCATACATCATGTAAAACATCGCATAAACGGGATGGGCATAGAAAAAGCCCAGTAACATGGGTGCTTTTAAATAGTAAGAAAAAGCACTGTTTTCAATGCAAATAAAATTGGAAAATGCAAATAATTACCTAAAATGAGGATTTTATCAAATAAAAGTTCACTATATTGAGGTTTGACTAACCTAAGGAGAAATGTAAGCTTTGGCCACAGCCATTGTTATTCAACCCAAAGAGAACTTGCATAGATGATCCATCCAACAAGTTCTCTCAGTTTCTTGACCTCAAGAACTTTTGACTTCCGGGGGTTTATGTCCCAAAACCAGCTGTGATTATGACTGATTTCTGGGGTTTTACGCCCTAACCAACTTTCATTATGAGAGACGCCGTAGTGGAGGGCTCCGGAAATTTTGACCACCTGGGGTTCTTTAACGTGCACTGACATCGCGCAGTACATGGGCCTCAACATTTCACCTCCATCGAAACGCAGCCGCCGCGGCCGGGATTCAACCCCACGACCCTCGGATTAGCAGCCGAGAACCATAGCCACTATACCACCGTGGCGGGGCAACAAAGGAAGAAGGAATGAAAGAAGGAATGGAAGTTCGACCAATCTTGCTGTGCTGTCTCTAACTGACTACATTAAAAAATGCATCGACTCAGGAAATTTCGTAGGATCTGTGTTTTTAGACTTCACTAAATTGACACAATTAACCATCAAGTACTGTTTAATAAACTTGAGTGTTACGGTATAACTGGTCCTGCGCTAACATTCTTAAAAAAACTATTTACTTGACCGACAGTATACGGTACGCGTAGCGGAAACATTCTCGGCAACTAAATGCATTAACCAGGGTGTACCACAGGGCTCAGTCATAGGTCCTTTACTGTTCATTTTATATATTAACGATCTTCCGGATTCTCTCAATTCATCCGACAACGATCATTGCATTTTATACGCCGATGACACTACCATATCTTCATCTGATAAATCTATTACTGCTCTCACTTCATGGCTAAATACTGCATTGAGTAACATCATGAACTGGTGCAGCAATAATTACTTAGTTCTTAATCCTTCAAAAACAAAATATATGGTGTTTAAGACTGCTCAAAGGCCCTTAACAATTATTCCCGACTTAACACTTGGGACTCATTCTATACCCGCTTGCGAAGACGTCACATTTCTTGGCATACATCTTGACCCTAAACTTACATTCCGCTGTCATTTCCACCATCTCAAGCATAAAACTTCGTTTGGCATCCGCGCACTAATCAAAGCTCGCCCTTTCTTTTCTCGCGAGGCTCTTCTAGCGTTGTACTTCGCTTTCATTCATAGTCACATTAACTATGGTATCGTCTCATGGGGGAACACGTACGCTTGTCACTTGTCATCAGTACAACATATCCAAAATCAGTCAATACGCATTATCACTTCTAGTTCCATGCAATCTAATGCTTCTGTGTTACTCCACTCCTTCAATATCTTGCCTGTCATTCGTTTGTTCCAGTACAACATAGTCGTCTTATTTCACGAAATGCTTCATAATAACCTCATGCATCCACTCGTGTCACGTGATTTACTGGAGAATAAAAACCTGACGAGATTTGCAGCTAATAAGAATTTTTTGTTACCAACAGTTCACACTAATTACGGCAAAAAAACATCTACATTCACTGCTATTTCACTCTGGAATGATTTACCTACATCTATCAAATCTTGTGTTTCCCTTCCAGTCTTTAAAAATGACCTTAGACATCACTATCTGTACTAAGTGTACCCACGTCATGGCTGTTGTCTAAATGACTTTTTTTGCTTGTACTTTGAACTTCTTTTGTTGTGCTTTTTTCATGTTTAACTGATCTGTATTGAAATGTTTTATCTATATGTTTTGATTTTTTTAATAATTCTATTCATTTGCTGCTGTTAGTTATTACCTACAATGCTTGTATAATGAACCGAGGGTCCCACTACAGTTCCTTTACTTTGGGACCCTCGCCTGTATATTCGCTAATCTTGTATTACCTTTTGAAATCAATAAACTGAAACTGAAAGATAGAAAGAGGGAAAGGAAAATAAATAGACTCAAAATAAACAAAATAACGACAAAAGGAAAGAAAGACAGCAAGAAAGGAAGAAAGAAAAAAGCACACCCATGCCAAGATTCACATGCCCCCATTTTCCTGTTAGGGGAGGCGTCTTAATTGTTTTCGCTTCTTCAATACCAGTTTCAAGTGTGCTTGAGCGTGTCTGTGCTTACCAGAGAAGTCTGCTACGGCTTGCATGTCAATTGTACAATATGTTTCTACAAATGAGAGAGAGAGAAATTTATTGTGAAAGCAAAGCTGAAAGGTCGGCCTGAGTCATTGTTCTGACCTGCTACTCGGCATTGGAGGAAGGGAAATAGGTGTAGAAAGAAAGAGATGACATGGATTATGAGGGTGAAGACGGTGGCCGAAGCACTTGCATGGCTAAAGACTTAAGTTGTTTGTCCAGTCCACTCTCATGCAAAAATTTGTTCAGTGCCCGAGTACTTGCCTTCCAAGTATGCTTATTGCCAATGTCTTTCAAGCGTGTTCCCAGTGCTTCTCGTTAGATGTTTTGTGTGACATGCAGCAAGGTGAGCATTACAAGAGCATTACCGCAAAGGCCATGTACGCCACAAGCACATGCATATCCCTTGTTTTCATCTTGTTAAACTTGCAGCTTTTCCCCAGAGCTGTTGATACTGATTGACACTTGTGTCTAATTTCCACAGCTTTCCACCACAAACTAGTCTTTTTGTGCAAGCCACACGCATGCACATTCGCAAATATGAGATGCCTCAATGTGCAGGCCATCAGGATGATCAGAAAACAGCCCCCTGAACTATTGGAGGTTTGCAAATTTAGCTGGATCACCCAGATTTCTCATATCAAATCCATTATTTTTTGTTTCATACTAAAGTTAAGGCTGTGTGAGTTTCTGGGACCCACGACTATGTAATAAGCTCGCATGAAATTGTCAGTGTAGTGCTAAGAGCTACATTGAATAGCTGTAAGCAGTTTACAATCATTGATGTGGCCTGTATAACAAAATATCTGAGGAAAATGAGGCAGTGGAACTGCAGGGGCTTTCGCAAAAAGAGAAGTCATGTGCAAAAAACCATACAGCACATAATTACTGATCCCAATAGAACACTGAGTACCCTGATGTCATCGCACTTCAGGAAACCAACTGCCACGTGAAGCGTACAAGATGATCCAGGGACTTCCCCGCAATACATTGACAGAACGCCTCCTCAGTCTGAGGCTATACAACACTCTGGAAGAGCTTTTAGAAGCGCATCACACAGCACACACATACTGACCTCAAAGCAGCAGGACAGGCCATTGGATCCTCGACCGTATCGAGCAGAGGACATCTCCAACAGCCAATGATCCCGCCACACAATTCCCCCAGACATCAGGAAGAAATTCCTCATCAAACCATTGCTGAAAAACATGCTGGCCGGCCATCACGACATAAGGAGTGAGGGCAAGGGCCCTCCACAAGTCCCATTGTTCAAACCCAGAAGTGGCTTATGTAGATGGTGCCCAATACCCCGGGTGGTGACAACCACTACACGATAAGTGTGGTCACTCTTCCCAACAATGGTGACAGCGAGTCCCGTTGTTGCACCCAATGCAACTGAAGCCGAAGAGGCTGCCATTGCACTTGCAGCAGCAACAGGCTTCTCCACAATCCTAAGTGACTCTAAGGTCGCCATTAATCACTTTTCTCTTGGCATCGTAGATCCCACGACACAATGACTACTCCACCCTCCTCTCGCCCGCCTCTCCCTCCCGTGGATCGGAGCATGAAGGATGAGGACGATTTCACATGTCCCATCAAACTTGTATAGGTTCCGGCCCATTCTGGGAATCCGGGGAACAAGGCTGCCAACAAACACGCTCAAGGATTCCTTCGATGAGCAGTGGTATGAGCCTCCGACCTGGAAAACCTGAAGTGGGAACGTACGACTTCGCACAACTACATCACAAAGTACTATCGCATCTCACGACAAACGATACCACCACTCCACCCACAGTTGAAAAACGACAGGAGAACACCTGGCGTTGGCTCCAGACACACACGTTCCGATCCCTGATTATTTATTTGCATATCCATCCTGATATCATTATCTCCCATTGTTTATTTTGTGGGGAAATCACCACCCTTTCACATATCCTCTGGGCCTGCAGGGAAAACCCTCCCCCACCTGATCTCCTGGCCACTCCCTCAGCTGCGGCGTGGGAGGACATACTTCACGCAGCCTGTCGATTCAGCTTCAGTCCGTACACAGAGCAGAGGAGGTGCCTACCAGGCACGGCCTGGCAGACTTACTCCCGTAATTGATGACAATGCATATGGTCAAGAATGTTTTCTCTCGCTCTCTCAGGAAAATGAGTGATGTGGGCTTCACATCATGCAACCTGGGCAAAGTGCGTTAGTGTAGCATGTTACTGTGGTATTTTTCATGCCAATTCTGACTACTCAAGTGTGTTACGTATGATGGTATGAAAGCTAATTTGATAGAATCCAGTTTACTAAACTGCTTGCTTTAGAAATCACCTACATGTAAATGCCTCTCTCAGATACAAAGACAAAAACCTGACAAATAAGTGCATTGAAGATATATACTTGCAATTTCAACACTGGACATCATGACGATTTCAATTCAAGCAGCCCAGGTGAAAAAGTGTAATTGGGAATCCAACTGGTTTCAAATGGTATAAGCTGGGATCAACTGGTTCCAGTTAGAGGACAACTGGTCCCAGTTAGAGGGCAACTGGTCCTAGTTAGAGGGCTACTGGTCCCAGTTAGAGGGCTACTGGTCCCAGTTAGAGCGCAACTGCTTCCAGTTGAGGGGCAACTGGGATCAAACTGGAACCATTTCCAGTTTCACTAGGAGCAACTGGGAAGCAACTGGTTCCAGTTGAACCATTTCTAGTTGTAGTGGAAGCAACTGGGAATTAACTGGTTCCAGTTGACACTCACCTTTAACCACTTGCAGTTGTACTGGAAGTAAAAAAAAGAAAAAGACCGCTTCGTCTTTGAGTTTGCGGTATGTTAACGTTTCTTAATCGTATGTGCGGCCACATCTCGCGTACGCGCTCAGTGACCGACCGTTTTGCGTACCCGAATCGTGTAGTATCCTGTAGTGTAAATGTGCTACATGTTGCAAAAATGTGCGTATGCTGGCTTTTTAAAAGCTTCGGCGATAGACTGTTGGCAAGTTGGTCTTGAAGAGTTGAGCTTGCACGAACGAAACACATATACGCACGAGACGAAGCGGACAAGGATGCTTCATCTACACGGCGAAAGTGCTACTATAACAACTGTTTACTGTGAAAAATGCCTGTCCTTGTCCGCTATACCTCTTCTTTTATGTGCATGTGTTTCACACGCTCTAGGCTCAATTTTTTGACCTCGGTACGGTATCCGCAGCATCAATCTTAATTTTTACATCCATCTTGGCGACGAAGTGACGACAAACGCCGCTGGCAAAAAGCGTGCCTGACCAACGTCGGGATGTTGCACAATGTTAGACCAACCTTGCTGCGCTGACGCCCTTGTCCAACACGGTGATTCTAATTCCGCATGACAAAATTAAACAGTAAAAGGAAACAGCCAGAGAGCTGCGGCGGGCCGCCAGTACTAGCACCACAAACTCTACCGGCGGCACCCGCGATTCGGCGGATTCGGCCACAGTCATCGATGCGTATACATATAATATTGAAACAGTGAACTAAAAGAAAAATACACTTATATTATGAACTGAATTTGTACTTTGCGCAAATGCCGCAATATTTATTGGCAGCAAGAAGCTTCATGCAGAGCAACGCTCCTGTAGAGGCCGGAAACACCGCGCTAGTTACGTAGCTCACACGTGGAGAGGTATGGAGGGCCCTACCGACGCTGCTGCGCTGTGCTGCTGGACTCCACGGCTGGTGATCATGTATGTCTTTTGAAGAGGAAATTGGAACGTCACTGACTTCGTAATATAATAATTGCTGACCTAGTGTTCGTGAGTTAATTTCATATCTGGAGGACGTTCCAACTTCACGCCAACGGTGACAGTTGTTTTCGCCCGTGGTAACGCGGCTTTGTGGATCCATCGTGTGCGGCGTGATGTGCGCGTGAAAGAGGAGGCACTGACCAGGCCATGATGCGGCTATTTGGAGGTATTTCACTTATGTTATAAATTATAAGTTTTCTGCAAGTTAAAGAACCTGGAGGTAGAAATACTGCAGCATAGTTTTATGGGTTGAGGGTTGCTACAATGGAATGTTGAGTTGAAAGCAGTGTTTTCTCCTCGGTGTTACTCGATGCTGCTTATTTCCGGAGCCTCACACGGTACCAGTGCTTTGAAAAACTTATGCAGAATAGCATAAATATTTATGAAGCGAATATACTCATGCTTATACCTGCAAATCTGTGCTATCTGTGAGAGAATACGTCTGTATTCAGGGGCCAGTTGTGTATTCTCAAACATGCAACTTTTGCAGGCATATATGATCTTGAAAACAGAAGAAAAGCTTGACTGAACAGGGCAGTGTGCTGCGTTTTTCCCTCCTTTCTTTATCAGTTTAGGTCATGGCAAGAACTCTGCAGATAGTGTTTGCTGTATGGGCTTTATCATAATTGGAAGCATGATCGAGCATCAGATGGGATCTGAAATTAAAATCGTGTTGTGAATGATTTCCGTGACCACAGAATTGTGTATATATGCCGGGTATGCCCACTGAAGGAGTGTGTACTGTGTAGGCCGGTTAGTACCTCCCCCAAGGCTACGATCAGATTAGTCAAGGGCACATGAGATAATGCTTAGAAAAACATTTTGGCTTGAAGGTGCGGTTGAAATTTACATTTGTGTTTGAGCATTAGCTTAATTTATAATCATGTGTGGTGCAGGTATTGACAGCTATATTTGCTTAATTAGAAAAGCATTTCATCGTCTATTACATCATTTCTACAAGCTATTCCTTTTTTCAATTCCATCTGCAGAAGGGCTACTGTGCCTCGAATGCACAAGCTGCCAAAATACTTGGCAACAAAAAGGGCAAGCTCGTGTGCAAGGACACCGCACAAGCTCTCTGGAGCAGCAGTGTGCTGGCCACAAGGAGTGTCAGTGGCAACGTCGCACCAAAGAAGAGGGCATTGGGCGAGCTGCCAAAGCAGCAGCTCACTCCTGAAAAAGTGGATGTTGTTGCGGGTAAGTTTCCGCAGTGTACATGTCATCCCTCTGGTAATATGCAGCCATAGGTTTGAACGCCCCGGTTTACTAATATGCATTTGGAAGAACTGTGGTTTCACTGCTGTGGTGGGCAGTGACAATATTTCTTTCGGTCAGATATAATATTTAATACTCCCGCTGCATTACAGTCCAAGGCAGCAATCTTTCATTTTGGAAAGCCATTCTCTGTTACTTTATCACATACATGCTTAATAGAACATAGCTCCAAAGGTAAGCTAATATATGTAAACTATGGGAACAATGTATCATGTTGCTGTATTACATTTAATCAAACCATGAAGTTATAACAATTTACTTCCAGATGCTTATCTCTGAATGTTGCAGACCAAGTAGCACTGGAGAACTTCATGACATTGCAATTTATTGGTTAAATATTCAGGGTTTAGTGATCCCGAGTGGGTGTACTGAGTAGTTGTAGCACTGGCATTCGTAACCTTACTTGTGCACCTTTAGTGCACTGCAATTGGCAGACTGAAGCGCAACTTCCGTATATACAAGATCGCCCCGCCACGGTGGTCTAGTGGCTAAGGTACTCGGCTGCTGATCCGAGGGTCGCGGGATCGAATCCCGGGCAGTCTTGGGCAGTAACTAGTTACTAGTAACGCGTTACCGGTAACTAGTTACTTTTTTCAGTAACTTATAACTGTAACTAGTTACTTTTAATTTAAAGGAACTTGTAACTGTAACAGTGTTACTTTTTACGTGGTAACTGTAACTGTAAATACCGTTACAGTTACTCCCTTTAAAAAAATATCCAGCAGCAACACTTCTTAAAAGGAGGGCTCCGAAGTATCGCGACACAAGACTATCGCAATGTTTCTCTTAATTATTTATGACTATGTGTACCTCTGTATCTAGATAAATTTGCAAAATGTATTTGTATCTGACTAGTGGGATGCTTTTACGATGTATTGTTTGTATCGCGATGCTGTGCTGGACACGGACATCTCTTGGCCTTTCTTTTTTTTAGATGTGTCCGACGTGTTTCCAGATCGGAAAACTTTTTTTTTTCTACGGAGGCAAGCAAAGCACCGCCTATCGGCGACACAAAGGGTCGTGGAAGGGTTCTTCACCCGCCCCCATGCACAGAAACGTGTGTGACACCGCAGTATGGTCGGCCTAAGTGACGAAAGTCACTGTTGTTCAAAGGCCGGTGCAGCATCCTTAATTTTTTTTTTTGCATGGCCAGCCATTTTTTTCATGACCACCCGCGCGGAAACCACCTAGAAATACGCGCTTTTCAGTGACTCACACAAGTTCAGTTCTCAAAGCGGCGGTACTTCCAAAAAGCACTTCCCAAAAGTGCCGGCAGCAATGGCTCGAAGGGGCCTATCCTCTTTGTCGCGTCTCAGGTTGAGCTCCCATTTCACTTACGAGCGTGCAGCAGTGCTTCGTGGCACCAGGCTGTCCCAACCTACTAAATGCGAAGCATTTCTTGGCAAACTTCGGCGACTTTGAGCATATCTATCGATCTAGCCGCCTACGACTTTGTGCTCTCCTGGCCGTTTCGTTAATGTTATGTACACGAAAATTGGTATGCGACAACATGACTGCATGACGAACATAAATGACAAGTTATAACATGAAAATCATGATGTGCATGTCATGAGCGGTATGATTTACGTGCAACGGTCTTGGTGCTCTCCCGGCCTTTTTCATTAATGGTATGTATGCTAAAATTGGTGATCCGAAGGTCGCGGGATCGAATCCCGGCCGCGGCGGCTGCATTTCGATGGAGGCGAAATGTTCAGGCCTGTGTGCTGTGCGATTTCAGTGCACGTTAATGAACGCCAGGTGGTCGAAGTTTTCGGAGACTTCCACTACGGCGTCTCTCATAATCAGAGCTGGTTTTGGGACCGTTAAACCCTATAAACCAACCAATGCTAAAATTGGTGTGGCACAAGATGACTGCATGACGAACACAAATGACACGTCATAACACAAAAATCATGACATGCATGTCATCAGCGGCATGATTGTCGTGCCATGGTCTTGGTGCTCTTGCAGCCGTTTCGTTCACTTGATAAAAACCAAAATTGATATGGCGAGACAACAATGTATGAAGACCATGGGTGACACGTTCTAAGAACATGAAAATCGTGACATGCATGTCATGAGCGGCATGACTTACATGCCACGCGTTTCATTAATGGGTGTATACAAAAAATTACAGCATATCCACGGAGTGAATGATGATGAGTGGGCGAAGCTCGGGAGGCTCATCGTAGATCGTGCCGAGTTCCGGATTAATTTAGTTAACGCGCACACACACACACACACACACACACATATATATATATATATATATAGGTTGCCGGTGAACGCTTCTCCAACGCGAGCAGTCGGTATTTCTCAATCAAGAAACTCGCTAGGGGACGCTGCCTGCGCCAACGTTGTCTCTCGCTGGTGAGGGCGCGTTCTCCTTCTTTGCGAGCTGGTACAGCGTTCCTCTAAGAAAGAGCGTTTCCATAGCCAACGCGCGCCTTTCGCTCTCTCTCTGTCTCTCTCTCCAAGACAGCAGAGGCACGCACCGGGAGAGAGAGAGAGAGAGAGAGAGAGAGAGAGAGAGAGAGAGAGAGAGAGAGAGAGAGGCACGCGCCGAGGCGAACGCCGAGGGCGAGCGCGTGCCGGGAGGCACGCGGGTTACGCCTGACGACCAAGGAGGATAAAAAAAAATGCTGGAGTGGCAACGCCTGCTGAACCTTACCGCAATGGGTGAAGCCGGCGTTTGCCTCTGGTTCAGCCGTAAAAGCTTGCTAAAGTGTCCAGAAACCAGTATCAGTTCTAGCGTTCTTGATCTGCTAATGTATTTTATAGAGTACTTGTAATATAAAAGCGTGTTGTTTTGGATTAAAAAAAAATACCATTGACCGAGCATCAATGTGACGATGTGGCACACAAATTTTTGCGACGTTCAAGTTTCACCCAAAAACGCGTAGCACAAAAAGGCACATCAAGCATTGCCTGTCTAGCAAAGATGGCCACTTTAAAGGTACTAAGCAGCGTGAGGAAAGCGCATTTTCTTTTGTGCTATCTGGATGCTGTTAATCGATGCCTCTGGTAAGATGGCGGCCGCCGGCTTCACATTTAGGAAAAAATCTCCACTCCAGCATTTTTTTTTTATCCTCCTTGCTGACGACTGACGCCTGACGCGTGACAAGGTTAGACTAAGAGGAGCTTCGCCCCTAAAATTGCTATGGCACAACACGACTGCATGACGAACGTAAATGACGGGTTATAACATTAGAATCATGACATGAGTGCCATGAGCGGCGTGGTTTGCATGCCACAGTCTTGGTGCTCTTGCGGCCGTTCATATGTACCCAAAATCGGTATAACGTGACAACAATGCAGATCTATTTTACGTTCCTGATGCATGCTTCGCATTTTCTTGATTCCCACTGCACGTGGGATATGCCGTTTATTTTTGTAAATAAATTCCCGACAATCAATAAAAAATGTTGTTGCAGAAAATGAGGAGTACGCAACGGTTGCTAGTGTTGGGCTTTTGAGTGCGCCCATTCAATTCCTTTTATCTGGCGCTTTTGATACGAGCAACTTCAATCAACCGCACGCGTTAATACGTTTCCGTTGAAAGAACTACATAATTTCGTTTGCGGGATAATAATCTTGTACAGTAACGGAAAAGTAACGACGTTACTTTTCAACAATAACTGTAACTGTAACAAGTTACTTTTGGAAGCTGAGTAACTGTAACTGTAACATAGTTACTTTTCTGGCTTAGGTAACTGTAACTGTAACACTGTTACTTTTTACTGGTAACGTGCCCATGACTGCGGCCGCGGCGGCTGCATTTCGATGGAGGCGAAATGTTGAGGCCCGTGTGCTGTACGATGTCAGTGCACGTTAAAGAACCCCAGGTGGTCGAAATTTCCGGAGCCCTCCACTACGGCGTCTCTCATAATCAGAACTGGTTTTGGGACGTAAAACCCCACAAAACAACAACAAAAACGTGTATACAAGATCAAGGCGATCCTTCAATGAGAATGTTTCAACGCAGAAATGTATCTGTTTAAACTTTGTTAAGGGTCCCTACATTTATTGTTCTGATCTTTTGGATATTTCAAAAAATTTTCATTGATATCATGGAATGAGCAAGGGTGATACTATGGAGAACCTGTCGAAGACCTTTAAGCTGAAACCGCATGTGCGCGATTTTGTGCGCGACCGCGATGGGTGACGCGATATATGACGAAACTGGCCGTTGCGTGACGGGTCGCTTGGTCGATTGCTCGGTTTTTGGAAATCTAGCAACGGTCGCTCGTCGCCCGGAAGTCGCACGAGCGACACCCAATCGCAAGCAGCCGGCCGGTACAAGTTGTGTGTGAGTGACGCACTGCTGGTTTTCACACACAAGTGCGCTTGCAAACAACTGTCAGCAATTACCGAACGCCAAGAGGAAACAAAACTAGTACAATACAACCAAACCTATTTAATGGTACTTTTCACAGCTGAACAGTCGACTTTAAATTATTAATGCGTGCATCAACCCAGTTTTGGTGCACAGCAGCTGGCAACACCGGGGAGCCGTCGCTTGATGCATCGCTCGAGCCGTCGCTTGCATGATGAGGTTTGATTTTTCAGACGACGAGCAGTGCGACGGGCACATCAGTCGCATCGCTCGTCGCGATTGCGCACAAAATCGCGTACATGCAGTTCCCGCTTTATGATTTGCAGAGTGGTTGATGCAAAAGATAATATAGAAACAATGGGTTTTCATTACGCATTTTATCATGCCCGATTTCTTGTGCTGTCTTTACTAATATATAAACAAATAATTATTTGCAGCAACAGTTCAGCACAGGGGTCGAGACACAGACGTGTCTGAGGTACGTGCTACAAAATGTGCCGAAGCTGCTCACAGAAAGAATTCAAAATGTAGCCAAGGCTATGAAAAAGATTGAATCAAATAAAGCTTTGTAAATCAAGCTTCCTGTGTTGTAAACTTTTTCTGCATCAGGGCGACAGCCACAATGGGGACCAATTGGGACCAGTTGAACTGGGAATTGTTCCATAAACCAGTTGAACTGGGACCAGTTGGTTCCCAGTTGCACTTTTTCACCTGGGAGGTTACCGGACAAGTTGGTCCTGTGGACCTACCAAGCAGCAGGCAAAAGCAGCCAGCAGATATCCACTCAGCCCATGGCCAATTTTCACCCATAATTTCACCTCGCCGTAACTGGCGCGAAACACCAGGAAGTTTTAATGTCGCTAGCTGGAACTAATGAACACACCAGCTTGGAAAGTCTCTCATGTCCAGCAATAATGCATACTGGTTGGGAATGAAATATTTTATAGCTATTAATTTCACAGATTCTAGCTGAAAATAGCATTCTTTCCAGTTGGAAATGAAAATATTTCCGTCTGGGGTGTAAATATACGTTGCCGATTCGACGTGTCGTTTAGCTGGTATCACTACAGCCGACGCCGCTGACACCGACGCTATTCCCTTAAAACAAATTTACGGCTAAAGCTACGTGTAACTTTACCATTTGCCAGTACGTTCTGGCGTAACGCTAGGCACTTCCTTTAGAAAAACGCTTGTTACTCTTATCCGGGCATTTTTGTTCCAGCATGAGCTCTGCACCTACCTGCCAACAATCTTGCAATCGCCAGTCTCGAAGCACAACGCCGAGTTGATCGCCTCGAAGCGGCTGCTTTCCAGAAGCTTCATCGTCCCACTGAGTTTGCAAGTGCACAGTAAGGGTTCTGGAACACAAAAGCGGTCGCGTCACAGTTCGACACGAAACGAAGCCTACGCAAAACTGTTTTCCGCAAGTCTTCTAGGGTGCTCCTCTGTTTTTTTTACTTTTCTTCAAGCTCTTCGAACTTCCAGAGCTAGTAGTAAGGCCAAAACTCTGAAATTTCGACCTAAGGCCAGCGATCATTACTTCTGGACGACAGCTGATCATCTGGATTACAACAATGGCGCCTTGTTTCGGGTCAACTACGCTGTCCGTACCGAAACTATGTCACCGAGTGCCCCTGGCAAATAATCAAGACCCAACAAGTGCGGCAGGCAAACGAACTTCACCACCGCGAGAAAGTAACACCTGGGGTGTCCTGAAATAAAGCGACCGGGTTGTTGTTTGCGGCTTTCGCTTGGCAAGCGTAGCAGCAGCCACTAACAACGCAAACTGAAAATATGCCACTACCCTCGCCACCGGTGTTCCGTTGGCTGATTTATGTTTTCGTCTTCCAAAAGGGTTGCATTGTTAATTCTGCTAAACAAGACGATAATGTAATGACTGAATTTTTTTTCTTTTGACTGTACTTTGGTGGTTGCGCCTTCGAAGTCCCGTGAATGCGAAAGGCACATGGCAACAGCGAATGTAAACATGAAATTTGACCTTGAGAATCAAGAAACAAACGGAATTGCAGAACTTGATCATAAGTTGTTAACTTTTAATGAAATATAGTTCAAGCTGTCAATAAATTTGCGTAAAACTACTTTTGTCGTTTTAGTTTATCGTGTAGTATCGATATCGCCATCTTCGACGTCTGCTCGTTGAGAGTGCCAACGCGAGGCACGTCGTCGTGTTGTGAACTGTAGCAGAGTGTTCAAGCATACAAAGCTCACAGCCCTCGGTTATCACAATGGCGCGGCAACGTCGCAAAGAACCGAGAGACCACCCCAGAAAGCTCCAGCTAGCAGCCAAGTCTCGGCCGCCACCAGCAAATGATGATCAACTTGGCCCATGGGCGCCTCTCCCGTATACTGCTTTCAAAGCAATTTTGTCCGCTCGACTCTGTGCAGCAGTGTGGAACAACATAGCTGATTGTGATGAGACGTTCAACTATTGGGAGCCTACGCACTACTTGATGTATGGCAAGGGCCTTCAAACGTGGGAATATTCTCCTCAGTACGCTATTCGATCGTATGCGTACCTTTGGCTCCATGCGCTTCCGGGTCTTGTCTACAGCAACCTGCTTCAGTCAAACAGAGTTCTTGTATTTTACTTCATGCGCTGCATCTTGGGCTTTGTGTGCGCGCTTTGCGAGGTCTATTTCTACAAAGGTGTGCTCAAGCGCTTCGGACCGGTAGTTGCGCGCACGACACTAGTCCTGCTTCTATTCAGCACTGGCATGTTTGTCTCCTGTACCGCGTACCTGCCAAGCTCATTTTCAATGTATTGCACGATGATTGCGTTTGGAGGCTGGTTTCTTGGCGACCATCGTGTAACAGTGTTCGCTACTGCCGTAGGTGCTCTGTTGGGATGGCCGTTCTCAGCAGCGCTTAGCTTACCAGCTGCTTACGACATGACTTGCGTCAAGCGCAAGCTTTACCCTTTTTTAGTGTCCTGTGCGAGTTCGCTCGCTTTCATTCTGCCTGCGCTCCTTACCATCGACACGCACTATTTCGGCCGAACCGTGCTTGCACCACTTAACATTGTCATGTACAACGTGTTCAGCAAGCATGGCGCCAACTTGTATGGAGTCGAACCATGGACCTTCTACTTCAAGAACGGATTTCTAAACTTCAATGTCGCCTTTGCGGCAGCTCTGGCGTCAGGGCCAGCAGTGTTGATGCATCGCAAGTTGACGAAACAAGGCCCTTCGCCACAGGGCCGCTTAGATTGCCTGCTCGAGTTGGTACCGCTGTACTTGTGGTGCGCGATTTTCTTCAGCCAAGCGCACAAGGAGGAGCGCTTCCTTTTTCCTGTGTACCCGCTCATCTGCCTGTGTGCCGCCATCTGTGTCAGTGCACTCGAGTCTGTGACCAGCCAGTATTCACGTGCACTGACAGGCATTTCACGCCACGCCGCATCTTTCGTGGCCCACCATTTCTGGCTCATATTTCTGGCCACTGCCACGCTGCTCTCCGTGTCCAGGACGGTGGCCCTCTATCGAAATTTCAGGTCCGACTCTTCCCAAGCAGTTCTCCTACACATGAGGGGTGTACATTAACCGCTCGTAATGAGCACAGTTAATACGGTTGTAAAGCTGTAGACATTATGTTCTTTCTTCTAATGCAATATGCTGTGAAGTGTGTGTTTTTCTCATCAGTAGTTGTCATTGTTAAAATTAACGCTTTTTAGAACAACTGATATGTTCATTAATATCAATCACTTCAAGAATTTTAAGCAACTAAGGCAATTACTAACACAGGAGCCTACCTATATTAAAGAAATTCACTGAAAAATAAGAATGGGTTGGTGGCACATATGGTAGGCATTCCTAACTCCTGACCAGTGACTTACCACTATTCCTAAAGTAGGACCATTGCATTATGCCAGTATTAACCTCTACGAAAGAGCAAGATGAGATCAAGATGGGGACCACACAGTATATGATGGAACAAAAGAATGACAGGCATAGCATTAAGACATAGGAAGGAAATGGTGCGGATCAGAGAACTAGCAGGCGGCTGTTGCCCTGGTTGACGTTGAGAGGAATAAATGGACGTGGGCAGCCTACATAATGAGAAAATCAAATAACTTATGGCCATTTAGATCAACAGAGTGGATACCAAGGGAGAGAAAATATGACTATGGTTGACAGACTAAGATTGGAGGATTAAAATTTAAGTTTTGTGGTATAACTTGAAATCAGATCGTGCAGGACAGGATGGAGATTGGAGAGGACTTTGTCCTGCAGAGGACATAAGCTAGGCTGATTATAGTGATATATTCTACAACTGTTGCTTTTTTGAGCATTGTTAACGTGAGCGCAGTGCAAGTGCGTCAGGAAAAAAAAATGCATTTTTCATGCAGCAATGCATGTTTAATTCAAGGAAATCTAGATCACTCCTACTGAGTCTTTTTTTCGTTAAAATTACAAAGGTGGCTGGAGTTTTCAGTGTTTTGCCATTGGTTCGAGTTGTGGAGTGATGCTTCAACAATGCCACAGTTCCTCACTTGGTCATTCACTGTACCTGGCAGATTCACCGTACCTGGCAAGAACAATGCCAGGGTATTCAGCTTCCTTCAAACTGTTATGTTTTTATGTATTGGTAGCTGGATATAAACTTGTCAAGAGTTACAAAGCAGCAAGTTGCATGGGCCGTGAGATCTGTTTGTGTTGAATGGGCTATGAACTTGTCCTCTTTTCTTCATTTAAAAGACTTGTTTTAAATAGAAAGTTAGCCTGTTACTCACGTTTAATAATAGCTTTCATGGTGAAATACATATGCCACGGTATATATCAGCATTACTACTAAGTGCTGAACAATAATGCCTCAAAGGGGCCCTGCAACTCTAATTGAACTTAGTATGCAGACTATGTATGAAAGAATGGTACATGGAGGTATGTTGAAAATGAGATAACTCATATGCTTGTGAACAATATTCGGATGTGATAGTACTTGTACTTATGTGGGCTATAGTTCTCTGAAGCTAGTTTGCACTTACAGAATAGCAGAGGCTCAGTTTAACTGAGCCTCTGCTATTTAATCAGGTAGGTCAGCACGAGAGCACGTAAACTACTGTTGGTCCCATCGCCTGAATGTTCATTACCAATCAGTGGCCCTTAGAACAGCAAGCGTTACAGGAAAAACAAAAGTGGTTGGAAAGCTTCTTGAAAATTTTCATATGTTTCACAATTTTAAAACTTTGTCTATTCTTGTGGAAGGTTGTCTATTCTTGTGGAAGGAGATTTCTAAAGCAGTGCTTCTTAGTGCTCAAAGCATCATTTGGAAGTGTGCAAACTTGTGACCTCTTTTCAAGCAAGGCTGATTTCATGTAGTTTTATGCTCATTGCAGAGCACCCATGGAGATATACATGGAGCTTGGGCCACTTGCGAGCCTTGGTGTTGACAGCCATGGCAACCAGGGTGATATTCCACCATCAACACTTTGTGTGGGGAAAGAATGGTACCGATTTCCATCATCTTTCTTTCTACCTCAAAACTGGGAACTCTCCTTCATTGAGTCAGAATTTCGAGGACAACTTCCCAAGCCATATGCATCTAGTGCTAATGCAACACGCATCATACCAACGGATATGAATGATGCGAATCGAGAAGAACAGTCCCGCTACATAAATCCAAGCCTGTGTGACTATCTAGTTGACACAGACGGTCATGATGTTACTGATCGTGAACCTGACTATGCGTCCAGTCCAGATTGGGAGGTCGTCACTTCTGTCAAGTTTTTAGACAGCAAGAAATCCCCAGTTTATGCAAGAACCTTTTACGTGCCATTTGTAACAGAACGACAGTGTTCATATGTTAACTATTACCTGCTCAAGCGAAAGAAACAAACAAAGAATAAGGCCTAGCTCTTCTTTCATCTTTTAAGAAAAGTGGTCCACAAACTGATGTTCAAAAGTTAATTGTACTTAGTCCTTTGGTTGTTTGTATATCTGAGACATTTTGTTGTTTGTTTGTTTGTTTGTTTATCAGATTTGACACAATGACATAATTTTCAGTTTTTACTATCTAGTACTCAAAATCTTATAGTATTCATGTAGGTGCATCATCTAGCTGGCACTGCTGTATATATGCAGTTCTTGAAATTAGAAAAAACATCATTTGCACATACATTTTAAGACTGCGTAGAAGATCTATTCTTACAATAGTGCTGATAAGTTGATGCATTCTGACATATTGAAACCCATGCATGAGCGTAAAATATTACAAACATTGTGCACACATCAGTACTTTGGCAACACAAACCAGTATGGTACTTCACTAGCATTCATAAAAATTTGTTGCATTGGAACTAGCACTTGACACAAATATTTAATGCTTTACATTTATAAATTGCATGTACGTAGACTTCTTAATTATTAAAAAAAAAGATAATTAAAGAGCATTCCACCAAGAAATATCACTGACTGTTATTATGAATGCATTTGCATTATGTTTATGTTTGTAACCTTATGATGACGGCGATTTTAAAAAATGGGATGCTGCCCCTGGAACTGTTTGTATTGCTTTTAATAGCAGTCATTCAGTTTAATTTCGAAAGGGGATGTGTTTTGGAATGCATACTGCCTGCCCCTAAAAGGTGCTGTGCTGTGGTAGCTTATTATAAATACCACAAGTTTTGTTGTAGATATTTTTGCAAACGATAGAGGTAAGCATAAAAAACAACGCAACTATAATGACTGGTGATGGTAAACTATAAATTACTAAGCTGAGAAAGATCAATGTACATACAAAGTATGAGTCATTGCTCACTGTAATTTCTAATGCTTCCATTATCAAATTTTTTTCTATCAGCTGTTGCTTCTAGATTGAATGACCCACAAGAAGCAAACATAACATTTCACTATCATGTATGAATCTTTTGTTGTGAATTGTACAGCACATGTTGTTTGAAAACGAGTGAGATCACTTATGTTGTGAATCAGGAGCTGGTATAATGAGTCATAAGAAAGGTAATGATGTCTAACACTTAATACCATCGTCATCCTTAGTCTGTTTGCCCACTGTAGGACAAAGGCCTCTCGTAATGATGTCCAGTCCACCCTGTCCCGTGTGAGCTGATTCTGTTTTATATCTGAAGAAATCTTAACTTCATCACCCCATCCAACTTCTGTTGTTCTCGTTATCTGTAGACCCTTTTCATAAAAAGGCGCCCCTAGCGCTGAACGCGTGAACTACAGCCAGCTGCCATCATGAGGGCACCATAGCAGGCGACGTGAGCCTTGGCAAATGTCAACACGCTGGTGCATGACATTTCAGCACCGCTGAATACTGAATTGCTCCTGCTTGTTCTTGGGGTGCCTTGTTCGAGCCCGTAGCACAATAATCGAAACGGCCCACATTCCGACGTGCTAGCTTTTACGATGCCATGACGAGAACAGTGAAAAGGTTATAAGCTTAATTGGAAGCCAGAGGAGCTATGGCGCACTACATGTGGTTAGAAAAGGGTACGTGTATCCCCTTTCATTATATCGTAACGGCTGTGACGCTAACTTTATGATTAATGAGATGTAAACTTATTCGTTTGGCTACAACCTTATGGATTATTGGCCAAGTTTATGACCAGAGACAACCGCTGTTGAGTCACTTAAGGTGGTGTGGCACTTCAAATCGATCTCTTCTAGCCCCCTATGTGAACCGATTCTTGTCTGGTTTATTATAAGGGGCAGAATGTCCAAAGCTTTCTGCACGTTACAATGTTTTTCGTTACCTCTGAGGTCGGCAGACAGTTTTTCTTTACAGACGACAAGAATGAACTAAAGCCTAGCCTGGTACGGCTCCAAGTTTAAAAAAAACCTGGTTGTAAGAAAAACGCTTCCGTAAGATAAATGAGTAAGAACAGACGCCGATGGGCTCTCATTCATAAACGCGCTACAGATAGGAAAGTTTCACTGCGACAAGCTAGGCTTTTTTTTCTTTTCTTTTTTTTTTCCAACATGCGGTGGATTGCGATACGCGAGCCTGAAGGTTCACTAGGCCTGCCAGAGCCAAGGACAACTGCAAATGTCAGACGCAGAAAACAAAACCAAACAAAAAAAGGGGTGCATGGATTTTTTACGCGGTGACTGCAGCCATGAACAGTATCGTGACTAACAGCACAGAATTTATCGGTGCATACAATTAAAGGTCCCATGACACCAAAATTTCAAACGCAAGATGCTTGCGTTAATTCGTTTTCCTGCATATGAAGGCAACCTTGACCGAGTGTTAGCGGCGAACGTCGCCTCTAAGTAATTTTAATATGGTTTCAAAGTAAGTGGGAATGCTCATCCGAGCTTGCAGCACCTCGCGACATCGCCACTAGTATGACGCGGTTAGTGGCCCATCTGTGATGTTTCACTTTTGTAAGTTGATATCGTGACGTCACAGAGAGACACGGGCGCGCCACGCTATGGCCTCCGAGCGTGGCCTCCGAGATCGGCTGCCGCAGCCGATCGCCTGGCGTTCGCGCTCTCCGCGACGTCACCGAATCTTGAGCTCAAGTGATCAGTGCCTGTGCTCACTTCCGACAGCTGCCGCGCTAGCCCCACGGCGCTAGTTTCTTGCAGTTTTTGGTGCGCGTTTCGAAGCTTCATTAAAACTGAACAAAATTAATGATGCTGTTACTAATTAGACTTCACGCTGGAGAATTTGCCATCCATGCCGTGATTACAAGTCACTGTTCTACTCATTAGAACATAAAAGTCTCCAACAAAAAAATGGCTGTCATGGGCCCTTTAAGGTTGACAATCGTGTCAGCAAAGCGTTTACGCAGTTATTTTCGCTAGATGCTCTTGCAGAGTTTGTCACTAAGGTTATTCAGCATATTATTTCTCACCTCGCAGCGTATTAATTCTCATATTATTCAGCATATTAATTCAGCGTTCAGCTTATTCAGCATATTAATTCTCCCGTTGATTTTCTTTTTTACCTCTGGGCATGTTCTATAAGCTTTTTGCCAACAAGCTAGGTGGACACTAATCCATGCCGTTCGGACGGACCCGGGAGATGACTAACAAAAAAAACCAGACTATGTTCCATGAACTTAATTGAAAAATACTTATTTCCTCCCGCGGCATGCGAACGAAAACCCTGTGCCGAATGAAGACCCTCGAAATAGAATGGTGCCTCCTCGGTTTTCCCTGCAGGAGCAAAAAAAAGAAGCATCCGTAAACGGTGCGAACACAAACGTCGCTGCGTATGCATAGCACTGCCAGCATGTTTATGTGCACGCGCAGGATGGTAGCGACTCACCTTATTTATAAGAAGCACGAAAAGTTGATGTCGCGACGCAACTGTCGCCAAAATACGGCGAGCCCTTATTCTCGTCCCGGTTGTGCCAGGTGTTGATGGTGCACGCTGCCGCAGACGGTGACAGCGCACACTTGCAAGTTTGTCATCGTCCTGCGACCGAGCCACTCTGCCCTACGAACCCGCTAATGGGCACAAAATACCACTCGCAGTAAAGGAGAAGCACTTGGGGGGCACTAACACATTGCACAAAAAGCGCGTTCACAAACACAGACGCTGATATTTCGGCGGATCACACGAGAACCAGCTGCCACCACACTCACGCCTTGCCCCCGCTCTCCAGTCATGCCTTCATGACTGTGCTCGCGAACCCAAAATGCCTTGCAAAACGAAACTGACGAAAAGCCCACCACCAGGTGGCATATTTATGAAAAGGGTCTATTGCGTCACTCCCTTCATACCCCTTGGTACCCGTACCATTGCCCTCATTGGTCATTGGTTGTGTGTCATTATGTAGTCTGCCAAGGCCTATTTTTTATTTTTTCTTAATGGCAACCAGTATATCGGCTACTTGCGTTCATTATCTGGTCCACTCCGCCATCTTCCTATTTCTTCATGTTATGCCTATCATATTTTTGTTCTGATGCACACTGCATTGTTCTTAACTTCTTCCTGAGTTTCTTTGTTATTCTTCAAGTTTCTGCAACATTTGTCACACACTTTCACACAGTCACACTTTCATTTAAGGACCGTGGTAAATCGCATGTCATGATTCAGGAATTTCTAATCACCCCAGCTCATTCTTATTCTTCAACTCTTGCAAAGATTCTGGGATGTGGTGGCTAATTCTTAACTATTGTTTGTCATTAGGCTACTAAGCATTACACTCAAACTTCACTATAATGTAATGGGATATAACAAAACTGATATAACAAAGTAAATAAAATTATCATTAAAATCCCCATAGACATACATGCATTTGAAACCTCGTTTTAACAACATAAAATTGGCTTTTCAATGAACAAAATGAACTAAAATCATCCATGAACCAGAAAAAATAGGTGTGCTTTCATGCTGACCAAATCGCTTTCCGTGGTGTTCAGCGCGGCAATTGAAAAAATCCCACAGCCTGATGAAACCGCCACACATTGCCACACTCAGCTGCATGCAAGCAGCCGCGCACACCAGTATGTGCTGCTGCCTTCCTCCATCCTATTGGAAGCTTCACTTATCATCCCTGCTTTCTTTTTTGTCGTAGTAGCTAGATGTCAAAGCATGGTTTCCGAGATCGCATCGTGCCTATCTCGGAGGTCATGCTACCTGCGCAGTCAGGCGGTCGATCGTAAAGATATGAGGGACAAATGCGATGGTGCACCATTGCATGCGGTGGGGAGAAATGATTACTTCATCCGCCTCTCTTGTCATGGCTAAAGTCCCTAGATGTCTTTCTTTTGTTACGGCTGTCCCCAAACGCTGCTGAACGCTGATGCGCCTCTGAGGAGCGCACTCGGCAATGTAGCGACCTTGGGAACCGCAAGCCGGCCAAGCCAAACCAGCGGGTCATGTGCGTTGTAGCGATGAGGATGGTGAATGCATTTTCGTCATTGATTGTTCAGTAGCCTTGCCATTTCTCCAGCAATTTCGTGGTAAAGTTGACGAGCCGCACGCTACACGGGAGTGAAAGGCAATTGCGTTGGGAGAGAACGTGGCCTGTCGTGCCGGCTGCCAATGCATACAATACCGATGAGGGTTTTCCTTTTTTTTTTTATTTAACTGCTTTTACAAAACTTCATTGCAAGTGTGGCTCTATATAGCATTACCGCAAGCCACAGCGCCACCATCAAATATTATTTACACGTTGAAGCTTTTGCAGCCAAATGGCAAATATTGCAGTTAAGGGCGATAATGGTTATAACAACGTAATGTATATAATGAAGTGATTTTGTGTCTCACTTCAACTTTGTTATACCAAGGTACGAGTGTATCTTTGGTCTTCTGCACATTCGTTTTCAGCTCTACTTTAATACTTTCGCAGTTTAGCCTTGCACTTATTTTTTGCAATTTGTCACCATCAATTCTGAATAGCACAATGTCATCTGAAAATCATAAGGTGTTCAGATATTCTTCATAAATCTTTATTATAATTGTATGTATTGTATCGCATGCATTTTTGGGGCTTGATGGGAGCAGGTACTATATTGTGCTAATTATGGATATGCATATTCTTTGTTTTATAGGGTGCCATTTGTTTTGAATTTTTGTCTAGAAAGTTTGTCGTCTCTAATATAGTGGCTTTTTAAAATAAATTTTGAAGAAACTGGCCATTTATTTAGGAAAAAACTCTATTGACTGCTTGGTTGCTATTTTTGACCGAAAGATTCTTTGGTGCATGTTTGCATAGATTTGATGCCTTTGTAAGCTCTATTTGCACTGAGAAAGCTTACACCAAGACGTGTAAACATTAGATATAACTTAATATTTCCATATCTATTCAGTTGCTAACATTCCTTTATCATATATGGAGCTAGAAGGCTAAATTGGAAAAGTTGCTTGTTCTTAATAAACATAAATTCTGGATATGTCATTTTGTGTTGATGCTGACTAGGTGGGTTCATTATACCTAGAAGTGTCCTAATAGAAGTATACCTAATATAAGTGTGCATTATACCTAATACAAGTGGTATAAACCGTACAGACAACCACACAGACCACACAAACACTGTGTTTTTCTGGTATTTGTGGTTGTTAGTCCACACGGTTTATATCTTTTCTTAAGGTGCACCAACTCACCCAACAAGTTCGTCTACCATTTCTTAACAGCGCAGGAGACATAAGGGGAAAGGAAAGAGGAGGTAGAGCGCTGAACATCCAGCAGCTTATTGCTTTAAAACGCTTCACCTTATATACAGCACCACACTCGCACACTAGCCATGCTTGACACACAATGAAATAACAGTTCTTCATGCGACTAACCTTAAGTACCTATATCTTTCAAATTCATTGTTGTAGTGACGGAAGTTCTAATGCTTGACCATGCAAAAATGAGCAGTGTTTCTTTTTTAACATACAGTAAACCCTCTGTAACAGAAATATCAAAATAGAAAATCAACTTCGTTATAGGCTGTGTTACTAGTAATTATGCAGTTTGTGTAAATTTCGTAAATCTGATTGCTTGCAATTATGCCAAATAGTCCGGGGTGCAATGATAAGCTGTTCCCGTGGCGCATGCCAGCTCGGCTGAACAGTCGAACATACTACCCATCTGCAGTGCCGTCATCACCCTTATTCACCAACTTCTGTGCCCAGGCCCTGCTGGCTTTCATGTTCATCCTCGGTGTTTGCACTTCTGAAGACAAGACACGGACTTCTTGTGTGACCATTTGCATGTAACCTACAGAGACCTGTCGAGTGCATGATTCGGTCATTTTAGCTGCAAGCTCCAGCAACAACCTTGTCGCTTGCCATGACATGTCAAAATTGGTCACTCTGCAATTGCCACTGCCGAATAGGCAGTGTGGCAGTTGCCACTGCCACGCTGCCTATTCAGTAACCAAAACTTGCCTCCCCTGGTATTGAGAATAGCAGCATTTGTTAATGCTGCTGTAAACGAGCGCCAAAAGATTTTTGGGCCTGGATCACTCGTGATGGTGAGCTGTTGTGCTCCAACGTTGGCTCCATTTCAATGGAGGCGACATGTGAAAAACACTCAGCTTTAGGTGCACATTAAAGAATTAATCCACATGGTAAGAATTAATCCGGAGCCCCTCCACTACAGCATGACTCATAACCACATCATGGTTTCTACACGTAAAACTCCATTACCTAATTATTATTATTATGAACTGTTGTGCTCATAATGATTGAGCGCAACACAGTGCGCGTTGTGCTGTTTGCCTTCAAGGAGTGCGGCTGTTTATGGAAGTGGTGCTCCTTCCATCAACTACCGCTACACCCGATCAGTTCACCGCTTTTGCACTCGTGGAGTTTCTCAAAATAATAGCAGGTGCAAGAAGATGTATGTTACAGTGAACTAGAGCACACTGTAGTCATGCTGTGCACTGTCAGGAATGTCTATGCTGATCTGAACGGCTGTTGTTCCATCGATTGTTGATGCTCCCACAAGTGCCATGTGCCCCAATTTACCTCCATGGTATGCACAGTAAAAGTTAAAAAAAGGAAAACAAGCTTCCCAACAAGTGTGCTGAAGAACCAATGAATAAATCCGAAAAAGCAACTGAAAGATCACAACGAAGCCATAGTGTCCCTCATTTCTCTTTTCTCTTGCTGCAACTGGGGGTAGACATTTTGGTTTTGAGTGTAAGTTGACCTACCGAACATTGGATTTCCAAGTTTAACAAAATTAGTTGACTTACAGTTGTGTAAATATGCCACTAAATAAGTCATTCTAACTCTTGTGGGGCACTTTGAAATGCGCATTGAAGCATGTCCTAGTATAAGCTGGTATAAAGTTGCATGTGCTAAATGTCAGGTATCAACCTCTTAGGTGACCTAAAGGGCAGCAGAAGCGGTTTTCAAAAAAAAGAAAAATGAGTTAAAAGCACCGTTTTGTACTTTCAAAGCTACTGAACATGAAAATCGACATGAAATTTAACACAGCTCAACCAAAAATACGTTATTAGCATGAAATGCCGAGCGCACGTCCCACGCCTCTTTCGCGGCGCACAGCGACCTCACGGTTGCTGGAGCGCGCAATGACGTCATTGTCGGTACCTGCTGCAGCAGTGGCCGCCCAATAGCAGGCATTGAACTGCCTGGGGCTGCCTTGGCAGAGTTCGAAAGGTGTGATCAGCAGCGTAGCAAGAATTTCTTTAGTGTTTGTTTGTGTGTGTGGGGGGGGGGGGGGGGCAGCGTGTAAACAACAGTCGGACAGTCTGTATGGTATAGTAATTGTTGCAGTGCAAATAAACACAGTTAAAAATAATGCAAGAACTCTGGACTGGTGCTCTGTAATTAGGTACAGCAACAACTTCTTTCGGAAACACTTGTTTACTAACTGAACGAAGATCTTTCAAGAGTAACAGTTTTTCAGGTGGGAACCCAGTGCCAGACGACTTTTTATTTACAAATACTGCTGTCTCAGTTATTGAGACATAGCAGGAGTGGATACAGATGTTCAAAACAATGAAAAAATACAATTTAACAAAATACACGATTTCGCAACTCTTTTTCAAATTGCTGAGCACCGAGTCTGCGCAGAGACCCATCAAGCTCATTCCATAGATCCACAGTCCGTGGAAAAAGGAAAACTTAAAACAATCAAGACTAGCTCTAAAGGGCATAATATTTAGGGGACTGAATCGTCGGGTACGGCGTGCAGAAGCTGCAATGAAAGAAATGGGCACTAAGATAGTTCATATCGGCTCACTCAAGCCGGTGTGAACTATCTTATGCAGGAGGATGATACGATCGCAAGTGCGCCGATGTTCGAGAGGCTGCAGTGATAAAACATGCGCATGCAATCTAGGCAAGAACCGCCGGTCATAGCGATGAAAAATAAACCTTATTGCTCTTTTTTGAACGGATTCTGACATGGCTATGGCATGTTTGTGGTAAGGTGACCAAACAAACGACGCATATTCGAATGTGGGCCTGACCAAGGTCTTGTACGCTGTCAGTTTGCATTGACTTGCGACACTGGAGCCATGATGCGAGTGCATTTCGTTGGCGGACAAGGACCTTCATGGTCAGTGCAGGAATGCTCGCTTCACTTGGGTGTCTGAATTCTAATTGCGCTTGTTAACAGCGTAACATATACGCATGGTAAAGCATTGACAAAAACAAGCGTTAAGTGACCTGCTCATGTTACATCACAAACACGATGACCACGGCGTTATTATCGTTCACTCTCAGCAGATGTGTCAGTGGTCGCGCATTTGAGTCTTTTGGTGGCAAGGATTCAGTCTTCCAAGCCTGTATACCAGCATACTAGATAGAGGCAGAGTCCACATGCTTTTCTCTCATTCGGGTGCTTTATTCAATGTGTCCTTAATTGGCATGTATTGATAATGCCCGAACACACGCTGTGACAGGTAGGGTCGGAGGCCGTACTGCACATGTGTTCATCTACAGCTTTTAGTCCCATACTAGTCTGTTGCTGCTTTGAAAGGCACAGTCATTACAACTTCTGAAGTGCCCTGGAAATACATGCCACACTCTTAAAAAAAATGCATATGCATATTCACTGAGCAATTATTAAGCATCTGCTAGACCCAAAAAACCATTATCTTATTAGTACTTGCAAGTAGTAAGTGCATAGGTCACCTTCTTTGTGAACAACTTTGATGAAAGTACTAACTAGATGTGAGTAAATGTTTGTATCAATATTCACTACATTGTTAGTATGGTTACTAACACTAGTAAATGACAATTTCCAAACAACACATTTACAGTAATTTCGTCTACATGCACTGCTTGAAATTACCATGCCATGTCACTTCTAATACAAAAACAAAACAAAAACAGATCAAGCAGTCGAGCATTTTTTTTTGTTACTGTAATTAACATTTGATAATTACTTGGTGAAATTAAATGCATAATGCTATGACATGCTCAAGTAACAATATACATACAGGCATAAAGAAACGGTAGACGACAACAGGCACACACAGAATATCAAGGCGTCTATGCGACATCTCATTTAAGAGCAACCTAATTGCTTACTTGTATATGGCCATAGTTTAGGCTAGCGTACATACAGGTGAGCAGCCTTGAATATAGAGAAGTGAGGTCGCGGGATCGAATCCCGGCCGCGGCGGCTGCATTTCGATGGAGGCGAAATGTTGAGGCCCGTGTGCTGTGCGATGTCAGCGCACGTTAAAGAACCCCAGGTGGTCGAAATTTCCGGAGACCTCCACTACGGCGTCTCTCATAATCAGAGCTGGTTTTGGGACGTTAAACCCCACAAGTCCTTGAATATAGAGAAGTGATGCTTACTTTGAATCCGGATTCTCATGCCTTACTCGCTTCTCATATGTATTTCATTACATCACACAAAGCTGCTATTCAAATTCAATGAACACATTATAACTCTGGCTACAAGGTACTGTATTCAGGTGAAGCCATCTATGAAGCATCTGGTAATGCAGAAGTGACTTAGTAGTTACCTGAAATGTCCCTGGCTAGTGAAGGCAGCATTTACTAGCTTCCAAAATTTACTGCAACTAAGAATGTAGTGTAGGACATGTACGTTCGTTGAATTATTAGCGCCGAACATTTACATGTGCACTCTTAAAAATAAAGTTAGTGAAAAGCTAGTAACTTTATTTTTAAGGGTGCACATGTAAATGGTTCAGTGCTAATTAACTTAATGAAGGTATACACCCCATGTCAACCTGGCAAAAGCTCTGTTAATGATTTCAGCTGGTATGAACTGGTCTAAAGTAGTTAAAATTTAAGTGGACTGATATTGGCGCACTCTGTTATATTGGGCCGCCACACAGTGCATGCAATACTTGCAGATGTGTGGGTTGTGTCGAATGCGGAGGTGTGTTGTATAGGCAGCAAATCTTGTATGGTTCTGCGCTTAGTAGGAAAATCAGAAAAGAATTTGTAGAAGAGCCAGAAGGATATTCACTGCCTTGCAGGGCGGCTTTTCTCTGTGTTGTTTTGTGGCGCATGCTACTATCAGACCGGCGATCAATGACCCGATGGTGCACCTATGATGCCTGCAAAGTCTAACGAAACTAACAAAACAGATGGCCTAAAAGTGTATTTGTCATGCGGACCTTTGAGGTTTGCCACAGTTATATTTTGATTATGTTAGCGATAATTTCCAGGTTGTTTTGCCCCGATCAGTCCCAAAAGCGTTTCTTACATATAAAAACGAGCCTTGAAGGCTTCATTTGATTGTTGTCATAGTAATGCACTGAACAGTTCAGATCCTGCTGCTCTATGAAGTTTTAAAAGACATCGTCTTGGCCGCTGGTGCTCGTGCAGCCACAGACAGCGGCAGCAAATGGGTGGCATGGCTCTAATGCTTGTTACAGGCAAAATTATCCATGCGCACCAGACATTCTTCAAAGCACAAGCCAGAAACAAAATCAAGACGCTGAGCTTTTTGAGCAGAACACAATGCGATGGATGCCGAAAACATACAGGAAATGTTAGCGCAGCTGTCCACGAACCTGATGATGTCACCTTCGTCACAAGCACCTCCAGCAGCTCGCCCGGCAAGCCGTGGTAGGCGGAGCTTCGCTGCGATTTTAAATCTCGATTACAGCACTGCTACTTGCATTATCACATTAAACAAATTGCTAAGTGTGGTTTCAAGTGTGTGCACTTCCGATAAGCATCAGTTTTTAGAAACCTAAAACAACTTCAGCTTTGCCTTAAATCTTGGAATGTCTCCTTGCAAGCTGGGAGATGTAAGGAGGTTCTGCATTTGTGACTATGCTAAAATTCTAAGTACAGATCCCCTAGAACATTTTCACTTACTCAAATTTACCTATGGAACGCAATCGGCATCCTTTTTTACTTGAAGCTCTTAGGAAACGTTTGTGTTTGTTTTACTCCTGTACGCAGGATATGTAAAAATAAAACAAGCCTGCAGGCTGGCTCTTTCAGTTCAATTCAGTTTATTATTCTTTCAAAATACAAAGTTCATAGTTAGTAGTGTGCAGGCGAGGGTCCCAAAGTCGAGCGACTGCAGTGGGACCCTCGCTTAACAATAACAATAACTCTAGTTTATGGTCATGCATGCAGATCATTATGGTTGGATGTAGAATCGCAATGTTTGCATGAAATAGCATTCTTGGCGCAGTCCTAAGGAGGCTAAAGATTGATCTTTTTTCTGGGGTAGAAACTTTCTGCAACCTCTGCTGCCTTACAAGAAGGTGAAAAAAGGGGGGACACCAACCAAATTATAATCATCAATAGTAAAAGCTGTTTCAGGTCCCACTCGGATCCTTCTTCAGGGGTGACAGGAGGGCACCAGACAGCAGCAGTGCTTATGAGGCCCTTCTTGTTTCTTTTCTCTCTCTTCCTTCCTTTCTCTTCTTTTTCCGGTTCTTCAAGCCGAGGGGGCCACGCTAGTGATGAACCAGGTGCCAGAGTCCGCTAAAATAGACACTCGGCATTGTACCTGCAGACCGGTTCACGTTACCAGGTGTCTCCTGAACATGCCACGATTCCATGAAAAGCCGCCTGTGAAAACTGGTTTCCAAGTCGAGGACGCGGGAGTTGTCAAAGGCGATGCAGTGGTCGTTCACCTCGCTGTGCTCAGCTAATGCACTCCTTTGTCTATCGAGCTTGCGGACATCATTCCTGTGCTGTCGTAGCCTCTCTGGGAAGTTCTTTGTCTCACCCACGTATAACACGCCACAATCTGAACAAGGAATGGAGCAAACAACACCTTGCGCTCTCTCCCTGGGCAGCCTGTCCTTCGGGCGCGAAAGAAATAGCCAAGCGTGGAAATTGGTTTGTGTGCTACTCTTATTCCCTGCTCCAACAGCACACGTGCGAGCGCTTCGCTGGTACCCTGAACGTAGGGAATGCACACACGTATGGGCTTGGAAGGCGGCGAGTCAGTGTCCTTTCGAAGGGGTCGGCGGGGATGAGTCTGGCGGCGAGAGAGAAAAAAGAAACAAGAAGGCCTTATAAGCACTGCTGCTGTCTGGTGCCCTCTAGTCACCCCTGAAGAAGGGTCCGAGTGGGACCAGAAACGTCTGGCTTTTTTTCATCAAGTAAACGGTTTTTACGTTGGATCATTATAATTTGGTTGGTGTCCCCCCTTTTTTCACCTTTAATTTCATCCCAACCAGACAGATCTCTGCCAAATGTTCACCTTTAAATCATTATGCCTTACAAGAAGCATCACAAAACATTAGCATATAGTGAAGCAAAATATGGGCTTTTGTCCTACTTCATATCAATTTAAATTGGTAAATATTTTTACGCAGATAGTGGTTATAAAGATATAATGATCAACAAAATAATGCTCAGTGTTACTCCTTCAGGATAAAACTCCAGTGTCTTGGCAAATTTTATTGGGATCATGTGGTCATTATCCAGCTAGAGGTATTACTTGTGTAATAAACAAACAGCTCTTGTTCTCTAGTTAGGTTATATTTCATACATTTAACTAGCAAATGCTATCTCTCTATAGCGTCCAGCTTACAGAGCTTGTGTTTTGGAGGTGAAGTGGAGGCATGTGCTGGCTCAGTTCATAATGAACTGTGGGTGCTTCTACTCTAGTGTTTGGCCAACCTTTTCTATCATTGTGCTTTTCTTTTTCCACTCTATCAAATTTGTTTGAAACGTGCTTGGGCAGTCCTATTACAGATGTGTTTGCACAGGGTTACTGCAGGACTACTTAGTTTATTCAGTCTTTTTATGCAGTCACAAGAGAATGATAATTTCTTAATGGCATAAGAACATTAACCACTTTGACTAATGTTCTGACCATCCAATAATAATGGCTATAAGGATGTTCTTAAGCACACATATAAATACATATACTGTGCCACTATTACTAAGACCTACAGGCTATTGGTTGGGTTATCACATATTGTATCCTCTGAAGGTGTACCTAGTCATGACTTTCTTGTCATTTCGAGCTCACTTATTTTTTCTACCTTGCATGGTGTGGCTAACCTTAAGCACATGTGTATGTACATATGTACAATATTTGCTTCAGTGTTAACTTAAACCTCTAACCTCATATTGAAAAAATACCTTCCCCTCATTCTTCTCTAAGTTAAATAAAAATGTAAGCACCTTGAGTGAAAACATTTGACATAAATGTGCCTTTTTGGGAAGGTCAAAATAATTGAAAGAGCAAGAATTCCAACCAGAATTTATGTTAGAGCCCATTGTTCCAAAGCCCTTCTGTCTCCTTATTAATTCGGGGATGAGGGGATGTGAAGCATACAACTGATTATATGCACTTTCTTGGTGCTTACAGCAAATGTGTATATATGCTTGCAGATATTTTTTCACTTCTTTGTTTCCAAAGATAGGTTGCTGCATGCAAACTGGTGGTGAAGATGTTTAAAAATGTGTTACAGTGCAGACACACTTATAAAATTTAATATATGCCACTTAAGAGGCTCTGATAATGGCAGGAGGCAGCAGCGTCACGAAGCCTTTCATGTCTAGAAGACAGAATAAGTGATTGCCTTCTAGGAAGTAGGTTGATGACAAAGAGCAATATAATTAACAGACTGTGATTTTCCCTTGTTGAATGTCACTTTGTAGGTATTTAGCTTGAGTGTCTCATGGAACATCTGCAGACACATAAATGTTGTAATACCGTATTTCTTTTTATATTTTGGGTAACCTATATTTTGGGTTGTGGCATAAAGCTTCAGTTCTGCAATTCTGTACAGCACATTTTAGCATGTGAGGCAGAGATGATGCACATAATAAAAGTATCGGTAATGGTCACATGGTATTGCAAGCCATTTGTGCATGTGGCAGTTTGTCCAATGCTGTGTTTGAAAGATGCATGTCGTCTGTGTTACCAAAGGCTGGCTGTGCACCACCAAGTTGGCAACTAAGCCTGCTACCGCCCTTCTTTGTTTTGCAATTTTTTTTCCAGCATTTTCTTTCTGGGCACCCAGAAAGATCTTCCTATTCCTTCTTATCATGTTTAATAATCTACCTTTAATGGTTTGGACATAGCGTAAATGCACTCGCAAGTGGTCTGTGGTATAGCCACTACTTCCATTTTTGGTGACATATATGCTTCACGTCTATAGCAGTGTGGCACCTTGTATGTATCGTTAATTAAATATATTAAAAGATGTTCACCAAGTCATGTGTTGTCCTCCTGAGGAACTTGAACTTTATACTGTTACACTGGGTCAACAGTTAACATTTTAAAAAAGAATATGGCAAAAATTTTCTATCAGCTTGAGTGGCATTGCTAATTAGAGTTTATCAACTATTTCTTTATTGAATGTAAACATGTTTCTAGACTTTGGTTCAACTTCGGCCTTGGGATAACATTGCCTACAATGTCGGGAAAGCTGTTGCTATTTAGTATGCTTGTATCCAAAGCTATGCATTGTTCATTGAGTGTGGACTGATACACTGTAGGCTTGAACAGTGTGACAAGGTCAGTTGCCCCTTGTGTTATCTTGTGGTTCATGTGTACTAACATTTCAAGCTCAAGTTATGTTGAAGTGTATTGTTTCATCGCTCTTTATGAGGTGTATTGTTTCAGTGGTAACCCAATAGCCTTGAAGTCTGCCAAGACTTCAAGGCTATTGGATTCTTTGTATATCGCTTTGTATAGATTCTTTGTATATCGCTTTCTCGTGAATTATGAGCTTCCTTTTGAATCGAGTGATCTTTGCCAGTTAAGTTAGGAGTTAAGTTGGCCATTACTCACTGGCAGTGTCCTCATGACCTTAATGTAAATATGAGCTTAATTGATCGCCACATCTGTACATGAGCATTTAAGCGAATAAATGACTTTCAGTTTGCATTAACCTCAACATGAGTCTGGCAGTCACAGCTTGTAGTGTAACCTGATGGTAGTGTGGAACAATCTGCTAGTCTATACATTGTTTCGTCTTTTGAATTGTGTCAGCATGTTTCATCTCTTGCAATGCGTGTGTGTATTGTATCAAATGCATATCATGGGGCTTGAAAAGAACAAATATTACTACATTATGCAAATTTTTGCATAATGTAGTAATGTTCATTATTGCATAAGTGATTGGTTCAGGTTACATTACCGCATAACTGTTTCTGGGTTGCATTCTAACCATTCAAGCTCCCCTCATTCTCTATTTCTTGACTGAGTGTTCCCACCCAAAATAAACATTTGGTTTCATGAATTTCTTTACAGCACTTTTATTTAAAACTTTTAATGACCCTGTCTTGCCTGTTTTGTGTAATCACATTATTATTTTCAAGAGCCCAGTAGCCAGGCTTCTAGAACCCACTGGTTCTAGAACCAGGGTCTAGAACACAACTTCTAGAAAACCACTGGTTCTTTATAAGGAGATGGTTGTCAGGCTTTGCCTGGCCGCCAGCTCCCCTGCGTGTGTGAGGGCCCAGAGATGGGTTTCCGGGCTTGCAGACATTAGGATTCCTTCCCAGGCCTCCGAGGAGGATGGTGGCTCTCCTAGGAGTCAACTAGTGTTGAAGCTTTAGCAAGTTGATTTGTCATTCTTAAACTGATACAGCGCCAAGTGAAGAAAAGAAACAGCCAAGCTGCCCAACAGAAAGAACAGTGTGCTGGTGGCCAATAGAAAAAAACACAGTGCTCTCTTCTTTTTGTTGGCTGGCTTGGCTGTTTCTTTCATTCATTCACTTGTCTCATGGAAGGTTTGCTAGGAGAAGATCCTTGCTGCAAACCAAGATGAAGTTAAAATAATGTGCACAAATATTAAGACAAGGACAAGGAACACAAGATACGGCCAAGCTCTCTCGCCTTTCCACGTTTTGCGTTCCTTGTCCTTGCCTTAGTATTTCCGCCAATCAGTTCAGCTTCAGCTGTGTACCATCTAGCCCGACATAAGACACTACTGAGCTATCCCCAGATGATGTAGTCCTGGGTAGCGGTCTGAGCCAAAAAGCTAATGGAAATGTTCGTAATGCTGATACCTCCTCCATAATACTATAGGCCTGGGTGTGTTCAGGAAAGGATAGCCACAAGAGTGCCTCAATTGAACCGTTACACTCACACATGCATGCATACCTGTCTCTCTCTCTCCAGTTGCTGACTTGGCCAATAAGTAGCAGCACTGTCAACAGAGGTGACTGCTGATTGGGGCAACGACGCTTTTTCCAGCACATAGAAATATATTGGATTGAGATTGAGAAGTTTTCACTTTACTATATCATTACATTGCACAGTTTTCAAATCCAAATTTGTGAATTTCATCTACAAGACGACCCAAGTTCAGAAAATATGACTGACTTGTCCTCTTTCTGGAAACACATGCACTGTTTATTGGAATCAAACTCTCGCTAACTTGGACGTACTCGGCCACACATTGAGCTGTTCGTACGACCCTCAGAGCGTGCATGCAGAGCGCTGCGATTGCGCATCAAAGTCCGCGCCTCCATAATCATCAGCAAATGGCAAAAGCTGGAATTATTCGTGCCTTTGTGACTTCACTGTCTTTTAACTGCTGTTGCATTGCCTGCATACTTTCGGAGCTAGTATAGTTGGTATATTTGGTTTCGGAGCTGGTTGGTTGGGGGCACATATCTGTCCGCAGTGCCATCTTTATTCTGTGTGTGCTGGCCGCGCGCTTGTACCTTCATAAACAGCATTGCTGCTATCCTTGATCGCATTGTTTAGCACGGTTTTCTCCACAGCAGTTGCGGAAAGTAGCAGTGCTTCAACTCGCTGCATGTCAGGCGTGCACGTGCTTTCAGAGTTTGGTGGTGGCTATACCATAGCCATACATGACCACATTGGTAGCGACCATGATTTTTAAAACCCAGGAACGCCATAGCCTCCGTGTGGGCACTGTGTGCACTGGCCATTCACGTATTTACAGAACTGCATCGCTGCCATTCACACAGAAGGAAAAAGGACACTGGTAGATAAATACCGGCCGATATCATTTACGATTTACTGTTGTAAATTACTCGAGCACATAATTAACAAAGAAATCATGATACATGATACACTTAGAACAAAATAATCTGTTATGTCCAATGCAAAATGGCTTTAGAAAAGGATTACCTACAGTAACACCACTTTAAAAGATTACAAAGGACTTTGGTTCAGCAATTAACAATATTTCACGTATCGATGCTATATTCATGAATTTCTTAAAAGCATATGACCACATACATGTTAAATTAATTGAGAAACTTATGTCTATTGGTATAGAACCAAAATTAATAGCCTGGATTACTGTCTATCTGTCAAATCGTACACAATATGTGACCATTAATAATACTAATTCTGATTTACTTGAGGTATACTCCAGAGTACCATAGGGGTCTGTGTTAGGGCCACTACTAGATCTTATTTACATCAACAACATTGCTAATTGCGTTGAAGAAGGCGTGAAAGTTCGGTTATTCGCTGATGACCTTGTAGTGCAACTGCGTGCATGATATTGATGATCAGAAGCTCTTAAATGTTTCTTTAGATAAAATTAGTCAATGGTACACGTAACGTGGGGTATGGAAATCAACGTCTGAGAAACAAAGTGCATGGCTATTAGCCATAGAAAGTTGTTTATTACATTCAATTATAAAATGGCAGGCTTTGATATAACACAAACAGATGCTATAAAATCTTTATCATTACAAGCAACCTAAAATCGAATGTTCACATTGAGAACACATGTGCAAAAGCATTTAAAACACTTGGGTTTCTATTTAGGAAGTTGGCTGCCGCCCCTGCTTCCGTTAAGTTAAGAGCCTATAATACCCCTGACACACGGGCATGCTAAAGTACTTTAGGTAAAGGGACATCTGCCGGAAAGGCGTTCATGCCCAGTGACACACGACAAAGGAGTATCTCCTTCCCGGCAAAGTTCCTTTGCAGAAAGGTAGATCGGTGATCTACTTTTCGAGCTTAAAGGCGTACTCTCGCCGACAGCGTACACGACCCGTAAACGGGAGATACTTTTCACAAAATTATAACACTCCGCAAGTATTTCCTTGCCTTGCGTATAAGCTTTTAACTTTTAGTCGTGTAATGAGATCTGTAGGGCCACAAAGATTTATTTTTACCGTACTCTCGCACGCTAATAGATTTATTTTTACCGTACTCTCTTACCGTAATCGCCGCCATGCGGGATTCCGGCAATCATTATCTTTTTCGTCATGGCGTGAAACGAACAATCAACATTATTAGCCATCAGCAACAAAAACGATATTTTTCCAATTCACAACTGCTAAACGTAATTAAATGCAGAACTTTTTAAATATGTTCACTATCTTGCTGCTTTAACGAGGAGCGCCATTTTTTTTGCGGCGTTCGTCTTAGGAACCACCCAAAGGAGTTCACGTGCTGCCGTGTGTCATCGGCGCAACTACTTTCTGCAGAGGGTCCTTTAGAGTAGGAAAAGGGGTTCACTACAAAGGACTTTACTTTCGCCCGTCTGTCAGGGGTATAAGACTTTAGCCTATAAGACTTAATGTGGGAGTATAGTTTGGAAAGAATCCAAAATTAGGCATTACGTTTCATCTATTCAGAGCATGCCCACTAGGATAGCATGACTTACACTTGTTTGTTGGCGGTGGACGGCACCAATGTAGTTCTCTTTCTTGCTTTATCATGAACACATAAAAATAGATAAACACGAGCACATGAAACCACCACGCCGTCATTCCCATAGAAAGTGCCGTGAAAAACACATTAGGCAATACGTCACACGCTGCGACACATTCAAATTTTCATTTTTTCCTGCTTCAATAGAAATACAGAACGCTTTGCCACGGGGAATAATTGGCGTGGCTAGTGTAGAGATATTTCTTGAGGGGGGTAGAAGAATACTTTCTTACAATATGACAGAGTGATCTGTCTCTTTTTCTTTCCTTTTTATTCTTTTTTTCTTCTTTGCTTCTTGTGCTTATGAGACTTGCGAATTGTTTGTTGTAGTGGTTGTCATTACTGCTGTATATACTAGTTTGATTTATTGTACATTGTACTCCTACATTAGAGTGTACTAGCACACTTTATTTATGTATACCTCTAGATCCACTTCCTGTAATGGCCTGTGCAAGACTGACAGTATTTGCCAAATAAAAAATAAATAATCATGGCAATCACGTCTTGGTCTGCAACGCTTTCAATGCGTGTGGACATTGTGAATGTGGCGGCTGCCATCCGTGACCGCGATTTTGTGCGGAACGCACTTTCACTCGGATTTAGCGCGCAGTGGCTGCTTGCATGCCTTCAAAACGGCACATTGGTCATCCTTCACAGTTGGGAGAGTGACGAAGGGCAGTAATTTCATTTTGTTCCAGTGTAATGAGCGCGATGTCAGAAACACGGTGGCAGTTCTTGAGTAGTGATTCCACCCCGGCCCACACACATCAAACCCGCTGGCTGCATCGGGATCGTAGTTTTGAAGCATATATTGCAACCTTGACCCTCTTAATCAGGAGAATATGAGTAAAGTGGCGTGCTTTTTGCATGCATTCATTTTTTCGGACTGCCCAATTTTTTCGGACGTTTCTGCATTCCCCAGAGGGTCCGAACAATCGGTTGGTGACATGTATTTTGTACACACACTTATAGCAGCAGAGTCACTGTTTCTCTTCATATAAAAAAAATTCTAAAATGTAGTTGAAGCCTGCTCTGGGAGAGATGGAGAATTTGCAAGAGGCAGAGGGGTAATCATGTGCGCCCTTTTATCTTCCCTTAAAATTACTTGTGAGGGGCAGTGGAGGCTGCCTTGCACAGGTCCAGGCCTGCCCTTCAGGACGCCTTCCTGGAGTGGGCTGAGAGGGTCGAGGACGGCTACTTCGAGTAGTTCCTACTGTCACCCTTGATCCCATTGCCTGCTTCCTTTGAAACGGGATTGACGCTGAGCCGTCCTCCCATAAGGGCCGCAGGAAACAGCGTCCTTCCCCAACTCCAGTACTCATAGTCCTGTAGCATCCCGGGTTATCCAATAGGGGACCACGGCCGCTCGATTAGCAACGCACGACCACGTGCGTTTTTATCCAGCGGCCGTGAAGGGACGATGGATGGTTGGATGGATTAGAGTTACTGTATATGCTCCCTACGGGAGCAGAGTTAGAGTGTACTAGAATATTCTAGTACACTCTAGCAGAGTTGCGCATAGGTCCGCTATAGTGCCTAGAATATACTGGCAGTATATTCTAGGCACTATAGGTCCGCCATCTTGCACGTCCATTCGCGTAAAGCGGCAAAGCCACTCCTCTCGAATGTAGGAGACGGCGCGGTTCAGCAGAGGCGTGCGCTTTCTCGCTCGTTCATTCCGCGTCGCTGGCCGAAAGACTTTCGCTTCCAAAAATGAAAAAGAAAGGTGATTCGAACAAACAATCAATTTACCAATTTAGACATAAGTGGTTATAAACTGTTCGATGGCCCTCACTATCGACAGAAGCGTTTTTAATTTTTGTAAATATCAAATGAAAACACTATTCTGGACAAAATGTATAAGCTGAACAAATCTCTCTTTTCACGTCGTACGTGATGCAAGGCTTTAAAATACAAAATAGGTACATTGAAAAACGATGAGCGCAGATAACACAAGTAAAAAAGATTACCTTCACGGCGAATCTTCGCAGATCCATAGGTATATCCGGCGTAATGGAAACTGGATACGGCTTACAAAAGTTTATGCTGCGTAGTGTGCTAGATTTATACAAAGTGAATCCTAATGCATATTCAAACGCGCACGTTTTTGTTCTTTGAGGTGCGATTTTTGTCACCGGCTAGCCAGCTGTTACCAAGCGGGCATGAAGTCCTACTTATCCTGAACGTTTACGATTTCACTATCACAAAAATATTACTAATGAGAGTTATCATTGCTCCATATAAACATATCTTATGCGAGGCGTATGTAGGGATGTGCATTCTAAAACGTACTGCTAAGCTGAAATAAATATTGGGTCGCATCGAGCTGCCGACCTAACCCGCTGGGCCGATTCCGACGACCGACCACGACCATTTAATCATTTTGCTTCGAGTGGCACTTCCTTTTTTTTTTTTTGGCACATGTTTGAGAAAATAGTTTCCAGCAAAATTAAACCACACATCACGCTGCCACAGCCAACGTTATTAGATCACAGCTGAGCCAAATGAGCTATGCCTGAACGTCGAAACATGGCCTCTGCGATCGGCAGCTGCCGTCGTCGATTGCCGAGGCCACGGTCGAACATCGGACAGCGGTGGCGCGGCGCAGGGTAGCGGCCATGGTCGCGTGGCGGGCGTCAGCGCACGCGCTGCCGTGAAGTTGGCTTTCCCTAAAAAGGACGCATTTTGCGCACGTGAGCGCTCTAGGCGAATGGGGGGCGCGAGCGGCGAGTTCTGTCAGAGACGCAACTCTATTCCCCAAGGGGAACGTATACAGTAACTCTAGGATGGATGCTATGAGCGACCCCTTTGTAACGGGGCGGTGACATGTGCGCCACCATGCAGGCTCGTAAGAAAATTTAAAGGGACTGTCTACCGTCCTCCATCGCTCTCCCGTTTTTTTTTGTTTTTTTTTTGGCTCAATAGAAAGCGTACCTTTCGAAATGTCCCAGCAGCGTGCAGTGGTTTCTCCAGAAATTGAATAGAAATTATTAAAACACAATTTTTTTTATCTATGAAGTCGCTCATTTCCTAGTGTAGGCATGCCAACAACTATGGTTACTGCGCACGATGCGTCGTCGTCTCCATGGTAGAGATGGGTCGCTCAGAGCCGGATCTTTTGAGCGGCTCTTTCTAAAGAGCGAGTGATCCGCGGCTCAGTAAAACAGAGCGGCGGTTCTTTGGGAGAGCGGACGGCGGTTCTCTCTCGCTCAGTGAACCGTGCGTTCTCTCTCGCTCAGAGAGCCGAGGTGAGCCGGCTCAATAAAACTGAGCGGCGGTTCTTAGGGAGAGCGGACGGCGGTTCTCTCTCGCTCAGTGAACCGAGGGCGGGAGGCGGTTCGCTCTCGCTCAGTGAACCGTGCGTTCTCTCTCGCTCAGAGAGCCGAGGTGAGCTGGCTCAGTAAAACCAGAGTCCTTCAAAGCATTGAAGGACTCTGGTAAAACTGAGCGGCGGTTCTTAGGGAGAGCGGACGGCGGTTCTCTCTCGCTCAGTGAACCGAGGGCGGGAGGCGGTTCGCTGTCGCTCAGTGAACCGTGCGTTCTCTCTCGCTCAGAGAGCCGAGGTGAGCCGGCTCAGTAAAAATGAGCGGCGGTTCTTTGGGACTCTCGCTCAGTGAACCGAGGTGAGCCGTGCTTTCTCTCGCTCAATGAGCCGCGGTGAGCCGTGCTGAAGTACCTGGATCGCTTTTCGTTTCGACGGCGGCGACAAGTGCTGGCCGTCGCGGGCTGACTCGCGCTACTCGCATCTCGCTCGCTGTGCGCTGCGTGAGGCAGTTCATCGTGAGCTCGTGCAACACTTCGAAGGGTATTCGGTGTCATTAAAGACAACAGGTCAACGTAGCTTACGTCCTCATTAGTGCTCATTAGTAATAAATATGTCACTCATATCATCCAGTCCTCTGAACTTCCTGAGCATGTATTTTAGCACATCAATAAAACGAATTACATGCCGTGTTGTGTCAAGGCTTCATATTATTTCGTCGTGGCGCATGTTGGAAAAAAAATCATGGCATGATCGCACTTCGTTTTGATCTGTTTATATGGGCTGCACATATATTGTTCGACGTCTTTGTTTCTGTCAATGGGTGACGGAAGCTAAACATCTCTTCAAATTTACGGCACATCATGATGGCACCCAGACTGAGGGGCACTCTAAGCTATTTTAGGTAAATGAACTCTTCCAGAAATGCGCCCATTCACAGTGACACACGTTAAAATTAAGTGCTTGATTTAAGACAGGTCCCGACACGGGACAGTGAACCACGGCAGGTGCTGCTTTCCGGATATTTCAAAGCAGATCTCGCATGTACTTTTCAAACGTGAAGGGGGTTGTCTCGCACACAGCGTGGGGAATTCTTCATTGTATCTGTTTAATGCTCCCTTGGTGCGGCTGTAATTGCTTATGGAACTGTTGTAAATATGCGCGGCGCCACAAAAGCGCACTTTCCAAGTAACGACCCTTTCTTTGCACTGCCGTGCAGCAGAACAGAAAGGAGGTGCTTCCTTTTTTCCGTTGAAAAAGAAAACCTGGGCCAATTTGGAACGGTGCCGCGTAGTTTTTTTTTTTACCTCAGGAATCTCTCTTTTTTTTAGCAGTAATGTGATTTGTCGAAAGGTGAACGTGTTTCAGAGAAAGAAAAGGAGTTTGCTGTTACAAAAGGGAAAAAGCAGCGCAAAATTCTGACAGAACCAAGATGAATAAAGGACGACAACAGGGGTAGGTCACAAATTTTCTTATTTTTGGACATGATGGTGTATATATTCACAATGTCCGTACACGGTGGCGCCGCACAGCAAATAAATTTAGTGACAATATGCTAATACTCAACGAGGAGGATTAGCAGACGATGCCACGCTTTCACGTGGCTACTACGGACTTAGCCAACACTTGACGCGCAGGAACAGGGGCTTTTGTTTGCCCTCTTCGCATTCACGATGGTCAAGAGTCAAGGGTAGCAATATCTAATAATGGGCGGCGCGCTCCAGTCCAGCGCACAAACCGAGTTCTCAGCAAGAACATGTCACGTTCTTTCTAGCGAAATGTGCCAATGGAAAATGCATGGCGACCGGATACGTGGTGAATTGTAGACGAGCCGGTACCGCGCCGATAAGGCTGATTGTATGCCATTCCATGAAGCGGAGGCAGGCATACTTTCTAGGAAGAATAATGGCGTTTTTCGCTGGCGGATCAGGAGCAGTCAAATCCCGGAGGGAGCGCTCGGATTTCACGAATCCGAATCTGCCAGCGGAGTGCGAGAATGCTCCGCGAGCGAGTATACAGGAAGTCAATGAGCACGTCATACAAACCCAACTTCCGCTCCGTGCGTTTCCGTGGCAACCAAAGACGCCTTCCCCGGGCACATTTTCACTGCAGCAGTTTCCGAGTGGTTTACATTCAATTCACGCATTCTGGGCTCAAGCTTTATTACTCAGAGAGGGCACTAAGCGCTACATACACGGTTCGATTCTGCGTTCGGTGCCATAAGCTCCGGCATGAAGCGTACGATGGGTGGGGAGGGGAACGATGAGCACGTAGCGACACAGGCTCGGCCGCATTTTGCACCTTGGCATACGCGCTCGTAAGAGTTCGTGCCTTCATCAACAAGTAGAAAATAAAGAGTTTTGCACATCCCCGCTCTATAACACCATTGAAGAACACTCTCGATAAAGCTGTGCCTTCGCGAGCGACAAGCACATCCAAACAGTCCTACGTCAATAACGACTCCAAGGGTAGGCTTAGCTAGAACGACGCCGCTTCTATCCCGTCGTCGTTCGCGATGAACGGCGAACTCGCAATGAAGCGCTTACTTTTGCCAACACGATAAACGTTTGTACTCACATGTCATGCGTTAACACATTCAATCGGTTTTGAAACATCGGTGTGGAGCGCAGCGATGGAAACGAAGCAAGCCACATCGGTGAAACGGCCAGTGCCACTGTTTACCTTCCGTACCGCGGCTTCAGATCTATCGAATGTTTTGAAAACAGGTGCTGCTTTCCACTTTAAACATACTTACACTCATTTGTAAGCTATTTCATTTCACAACGCAATCACAGTCAATATATTACGCGCCATACCGGCAAATGCAGCCTACATCACACCTATTCGAGCGTCGGGGAGAACCAAACCGTGGCCAGCGGCGCGACGCCACGCGTACGGCGCACGAAGCTACGTACAGCACGTCGTAATCACTGTCTTCTGAGCTGGAAAAGCTTCTGCTTGTCCTGCTGTCGTCGCTAAACGGAAGCTACACTTTCTTGTACACTCCAGCTCCACACCCGCAGCGAACGCAGCCATTTTGACACGCAAGACGGAAGTGACGCGAGGACGCGGCCCGCTTCCGCCCGAATCTGTCTGAATCCGTGCCTCGGCACTGGAGCAAGTCGGAGCGCTCTGGTGCGGTTTGAGTTGCTCCGAATCTGCCAGTGAAACGCACCAACCTGCTCCCGCTCGACCAGTGAAACACGGATTCGTCGCGGCGGAGCAAAAAAAAAAACCTGCTCCGAATCTGCCAGTGAAAAACGCCATAAGAAAGCACGAACTGGATACAGAGACAGAAAACAGACACTCATACACACGCGCGCAGCGTTTCAACTTTCTTGGTTATCTGATTTTCGGAAGACATGTCGGTCGAATCAAGTTTTGTGGTGTTGTTGTGAGATAAGATTATTATGCATGTTAGTATCTGCTAAGCGCCTCATAATTTCTGCCACCCACCTCACCCCTCAGCGAATCAAAATGTGTCTCTCCTAACAAAACTGCATGAACCGGAAACAAAAATAGAGAAAAGCTCTCATGCCACATCGGTGAAACGGCCAGTGCCACTGTTTACCTTCCGTACCGCGGCTTCAGATCTATCGAATGTTTTGAAAACAGGTGCTGCTTTCCACTTTAAACATACTTACACTCATTTGTAAGCTATTTCATTTCACAACGCAATCACAGTCAATATATTACGCGCCATACCGGCAAATGCAGCCTACATCACACCTATTCGAGCGTCGGGGAGAACCAAACCGTGGCCAGCGGCGCGACGCCACGCGTACGGCGCACGAAGCTACGTACAGCACGTCGTAATCACTGTCTTCTGAGCTGGAAAAGCTTCTGCTTGTCCTGCTGTCGTCGCTAAACGGAAGCTACACTTTCTTGTACACTCCAGCTCCACACCCGCAGCGAACGCAGCCATTTTGACACGCAAGACGGAAGTGACGCGAGGACGCGGCCCGCTTCCGCCCGAATCTGTCTGAATCCGTGCCTCGGCACTGGAGCAAGTCGGAGCGCTCTGGTGCGGTTTGAGTTGCTCCGAATCTGCCAGTGAAACGCACCAACCTGCTCCCGCTCGACCAGTGAAACACGGATTCGTCGCGGCGGAGCAAAAAAAAACCTGCTCCGAATCTGCCAGTGAAAAACGCCATAAGAAAGCACGAACTGGATACAGAGACAGAAAACAGACACTCATACACACGCGCGCAGCGTTTCAACTTTCTTGGTTATCTGATTTTCGGAAGACATGTCGGTCGAATCAAGTTTTGTGGTGTTGTTGTGAGATAAGATTATTATGCATGTTAGTATCTGCTAAGCGCCTCATAATTTCTGCCACCCACCTCACCCCTCAGCGAATCAAAATGTGTCTCTCCTAACAAAACTGCATGAACCGGAAACAAAAATAGAGAAAAGCTCTCACATACCCTGCAGTTAGTTTTTTAATGGTTAGCGCATATTACTTACGTGTGGAACGATCACTGCAATATAAGGTCCCTCGCAGAGTTAAATTGTGCGGAAGTCATATACGCGGAAGTTATGTGTGCTTCGCTTGCCTTAAGCGGGGATGTTAACAGGGTCCCCATGTGTGCTTCGCTTCCCTTGAGCAGGGATGTTAACAGGGCCCCCAGTGATATGGGCAAACCACGGACGCGGCAGCCGAACGGCCGCCCACCGCTCCGGCCGGTCCCGTTCTTCCCTCGCGCCAGAGCGTTTTCCCTCGGACCCGGTGAGCCGTTGAAATGAACCGGATCATTGCTGTGAGCTGAGCCGTTCTGAGCCGTTCACTCAAGTGAGCCGCTTTGCCCATCTCTACTCCATGACAACCCTTTCGAGCGCGGGAGGCTTCTCAACAGGAACCGGTTTCAAGGTCGACATTCCAGAGGTGCGAAGCAGCGAAAAAAAGAACAAATTCCTCTTGCACACTATAACAAGGTGTTTCATAGGGTGAAGTACGCTTGTAAGACATACATAATAGTTTTTTCAGCAGAATATGTATACCTGCGTGGGCTGGTTCTCGTACACTTGGAAAATGACGAACATGCTGTTGGGTGTCGCTAGCGGCGTTTTTTGTACCACTTTCAGAGCAAAATTAAATACCTAATTCCTTTCTGTGGGGTGAAAGCGTGCTCGTTCCCGTAAATGTGACACACGATCTGCCAAATTTTACCACAATCTTAAAAAGTTTTCCGAGCGGTAGACAGTCCCTCTTAAGAACTTTTTTTCCTTCTCTCTTTAAATTGTCCTCATGCCTTTTAAATCTACTTCAGTCAAATCGATCAATACTATAGCAAGAACGGAAATTCATAGCCCAGTTCTCTGCCCCTTACGGCAGAAAGTCCATATTTCTCCCTATAATTATTTTTGTCCGTTCTCTCTAGTTTTCTGCCACCAGTATTCTAACCGTCTCTAACTTATTTCAATCGCGGGTATGTTCAGCTTTCCACTGTTCTCCCTAAAACCCAAGGCTTCATGTATAGGGTAGTGCCCAAACGTACACCTGTGTGGATATTCCCGCATTTAATCAGAACATGCCGCCCCGCCACGGTGGTCTGGTGGCTAAGGTACTCGGCTGCTGATCCGAGGGTCGCGGGATCGAATCCCGGCCGCGGCGGCTGCATTTCGATGGAGGCGAAATGTTGAGGCCCGTGTGCTGTGCGATGTCAGTGCACGTTAAAGAACCCCAGGTGGTCGAAATTTCCGGAGCCCTCCACTACGGCGTCTCTCATAATCAGAACTGGTTTTGGGATGTTAAAGGAGTACTGACACGATTTTGCGGCGGCTCAAAATGTACATTTTTCGTTTTCTAGCCATGCATTGTTAACGCCCTCCGCACACGGAAGCCAGGTAACACGTACAAAATATTTTAGTTTGGTTCTAAAGTTTTCGTCGCCCAGCACTGCAAGCCAGCCCCAGCGCAAGGGACACCACGATGACGTATGAGCGCAGTCTATTAAAAATCGCCGAAACCGCTGCCACAGTCACTGGACGACCGTGAAAGTGTCGTTGTTTGCGTGACCCACGTCTAATTGACCACATACGACAGAGTTGCAGCGACGCTGTCACGAATTGCTGTCCCTACATGACTCAGACTTATGGTCGACTATGGTGACACGTCACTAGGGAACCGCCCCCTCGAAATCGAAACCGAAAGTGGGTTTTTAAGGAAGCCGTATTAAAAATATATTCATTGCCCTGTGAGGCACCATGACATCCTTTTCGGGGTTCTCCACGCCAATGCTTTCATTTGCAACAATAATACGAGAATGTCAAAAATTCGTGTCAGTACTCCTTTAAACCCCACATAACAACAGAACATGCTCCGTCGTTTCCCTATCTTCCTCACAGCATGTGCATTTTTCTTCTTTACTGAATTTCGCTTTATAAATACGCTTTCTAAGGCAGCCCGATCTCGCTTCAAACAGTAAAGCGCCTCCTCTTGAATTATCATAAAATGCCTCCCTCTTTATTTCGTTTTTGCCCTTTCGGAGTTATTCAGAGTCGGTTTTTTCCATCGCTGCCATCCAGTAAATCTTCGCCTCTCTGACTTTTCCCTTTACGCTCTTATTGGCAGTTATAACCCTGTCACACGGCGCGTGTAAACGTCGTTCGCAGCAAATGACATTTACAACTAATGTCATTCTGTTTTCGCGTTCCTCGTCTACACGGTCATACAAAATGACATTCGCCAGTGACGTCGATGTTTAGCCCCCGGATACTAGGACAACGAAATGTTACAAATTGTGCCTTTTATTTGCATATTTTCTCTTTGTTAGAAACACAGTGGTAAATATCGGCGGGCTATGTGAAAATATATTGCGATACGATACGGCAGGCAGCATTAACAGGGAAGAAATCCGCACAAGTAGCCAAAGCAAGACTAGCCCAAAGCCGCTTCGATTTCTTCCGTAGCCGGCGATATCGTGGACCGTGCCTCCGTTCCCGTGATCGTGATGGACGACGATCAGTGCAAACGAACATTTAATTCACTACAAAGCGCCGAAACCGGCTGAAGCAGTTCAAGCAACAAACGCGCGTTTGTAAACATGGCCGACAGCTAGGAAGCCTCGGAGTAAACTTGGAGTCTGGGAACAAGAATATAGTTGCGCAGATTGCATCAAATGTTGTACTGTGCGTCAGAAAGTTATCAAACGGCCAGAAGAGAAACTGACAAGAACCGTAACGTTGTGTACATTTTGTTTTTCCTTACGAATTTTGCATCTCATTGCGAAGCCCCTGTCGTCGAGAATACCCATTTAGCGACTGAATGAGTTTGGCGAACGCATTCTGTGGGCGAATGTCATTAGGTGTGAATGTCATTCGCTATGCCCGTGTAGCAGCCACAAAAATGACATTAACACATAATGACATTCGCTGCGAATGTCATTACACGTGCCGTGTGACAGGGGTATAGAGCCGTATATTTACTGGTGAGCCTCCTAGTTCTTTTTCTCCATTGCGTGTCAACGCTCTTTCTATATAAATAACGGAACATCTTCACTGCCCACCTACTCTCTTTCATATTCCTAAGCCTCTCTTCAAACCTTATTTTGCTCTGGGCTTCCCTTGCCTCAAAACTCGCCTATCCCATATCGCCCTTTACAGCCTCGTTTGTCGTTTTCCCGTGAGCACCCAACGCGAGGCTTCCCATAGTTCTTTGATTCACATCCATTCCTGATTGTATCTCTGGCCTCATGCACACCACTGAGTTCCCAAATGTAAGCCCCCGGCCGGTACCATTACCCCTTTCCACAGACCCCTAAGCACCTCGTACCTATTGTATCCCCCAGTGGCGAACCGACGGGGGGGGGGGGGGGTGTTGTTAGTTGTAACCCCCCCCCCCCTGAGGCCGACCTAACCCCCCTCCCACTCCGTAACTGCTCCTATGTCCTAGAAGAATGTGGCGCTAATGTCTCTGCAAAACGCCGAAAAATTAATAAAATAATCATCATCATTGATGTTACTATTATTTGGCACTTTATTTACTTTTTATTTACACACGCAACAACTGTGTAATCGCACGCCCGGCCCTTCGTGAAAAATTGAACCCCCCCTGGCAGAGATCCTGGGTGCGCTACTGGTATCCCCATAACGCTCTGTGCTTCATTTTTGCAGCGTTCCTCTTTCCCTTTGCTGCCAAGGCTTTCTCGTGTACCTCCATGTATCTATCACCCTCATTTACCCATACCCCAAGGTACTTGTATTCGCTTACTCTCGGTATTTCTTGGCCCTGTATGGATACCGCCTGGTCGTTGGGACCATTGAATACCATCAATCCACATTTTGTTACACTAAATCCTAGTCCTAGAGCCTCGCCTTCCTTTCCGCATATATTCACCAGCCGTTGTATATCATCTCGACTGTCCGCGAATAAGACAAAATCGTCAGCATAAAATAAACCCGGAAGCATCTGCTCAATCTTCACGCCGCCCTGTTTGTGTGACAGATTAAAACCAATGTTGCTATCTCTTAGCGCTTTTTCCATTCTAACCATGTACAGCATGAATAACAGCGGCGACAAAGGACATCCCTGTCTCAGCCCCTTGCTAATATCAATGTTTTCTATGCTACTGATTCCTTCCCATTCTATACAAACTGCATTTTCTCGATATATCTCCCTCAACAGCTGTACACAATTGTCGCCTATGTCCATTCCTTCCAATATTTCCCACAATATTTCCTGATTAACATTGTCATACACCCCAGTGATGTCTAGAAAAGCCACATACAACAGCCTGCTTTCTATTTTAGATATTTCTATGCACTGAGTAACGGCACATTCAAGATGTAGAGCGCCATCTGTCGACATCCCCGCAAGTGCCATCCGCCATGTTCATCGGGGCGCCGGAAACCGAAACTTGCGGTAGAGTGTACTTAGTACACTCTACTTGCGGTATCTCAGCACATATCGGCTGCTACCTGCTGCTTGTTTGCGGTCGCTCCGCTATGTTCTCTCACTGCTCTGTGCCGCTGTGCGTGCAACGTGCATCCGTGACGTGCTGGAAACAACGCAGCACCTTTTTTCATCCAAATATCGTCATTGTTTTAACGGCGAAAAAAATAAAATGTACACTGTCACCGCCGCACAGGTAATATCTCATCGAGGATATTAGCATTGCGTGTTCTAGGAACGGTGGTTAACGCGCGTAACATCGCCATTTAGCCTCGTTTCTATTTCCCCGTGAACGTGAGCCGCTTTCCGAGCGACAAAAGCGGATTTATGACGCGCCTGTTTAACAGATTTTCAGCGGACCGGTACATCATGCACGCACGATCGAGAGAGCATGATGGCACGCTTTATGCATGTATTGTTTTCACGGACGAAAACGAGCGTTCGTGGGAATAAATGTGCGTAAGTTTATGGCGTGGTTTGAGCGTACACAGCATTTGTTTCAAAGCAGTGTGCGTAACCGTGCATCCGCGAAGTTGTGCGACATGCAATTCTAAGAACATCACGTCATTAGCACAATAAGCATGCTATGCATGCTTATTGTGCTATTAGCGCAGTGTACTATTGTGGTATTAGCGCAATTAGCGCAGTGTGTGTCTACTCGTCTCGTCCCTTGTCCTTTTGCGCTTTAGATGTTTGGTATATGCATGCAAGTTTCTTGACGCTGCACAATGAATCAACGTTCATCAAAGCTAGATTCTGTATATGTCATTGAAATTTTCAGGTTGTGTTTGATGTGGATGTATGTGGTCGATAGCTCAAAATATCTACGGCCTAGCAGCTTCGGCCGTCGATCGGCGCGCTCATAGCCAACTGAAGTAGGCATTGGGCGCGCGCCAATTCTGAACATCGCATTGCATCCGTCAATGTGATCCTCGGTGCGCCTAATCAACTGCTTGGCGACCATAAGATTAAAGCAAACAAATTTAAAAGCACTTGGAAAGCTGGTATACGGCGCTCCTGCACGTCAGGCAACGCAGGCGCGGTCATGTTGTTCCTCCTAAGTTCCGTCTTTTTCTCTCTATATGTAATGCACTTCCTCGAAAAAGAAAGCTGCGGAGAAAAGTAGCGGTTAAGGCGACCTTGTCGTGCCCCATTTTTGTTACGTTCTCAAGAACCAAGCGAGTACTGTCGCTGCGCGTACCTCCACCCTTTACTAAGGAAAATATGGCAAGGGCCTGGCGACACTGGGAATAAGTTTTCATCCTCTGACACACGTACTTGCCACATGCGCTACTCCTCAGCAGACTTGCTGTCATCAACAGACGAAGCAGTGGATAAAGTGTACTAGCGTATCAGAAGTGAAACACCGGCCCGGCCGCACATGCAAACTCCCAAACGCGACAGTCTAGTTTTTCCGAGACGTTCCTGGCTCATGTGTCCATGCACTGCTTATTTCTAGAAAATATGAAACACACAAATGCGAAGGTTAGATGTTCCTGCGGCTGGAGAAACGAGAGGTAGAAAGCAGCATAGTGACGCTCAGAAACAATGTGGTTTCGATATCTGACGCGCGTTTCTCATCGCATTGGTATAAGTAACATGGAGCATTGTATTTCCATACGAGCTTTCCTTAGACGTTCTACGCTCGGGCCTTGTAGACAACCAAGAATTCCCTCGAACGCTTACCTCCGACCAGAAGTACGCGTCGCAAAATGAGAAATCTCGGCCTACTATTTCCATTACGAAGCAGTGTGCCTCTAGCAGCTGCCTTCTGGGTGGGCATTCAAGAGCGAAAGAATTTGTTATTGTGTTCTCGTCGTCTTTTAGGATCACAGTGAGCTCCCCGACCTTTCGTAGATGGATGACGCCGAAAATTGTGTTTTCTTGGCCCGAAACCACCATCAGTGACAGCCTCCCAGCCTCTCCCAATGCCAGCAATAGCAGACGATTCCGCGACGGCGCCCTGAAGAGCATGACGGGCGCGCCCAGTGTTGCCAGATCACAATGCATTATAATATTACCTATTTGCTCACAAACTCACCAATAATTTTACATAACCGAATGAACGGTGTGTTCAAACCGAAACAGGTAGACGCTTCATGCAGTGTATGCGATGATATTACAGCATCCCCACCATCAGAAATATGGAGCTGGTGCCAGAAAAAAGAAAGTGGCAAGGTCATCCGGCGATATACTGAGCTTTACCAGCTCTTTTGAACTTGACAGCGACGACTTGGGCGCTGAAGTAACAACGTTTTGCTTTTGACTGCCCGTCCGCTTCGGTAGGCACCATAGTTGCAGGACCATGGTTAACCATGGTTGCAAGAAATGACGTCAAAAATACAGGGTGGCCCACGTCGGAACCCGCTAAAAAATATTTAAAATTCATTGTCAGAAAAAATAAATGACTTGCAACCGCTTGGTTTGGCATATGTTATTACAATATCGAGAACATATTCTGAAGATTTCATTGAGATCAGTGGGCAATGAAAAATCACCGGAGCTGCTCTTTAAAGCGGGACAAATAAAAAAAAGTACGCTGGCGAATCCAAACTTATGGCGGCACCTACGAAACCACCGACTCGAACGTTGTTGTCGGACAAAAATGTAGCCGAGTACTCTAGAAAAAAAGAAAGCGCCAAAAGATGAAACGCTTTTTTTTCTTTGCAGAACAAAGTCATCCCCCCCCCCCCCCCCCGAATTTCACCCCCGCTATCATCATCGCGCAATATGACGACACACGCGGGTCAAGCCACCGGTGCCGGACGCGCGCGCCAGTTTCTTTCCACCGCAGCACTCATCTAGGTGTTCTACGCGTTGTCCAGGTCAGCACTACGATTTGCGACTCTCAGTGGCCGGGCATGGAGCGATCTTCGGTGTGCGCTGAAGGTACTAAAGGTATTTCAAGTTTTGAAGTTCTTGATGTGCGACTTCGTGGCTCCCTGAAGCACTGTATTGATCACGAAAAGCTCGGCTACCGTCTGGAAGGGGAAACGCCAGATTGTTCCTTGAAAGTTGGTTTAGTTACGAAAAAGGGAAAAAAAAATGTTTTGGCAGCGTCTGAGACTAGGTTGTCCTGTTCACTGGGGTCTGTTTCGTGCTAGTAGATCCTAATATTTCCTAGGTTTGACTACATTCTAAAATGTGCCGCACGTGCAATCGAACTGTTCGAAAACCCTTCCTCTTCTGTTCAATGTCACTGTTCCAGGCACGTGCAGCGCTATTTCGGAAGTGCAGCTGTAGCGTGACGCTAAAGGCTTTTTGGGACGTATGCAAAAGTGGTTCAGGTTTTTGCTTTTTGCATCGCGCGTCTTTCGTGGGTGGCATTGTTAAACGTGTAGTGCTTAGATTTTTTTTGTGTTCTTAGATTTGCAATTGCGTGCCGAGGGTAAAATGGGGTACACAGACCGTGCGTGCCCCGCCACTGTAGTCTAGTGGCTGTGGCACTCGGCTGCTGGTCCGAAGGTCGCGGCGTCGAATACCGGCCGCGGCGGCTGCATTTCGATGGAGGCGAAATGCGGAGGCCTATGTGCTGTGCGATGTCGCTGCACATTAAAGAGCCCAAGTGGTCGAAATATCAGGAGCCTTCCACTGTGGCGTCTCTCGTAATTATATCGTAATTTTGGGTTGTAAAACCCCAGACTGTGCCGTGGAAATCTTTTTGACCGTGAACACGGGAGCGCGTGGCTTTCTGTACTAGAAGCGCCGTCAGTAAATGCGTCAGAATAGATTTGCGCATGTGCGTGCAGTGCAGCTTTCTTTCGCGCGCATCACTAGTGGGCCTACATGACTACATGACTGCAGTCATGTAGGCTCCCTGCGCATCAAGTCACCGGGGCGCTCGCGTGTCGTCTGCTAGCTGTCTTCCCGAACGCACATTGTGACGACCACTAACGTTTGCATGCTTCAAGTTTAGAGGCGAAGCTCCTTGGGGTCGAGCCTTGTACCACCGGCATGACATAGTACTTAACCTCTTCACTACCAGCGTCCACGTTTGTGGACGCCTATGTTTACGCGCCGTATCGCAACAAAACTGATTTTGTGGAATTCAAATCTACCGCCACTAGAAGATCGACACACAGTCCGGAAATAGGCCCTGATCACGTGATAGGCAAGCGGTCGATTTAGTCGACTGGGGAGTTTCGCTTTTGATGCGTCTGCTGCGGAGGCGGCGTAGGCAGGCGTAGGTTTCTGAACGGAGCACACACGGCGTGACAAACGCGCACGCCCAGGCAACGCGCTGGCCAAAGTTGTCGAAGGTTCGAACGTGTGACGCTGCCGAGTCTGTGTAGTGTCAGCCAGGAAATGCATCTAACTACTACAGTACTACTGAACATTACGTTCACGCGGCTCGCCGCTGCGGATACCGGGTTGCAGCGAACGAAGCTGTCTGCATGGTGAGCGGCTCTGTGCCCAACAACCAGTACCGCATCGAGGACGACACGTCGCGTTTTGGTGTGCTCTCCAGCATCGAAATGGGGAAGCCTTTCGTCCTGCAAATGTCTGAAGGAAACCAAGCCACATCTGCAATGGCAATTCTTCGCGTTTGGGGTTACTTGAAAAGCAGTGGCGCCAGCACGCGTGCTATATTAACATGTTGAAGAAATGTACCGGCAAAGGTGCTGCTACATCTGCTGATGCTACATCCGAAGACGTTGCTGATGAACCTTCCCAAGTCCAGTATGAACCGGTATGTTTGCCTGTATTAATGATCTCAAGGCTTGCTTATTAAGCGTTTCGCTGCAATTATGGACCTCACACTTAAAGTAGTTATTTTACATATGCGTGCGAGCCATTTACACAGGTATTTCGTATTGTAAGATTGACAGATTTAAAATACCTAATAGTAAAAAAAAAATGAGTGTATCAACAGCTGCCATTTTTTCTACACCGACGACAGACGTGTAAGATGCGTGTGCAAATGGTGTTTAAAAAGCTCACGAAACTGAGTGATGGTGAGTGAAAGCCACAGCTTCTACATCATAACCTTGTTTTAGGCAATCTAGGTGAAGTACAAGAAAGGGAAAATTAAACAGTGCAGCTGAGCATTGCTATGAGAGGTTAAAGACCTCTCGTATCTTTTTCAGTATAGGCATAAAAAAAAATAGCCAATCGTTGTCAGAACTATAATTAAGCCATGGCCCATCATCAACTATGTAAATAATTCCTTTGATAGCCTGTACCATTAACTACAGTAATAAATTTGATAACATGCTGCACTGGCCATATTGATCAATTATCATTTTTGGGGCACTAGAATAATTTTCTTGCTTGTTTGTCCTTACTGGGATTAAATTTTAAATCAAGCCAATGGTAAGAACATTACTTGGCCACTACAATTTTTACAAGCTTGTTTTTTGAGTTAGTGTAGATCAAGTAGCAATTATCTGTATGCCATCTGTTTTATAGCTGAATCATAGTAATGAGAGAATGCATGTGGACAACGTGATCATGGAGGTAGTGTAATTAATAGCTGAATATATCAACTTTCATACACAGCAATACAAGTTTGCTCAATGTCTGGTGAAACACCAATGTGCGACGAATTTTTTTTTTCTCAGTTTCGCTTTTTCATCTAATTGACAAAATCAAATATAACCCACAGGCTTTTCACAACATTTTATGCCCTGTATTTGTTTGACCAGTCATGATGAGCCATGATACATGCAAAACAAAAATGGTCTTTTGTGTAAGTGCATATGCTTATCTTTTGTTGAATAAAACCTAACAGCCGCTATGAGGCAAAAAGCATTAAATCACGTTGCACTGACCTTTTCTGTGCTTTGTACTTCTCCTGCTTGGGCCCAAACGAGCTTGCAGTGTTTTGTAAATAAAGTAACAAATAAATGCTTAAATCAGCTTGCACTAGCAGGATCCTATACATGGCAGTTTTTATGTTGTTTTTTTAAGTTCACAAAGGTGTAAACAGAAATCTTTTTGAGAAAAGTAACACCTTAAGGAACATCTTCTTCCTAGCTTGTTCTGGGTGTGTGATTTGTGTCATGGGGTGTTTTCCCTGGCACCCATTTTTGTACATCTAATCTGTTGCAGCCACAGCTAGCAGAGGACACACCTGAAAAAGCCTTTCTGAGGCGTGAAGCAAGGTGCTATTCAAATTTGCAAGCGACGACCAAGGAGAAGATCAATAGACTGCAGCAAGCCCGTCGCCGGCTCCTTCAAAAGGTTGCCCACCTCCAAGACGTCATTAATGATTTAGTTGGTAATAGCTTCAGTAGTTACTGAAGCGAAATACCTTCAGTAGTTTCTCAATAATGTATTGGAGAGCTTGTTCACTTCACATCCAAAGAGTAGACTGGTTTTTTTTTTATGTTGCCACAACATTGTTTGGCAGCTAAGTTAATCATAGTGCCTGCAGCCTCTTGCTGAGAAACAGGGTTCTTTTTGCTTGATTCTTTTCCTGGTTTTAGCATTCACTGCAAGGACCCACTGGTTTTAGTGATAACATACACTGCATGGATCACTAATGGAGTGCGAAAAGGAATCTCATTAAAACGAGATTGTTATGAGCATGACTGTACAGTTCTAAGAGCACTGGGCCATGTTAGCAGTCAGTAGGTGCAGCTTCCTTATGGTGAACCAAGCTGGTGCCTCATGTGTACAAATGCAAACCTACCATCCATTTTGGTCATTTGCCCTGTGGGCACACTGAAAAAGCTTTGTTAGGGTGCATGAAGTTTTCGAATCTGTCATTGGCACGTAGCATTGTAGGTAAAAGGTGTTTCACTACTCATGCAAACAAGCAAAATCCTAAAGACTCGAGCTTTAAGTGTCATAGTTGTGGTTCCTCAACATCTACCTAAATAAACTGAGGTACACAGTGACTTTTGCATTTTTCCTTCTCGGGAATGTGACTACTTCTAGAAAACAAACTTGTGACATTGCACTCATAAAACAATAGTACTACCACTGAGCAGTCGTGGCAAGCTCATGAGCACAGTGTACAGACATCAGGGCAGAAATGGGATGCCTTACTGTAGCATGTTTCTTGTTTTGCTTTATATTCTAGCTTTAATCACTTGCACATAAATTCTGCTAAAGCATTTGTTTTGCATGGCATCAAAGCAAACTGTATGAACCATGACTATGCGTCGCTAGAGCATACTGTATAGTGATGTGGACATTTTGTGAATGCTCTTAATGCCTTATTCATGAGACAAGTGTAACCTAGAGGACAGCAATGCATTTTCAATGTTTACTCCGGCACATCCATCAGCTGATCATTGTTAAATTTGTCTCTTCGTCACCTGGAACATGATGGTTTTACTACCAAAATATTCATTGGGTTTAGTGTACTCTCTTTAGTGTACGCGTTCTATGATTTTGTGTACACTGTGACAATGAACAGTTGGTGTATATATTAAATGAAGTGTAACTTGATTACTGTTTTTATACTCTGTCAAATATACACTCATTTGGGGATCAGAGCTTACTAAAGCTGTTTGCCTTTTAATGTTGCAATGCTTTGGCTGTGCTTGAACAGTGCTAACATTTTTCTAGGTGTGCAATAAAACATAAGCTATCTGTCTGCTTTTTACTTGCAGCAAAAGCCAGTGTAGTTTAATGGCTGCAGATTTTGTTTGTTCTTTCACTGCACCTTCTTTTTTTCAACTTTAATTTTGTGACCAACAGCTGCCCTTTTGAGATGGTCGCATATTTTTGCAACCAGTACCATCACAAAAGCCTCCAAGTGTTTGTGATTACAGCACACATATTATGGCCTGTAGGTGTAAGATTGGATACAGTGTCTCTGTAAGCAAAAATGCAGCTACAACGCAAGAATACCTGACCCTACTGTCTTATTTACATGAATGTATTAGGGGTGCTTATTGTGTAACATTATTGTATAACATTATTATAGATATGTCCTCTAGCATTCAAATATGGTCACTAATACTGATGCTATGGACCAGCAGCATGATTAGCTTTTTGTTGTGTAACATTATTGTATAACATTATTCTAGATATGTCCTCTAGCATTCAAATACGGTCACTAATACTGATGCCATGGACCAGCAGCATGATTAGCTTTTTCTATGTGATGCTTGCAATTTTCCTTTACTGCTTTACCGTCTACAATATACCCAGTTATCTTGTTTCTTCCTGCATTTGTGTGAAACATGCTGGCACCTGTGTGAAATGTGCAATGAGCATTCAATAAATAACAAAACAATCAGTGTTGTAAAGAATGTGCATCCAAGTACGGTGGCAATTGCACAATCAGTCCACAAGCCCACATGAATTCCATGCTCTCCCTTTGGTTCTGTGTATCCAGTTTTAAAGCCAATAGCTCGCATATATCATGGAAATGGCTGTTCCAATGTTGTGTCACATCAGCGGTGAAAGTCCCTACCGCAATGTTGGAGGAGCTGTTGCACGGCTAATATCGCATTCGAAAAGTGCTGACTAATGCAGGGGGGTGCAAGAGGTGCATTTACACCCACCAAGTCACACCAGCCACTCTTACTCTATCACCTCCAAAACAAAATCCTGCCGACGCCCATGGACCAGTTCACATAACGCACGAATTCCGTCCACTGGCTGTATTGTGCGTTAAGGTGTTTATTAGATGAAACTAGACGCAGCCCTGCGGCAACGGTCTTGTCCAAACGGGCACGGACCTCGAGCACGAGCGGCGTCTTTTTCAACAGAGCGCTGAAGAACGAACCCCACTGTAAGGCGCTGGAGAGGACGGCCCACTACAAGGTTCCAATGCTTCTTTACATGTGCAACGAGACTGGACGCCCGAGGAGCGGTTCGACAGCGTAACAACGTGGCACCACACACTGCTAAAAAAACAGCCCGTAAATCCGAATAAACGGCGACGACCTCGGCGTGTCGAGCCGGCCAATGCTATTTATTTGTCTCAAAACGAAGGACGCACATCGGAGACTGACAAAATGGAAACACGACATATGATGTTCCTCAAAACATCTGTAAGTGCAAAACAGCGAGGCCAAAATTTGCTAGAAAACACACACCGCTGTTAAAGGGCACAACAGCTGATTTCACAAACCTTAATGTGGCATAATAAAAATGGATCGCGGTCCGACGCTCTGCACAGATTTCCACGCGAGAGCGCTGGCAAGTCAATCGACAACAGTGTCATGCGTAAACGGCGCCATATCAATTATATAGACTCTGGTCAGGCACGCCTTTCGTCGGCCTCTCGCCGTCCTTCCGTCCTCCATCGGCGCCCATGCTGCCCATGCCGCGAACGCTGCTGCAAGCGGCAGGCGCCACTAAAAGTTACCGGGTGCCAAACACACAACCTCGAGTGGTCCGGCTAGAGTGTACTAGAATAGGGACATTTAGCGTGTCCCGCAAAGGTGTAGCGGATGCCGGATAGCGTGTAGCGTTGTTTTTTTTTGCAGTGAAGTGGCGCCAGCTATGGGGGATAAACAGAACAAGCAAACCCGCGTTATATGTCCCCCGAGATTCTGGAAGCCACTCACTAAGCCTACAGCTTCGATAATTTCAGTCGGGCTCTCAGAAACGGCGTTGAATCATCACGGATACTTTACTGTCGAAGCCGCATGATACAAAGCTAAGGCAAATACAACCGTCAGTTAGTTACTTAAAGGGTCCCTGAAACGTTTTTTTGACATTGCGTCACTGATTAGGCAACACAATTGCGAAATCATTCACACCATAAATAAAGCGAAGCACAATGCGCTAAGGCAGCTATGGGCTTATTTCTGTCGCCTTCCTCCTTACCACTGCTGTTCCTCCTCAACTCGATGTGCTGCGGAGTGCGCGCTAGCGACGACAGCGCCTCCCGCGTCAGCCGCTCTGCCGAGCCTCCCGTAGTGACATAGCGCCCCGATATGCTCACTGAGGTCGCCCGCCTCGGCAGTGCTAGCCTCTGTAATAGAGCGCCGGCGACTCGTGTGACGCCGCCAGATGACGCGATGATACCGTTGGCTGAAACGAAGGAGTACGTTGTAGAAGCACGTTGTTCGCAGCTAGGTTTTGAAAATTACGTGCACGTCACTTGGGTCGGGGCCAATCAGCGACCTCTCATTCGATCGCTCGATGACGGGGGCGTTTGAAAACGCTTTTTGGCGAGCCGCTGCGACCTTTTGCGATACGCGTGTTCAAAACCTTATTGTAAATTACACACTTTACGCACAGCGCTAAAATCTGTCCTGTAATGGTCCTAGTGACCCGCTCTACCGGATCACCATGTTTGCACAAAACCGTCAAAACCGTTTCAGGGTCCCTTTAAGGGCTACAGAGCGCGCGACGACCACTTGAAAGATTCGAAGCGGAGGTAGAGTGTACTAGAATATTTTGAGTGGCGCGACCGGAGCGGGCGCGCCGTGCAAACCGGTGTTACAGTGTACTAGAATATACGGGTAGTGGGCTCAGAGAGCGGCTGGGAGTGACGCTTCTCACGTTGACGGCACGAGATGGCGCCAGTAGAGCATGGGCTGTATGCAGTACGAAGCTCGAGCAGGCTCGCGTACCATACTCCCGCTGTACGTTACGTCGCAGCATGGAATTGTTGCTCCGCATTTCAGTGCCTGTCCCGTGAAACAGTTACTGCTGCCCGCAAGAATTGCCGGGTTAAATGGCATACGTAAATGATAATAGTGAGTTTTAGTATATCGGAAAGCAGCAAACGTAAAGATTTAGCGTTAAGGTTAACGTTACGGTAAAGCTGGGTGCACTTAACGGCACAAACTAGACTTTTAGTATAGCGGAAGAGAGCGAAACGTTAACGCTAACGCAAAGGCATATACGACGACAACTACACCTTAAAACAACTCTTATTAAATCCCTAAGTGCGCCACAAAGTCATTCAACCAGTATCGTGTAAGTGTGTTGTGAGTGCTGTGTCGGCAGACCCGAAAAACATCGCTTCGTCTCAAAATGCCGCCATCGAGTCTCCTTTCTGACCCGTATACTGCCTGTCATTTCGAAGTTGCGATGACATAGGAGCGCTTAATTTATACATTGGAAACCAGAGAAGCTACGCAGGCAGTCCATGTCGTCGAGGCTATGCCATATACGAGAAATTTCACGGACATTTCCGCTTTGAGAAGGCGGATTTTTCACTTGTCATCAGTGCCCCGGAGCTTCTGCAACATTTCTCCAGTGCCAAGGGGGTGCGCATCTGTGCATGTGCCTGCGAAGGCTGGCTTATCCAAGTCGCCTTTGTGACTGAAGGAATACTTCGCCAAACAATACTGTCATTTCAAGCATTATACATACAGTAATGCACCACACTACTCGTCTCGGCTTTATTTAATTGCTTGTAGCTTGAAACAGCCGATGTACAAAAAGAAAGAAGCCTCGGTGGCAGTGCCGCCATCTCGACGAGACTACCGTAAACGTGAGCAAAGCGACATGGCCTCTGAGATTTCGAGCGCCGGCACGCGCAGTCTCGAAGGCCGTGAAAGCGAGTGCACTCACATTTTAAGCCTTGTGTGCCGCTTACTGAGAGCGTATCTTGAAAACGGCGACACATTGTCACCAATACACGGCTGGCGAAGCTTAATTAGCCAAACCTAAGGCAAATAAGAACATGAGCGGGTAATGAATGAGCTTAACAATGCAGGCCGATGTCCCGACAGATCTGAAGCGAGCGGTCTCACTTCGACTGACGCCGCCATCTTGGCAGCCGTACGGGTCCCTTTGCGAGCGTTAGCGTTGAACGATAGCTTCCGAAAATAGCGTAGGCACGTAATGGTATCGTATACGTTAAGGTTCTGCGCATGCGCGGTGTGTTCCACGGTAACTTAACGTTAACGCTAAATCTTTGCGTTTGCTGCTTTCCGATATACTAAAACTCACTATTGTGGCTTGTAAAACCGTACAGCATGGCTCGATGGGACCGGATTTGCTCAGAGGCGCTCAGTGTCTTTAAGTGTGCGCTGTCTCTAAACGACGATCTACTTACATAAAGAACATTAATCCTATGATAAACGGTTTGTCAACAGATTGAGAGCTGATTTTGGGAGCTCGGCGCGGTCTTGCCGGGGTCAGCACATGAAAATTTTTACTGGGCATAAAAAGGAGAAGCCGCTGCATCCCTACCTAATAAGTTTCGAACTTGCATCATTCCGTACGCGAGAAGTCGGTGTTGAAAAAGTGAAAATTGCGAACCATCAATTGCGTGAACGATTATTACCAGATTATATGTAACTTTGCACAACTTTTCGGCCACGATTTTCAGAAGTTCGCCAAAAATAGGTGTTAGGTTGGCAGACCTAACTCGTAGCTTTTTCCGGATAGACCATTCTTATCATTCGATGCATCCTATGATGTTTCCGGGTTCGCAAAGGACAGACGTACCTGGTGGTGCGACCTTCTAGCTAATCCCAAAGTCCGGTGTTGTCATGTTCCCTGGCTGCAGAGAGCTACTGAGCGGCTTTAACATATCACTTCGTACTCTCCGGAGAAACCAAAGCGTTGGTGAGCAACAAATAGCCACTTGCGTGTTCTATAAAAGGGAAGTACAAGAAAGACATGTTTTCATGACATACCCACTCTTTATTTACAGCCGTGCAGGTGTTTTGCATTCCCGAAAGTGCATAATTAATAGGGCGTCCCATCATGCAATAAATTTCTGAGAAAGGCAGAAGTTCTAGAAAAAATTTCTCAGCTAAATTCACACTTGCAGTAGTCGTACGTGTGTACTTACAACGGCTACATTTTATGACTAAGTGTCAATTAATATTCCTTGTAATTAGTAGACTTCATAAATACTGCTTTAATCGCTAACAAGTCCGTGCAAAGTAGTAGTCCGCCTCAGATAACCCAGACATCAAGCATTTCGAAAAGGAAACAAAAATCGCGAAATACGCGTTATAATGAAATAGACGCGTGCTTGCGCACCGCTGCTCAAGCGTCCCGAGTGATGATTTGGCAAATGCACGGCTGCGTGCGTTTGTCGTCGCAGCGTACATGTCTTCGCCACGCAAGGAGGTTCGAAATGTGTCACGACTTAAATGGCAGCGAGATAAGCGTAAGCGTGTTCCGAGATGCATCATATGTAGCTATGTAACTGTCAAATATCGCCTGCAGCGCGCATTCATTTCGCATTCCACGTATACTTCAAGGCTGCTTGTCCTTACTGGTAAAAAAAACAAACAAATGTGACAAAGTTCAGCATGAAGGGAATCATTCCCGGTTTATCTGAACCGAGCTGTAACTTTCTAACTGAAATATAAGGGATTAAAGCGATATTTAAAATTTTGAGTAGGTAAAAAATATGTAATTGATACTTACTGATAAAAAAATACTGGTTGAAAGTACAAATCACTGCCCACAAGGTATGTGAGACTATTTCGCTCCAGCTGTCAGATATATTAAATTCTTTGTGCATGGTTGTTGAGACACGACCCCGTGGTGTTCTTTCAGAGAACATAGGCCGAAGAAACAACTACGAGCACTCACTCAACTTCGCTTGCAAGTTTTTTTTCTTTTTTTTGCTTTGGTGCTTTCGGTGACACATTAAGGCCTTTTACAAGAAAGTGAAGCCTTCTGGCGGCACCCAACTTAGCGATTCTGGATGTAAGCATCGGGGTTAAGCACTTCGTGGTTCTCGCTGCATCCTAAACAAGGAGTATGAGCTTTGCGCAACAGGATCACATCGACTGTGCTGTAGCTGCAGAACAGCGAAGGAAACGCGAGTTACTTCATTCTGCGCTCGAGGTAGCGGAGAACAACAGCACACGACACAGCGTCGCAAACAAGACAGTAAAAAAAAGCAAACGCAAGTCGCTGCTACTGCAGCAGGCGGGAGTAGGGAACCCTAGGCGGGAGTGCCGCCGAGCGTACAGAGCCGCCGAGCCGCCGAGCGTACAGCCCACGCTACCGCAGCGCCGCCGCATACATACGCGACCCGTCAACACTCTCCGCCTCACGCCGGCGCGTGGAGCATGCCCTCTCCTGAACCCCCTACCCATATTCTAGTGCACTGTACCGGTGTCCCCTCTCGCATGGAAAGCAGCGGTGGCGCTGGCGTGCCTAACCATTGGGGCAGCCGGCGCGCGGCGGGCACGGCCAGCGTGGCCCGAGCTGTGGTGCTCATTCTAATTCCTTTTTTTTTTCGCGTGTGCGTGCGTGCTGTGCCATGCACATTGCAATAAATATTGTACAAACATAGGTACGGCAGCACAGTCACGCTGGCCGGCGTTTTCACAGATACATCTAATAAAATAAAATAAAGATCCGTTCGGTGCGCCTTGCAAGCATCTGATGCGCTCGCAGCTTCGTTGCACGATCCCCTCTCGCGGGGCGCGATGGAGGCGTTAATTTTATTGAAAATAAAAGCAGTTTTTAATCAGAACTCCCTTATACATGATTGGCGTGCAGGAAAACGTCAGGCAGTGAATTACTTTGTGGGATATATTGCAAAAATCTGGCATAGGTGACGACGGCACATATTTTAGAATGGGAATAACATCGCAAAAAAGCAGCCTGCACAAAATAAGAAGAATAAGAAAAAAAAACAAGGAAAACGTCGTAAGAGTGGAGGCACGGATGTCCGTCATTCCCGATGTTATACATAAAGATGTGGAGAGTACGGGAAGAGAGCTCGAAATGAGCAACATTAGTTTCAATCTGCTCTAGCAGGCCAATGTCGAAAACGGCAAGACCTTCTAGGTCTGTTTCATGCTGAGTACAGGGTCCCGTTTGGCTAATACTGAACTGTTACAATTTACTGCCCGGAATTACCAACTTCCTTATTCTCATCCTGTAAAATTATTGAATACGTCTCACAATTATTTAGCTAGTTCGTTACCGATAGTTATGTTCATATCGAAGCCATATCTTTCTTAAAGATTTCTTGAAAATGACCCAACTTAAATACCTCTGTAATTTCTATTTTTGTACATTTTTGCTGGTTACGTCAGGCGAAGTCGACGTCATTTTTTATATTTTAAGAGAGCAGTTTAACTGGTTCAGTGGCGCACCGACGGGGAGGGGGGGAGGGGTGTTATGGGGGTTGTAACCCCCCATATGGTGCTAACTGTAACCCCCCTGAGGCCGACCTAACCCCCTCCCACTCCGTAACTGCACCTGTGTCCTAGAAGAATGTGGCGCTCTCAGCAAAACGCCGAAAAAATAATAAAATAATCATCATCATTGATGTTATTATTCTTTGGCATTTTATTTACTTTTTTACACACGCAACAACTGTGTAATCGCATGCCCGGCCCTTCGTGAAAGATTGAACCTCCCCCCTCCCCTCCCCCTTGGCAGAGATCCTGGGTGCGCTACTGAAATGGTTCCACATGTATAATACTAATTCATAGGGTCTCAACCCGTCTACCTACTTTCTTCTTAATAGATGACCTTCTACGTATCTATAGATGCGTTCGCATTGGCAGCATTACAGTGATTGTTCTCGTGAGCTACTCGTTACTTCTGAGTACATTGGACTAGCGTTCGGAATCCGCTGTTATTTTTAATACATATTAACGACATATTGATGGAAGTTATAACTTATTAGGGCACCATTTGAGATCGAATTATTAGCAGACTATTGCGTCCATCTTAACAAAATCAACAACTATGAGGAATGGACACATTTCTCTCTGGTGCTCTCATTACGGCATGTAGCTGAAGATAAACGAGTGTTTATAAGAACAAAAAAAAAAAAACCGAACACGATACAAGACCTTCTTTACTTACGGTTTTCAATCGGAATCGCTCCCTGGTATATCTGAATGCAAGTACTTAGGCGTCGCATTACTCACTCTCTCATTTGGAAAGGTCACACTATTCTCACCAGAGCGTCACCAGTCCGTAATTTTGGTTCCATTAGATAATAACTAAAAGAAACATTTGCAAAACCTAATTTGTCAGTATACATATCATTTTTCAGACCAGGACATGGACATGCATGCGCAGTTTGGGACTCCTGCATAAATCGTAGTACAAAGACCGGAGAAAATTTAAAGCGCAACGCCGTTCGCTACTTATATTCTAAGTAGTAGCGGAACTGACCTTTCGGACCTAATTAAAGAGCACCATGTATGAAGATTTTGAGTGTGCCAGAAAATCCAGACTAATTAAAAAGTCTTTCCCTGAGCTGTACGCTTTACCACTGCGGTCGCAGCTGAGGAGACATCACCATAATAAATCTTTAATCCCTTTTATTACCAAAACAAGTCCTTCGGAATATCTATTTTTCCCTCGCATCATCTCTGAATGGAATAGTTTATCTCTCACGACTTCACACAGCACGGACTGGAATAGTTTATCTCTCACGACTTCGCACAGCACGGACCTAATTTTTCATAGAATACCTTAATTGATCCTTAAAGTTTCTTCACCACACTTGAACGTTAGTACCTAAACGTAACATTGTCACACTACACCCTTTTCATTACTCAACATTCTAAGATTTCTGAGCTATAGGAGTGAGTGTATGGTTTCTTCAGTTTAACTATATTTATAGGAAACGAAAGTAACAGTGTGAATAATTATGCTTGGTACAGCATGTTTATATCTGGTACGTCACACCGAAAGGGTGATGTGGACACGCAGCAAAACAATATCTCACTTTTCACAAGTAGGCGATAGGTAGAACCTTCTTTGTGTTTGAGTAAAAATGCCCATACCAAAAATGAGCACCGATATCTAGCGTGCAGTAGAATTGCGGGCTGATTGAAAACTATATTTGATGATTGCAATGCTCGCACGCTCGCCGTGTTCATAGGTAATAACATTGCGTTTTGAGCAGAAACCTTGGAAGTAAGCAGGCAAGCAATATGAAAAGACATCGATCGCCTAGTTAAAAGTTGATGAAGCTGCATGTGGCGCATCGCTGCTCGAGTGATCCATTGGCGCTTCATTATAAAACCAAAATAAACCTATCTACACCTGCCAGGCGCTCTCCCGGCGCAAATTAATTGCCATCAGGGTGGTAATGCAGTTCAGGTGTGATGAAACGGTTCGTTTTTACGTTCCTTTAATATAAACTCGCGCCACTCTTGCGAACATTTTTGTGAGCGCGCCGGCAAGCAGACGCCCGCGAGGCGGGCCGGCCGGAGCAACCAAGGTCTGACGACTGCAGCGCCGCCGCTGCGTTCCATGCGGAGAGGGCCCCTCTCCGGTCGGCAGTCGCGCCACTCAAAATATTCTAGTACACTCTAGCGGAGGGCGGTCAGTCGGCCATCTTTGCCAATGCGCTGTTTACGCCCGGTATTCCGCCCTACGCAAAGCGCTTGCGTATAGCGGTTTACCGGACACGCTAAATGCCGGTGTCCCCTCTCGCATGGAAAGCAGCGGTGGCGCTGGCGTGCCTAACCATTGGGGCAGCGGTCGCGCGGCGGGCACGGTCAGCGTGGCCCGAGCTGTGGTGCTCATTCTAGTTCATTTTTTTTTCGCGTGTGCGTGCGTGCTATGCCATGCACATCGCAATAAATATTGTATAAACATAGGTACGGCAGCACAGTCACGCTGGCCGGCGTTTTCACAGATACATCTAATAAAATAAAAGAAAGATCCGTTCGGTGCACTTGGAAGCATCTGATGCGCTCGCAGCTTCGTTGCACGATCCCCTCTCGCGGGGCACGATGGAGGCGTTAATTTTATTGAAAATAAAGCAGTTTTTAATCAGAACTTCCTTTATACATGATTGGCGTGCAGGAAAACGTCAGGCAGTGAATTACTTTGTGGGATATATTGCAAAAATCTGGCATAGGTGACGACGGCACACATTTTAGGATGGGGATATATCATCGCAAAAACGCAGCCTGCACAAAATAAGAAGAATAAAAAAAAATTACAGCATATCCACGGAGTGAATGATGATGAGTGGGCGAAGCTCGGGATGTGCATCGTAGATCGTGCCGAGTTCCGGATTAATTTAGTTAACGCGCATGCTACGAATCCTCACGGTTCAACTATGCACAATGCACAAGTGAAATCTCCCACCGGCACTTCATTGCAAGTCAAGATCCAGTATATATATATATGGGTTTTGCCGGTGAACGCTTCTCCAACGCGAGCAGTCGGTATTTCTCAATCAAGAAACTCGCTAGGAGACGCTGCCTGCGCCAACATTAGTGAGTTTTAGTATATCGGAAAGCAGCAAACGCAAAGATTTAGCGTAAGGTTAACGTTACCGTGGAACACACCGCGCATGCGCAGAACGTTAACGTATACGATACCCTTACGTGCCTACGCTATTTTCGGAAGATATCGTTCAACGCTAACGCTCGCAAAGGGACCCGTACGGCTGGCAAGATGGCGGCGTCAGTCGAAGTGAGACCACTCGCTTCAGATCTGTCGGGACATCGGCCTGCATTGTTAAGCTCGTTCATTACCCGCTCATGTTCTTATTTGCCTTAGGTTTGGCTAATTAAGCTTCGCCAGCCGTGTATTGGTGACAATGTGTCGCCGTTTTCAAGATACGCTCTCAGTAAGCGGCACGCAAGGCTTAAAGGCCGAACCACACGTACGCTTCTAAGACGCGTACGATGCGCGTGCGCTTACTTGCGCGCGCTCATTCGCTTAACTGCGCATGCGTACATGGCGCAGGCGCATCTGGGCGCGTCTAGGCGCGTAGAACAAGCCCGGCTTGATATCCGCGCTCGATTTCACGCGTCCCACACGCGTTTGGAGTCCTGTATACATGCGCAACTACGACGTGGCTTTACTCCTGCACCAGTTCGATTGTTTGTTCTTTGCTTTTCATGCTTAATTAGCAAGTGTCTATGCATTACAATTACGCTTGTACTCATATATTTATTTTCAACCACTGTTTAAAGACATTTAGGCACACTAAAGCCCTTATTGGGCTCAGGTGCTTCCCGTCACCGTGGGCGTGGTTGCACTTCGTCGTGCGCGACCTATCGTGCACCTTGCTACAGCGTGCACGACGCCATCGAATGCGCGCTAGTGTTCGTCTAGCGGTGCTTCGTGGTGTGGAGTGGCCTTGTGAGGCACCACCTCTGCCATGGGATTGTGGCAAGGCCTACATCGCGTAGCGTGAAGCTGTATCAGTGGATCGGCACGAAGCGGTACCTGCTACGCCGACGTCTGCATAACCGGAGTGAACGCGCGCTGGCGCACGCGACGTGCGGTTGCAAGCCACTATTCCGCGCCAGGCGCGGCAGAGTTTCGCGCGTCGACGCGTGCGTGGATGCGTACAGAAGCGTACGTGTGGTTCGGCCTTAAAATGTGAGTGCACTCGCTTTCACGGCCTTCCAGACTGCGCGTGCCGGCGCTCGAAGTCTCAGAGGCCATGTCACTTTGCTCACGTTTACGGTAGTCTCGTCGAAGTATTCCTTCAGTCACAAAGGCGACTTGGATGAGCCAGCCTTCGCAGGCACATGCACGGATGCGCACCCCCTGGGCACTGGAGAAATGTTGCAGGAGCTCCGGGGCACTGATGACAGGTGGACAATCCGCCTTCTCAAAGCGGGAATTTCGGCGAAATTTCTCGTATACGGCATAGCCTCGACGACATGGACTGCCTGCGTAGCTTCTCTCGTTTCCAAAGTATAAATTAAGCGCTCCTATGTCATCGCAACTTCGAAATGACAGGAAGTACGGGTCAGAAAGGAGACTCGATGGCGGCATTTTGAAACGAAGCGATGTTTTTCGGGTCTGCCGACACAGCACTAACAACACACTTACACGATACTGGCTCAATGATTTTGTGGCGCACTTAGGGATTTAATAAGAGTTGTTTTAAGGTGTAGTTGTCGCCGTACATGCCTTCGCGTTAGCTTTAGCGTTTCGCTCTCTTCCGCTATACTAAAAGTCTTGTTTGTGCCGCTAAGTGCACCCAGCTTTACCGTAACGTTAACCTTAACGCTAAATCTTTACGTTTGCTGCTTTCCGATATACTAAAACTCACTGTTGTCTCTCGCGTTTGCCGGGGGTAGAGTGTACTAGAATAGGGACATTTAGCGTGTCCGGTAAACCGCTATACGCAAGCGCTTTGCGTAGGGCGGAATACCGGGCGTAAACAGCGCATTGGCAAAGATGGCCGACTGACCGCCCTCCGCTTCGAATCTTTCAAGTGGTCGTCGCGCGCTCTGTAGCCCTTAAGTAACTAACTGACGGTTGTATTTGCCTTAGCTTTGTATCATGCGGCTTCGACAGTAAAGTATCCGTGATGATTCAACGCCGTTTCTGAGAGCCCGACTGAAATTATCGAAGCTGTAGGCTTAGTGAGTGGCTTCCAGAATCTCGGAGGACATATAACGCGGGTTTGCTTGTTCTGTTTATCCCCCCATAGCTGGCGCCACTTCACTGCAAAAAAACAACGCTACACGCTATCCGGTATCCGCTAGACCTTTGCGTATACCGGTTTACCGGACACGCTAAATATCCCTAATATTTTGAGTGGCGCGACCGCCGGCCGGAGAGGGGCCCTCTCCACATGGAACGCAGCGGCGGCGCTGCAGTCGTCACACCTTTGTTGCTCCGACCGGCCCGCCTCGCGGCCGTCTGCTTGCCGGCGCGCTCACAAAAATGTTCGCAAGAGTGGCGCGAGTTTATATGAAAGGAACGTAAAAACGGACCGTTTCATCACACCTGAACTGCATTACCACCCTGATGGCAATTAATTTGCGCCGGGAGAGCGCCTGGCAGGTGTAGATAGGTTTATTTTGGTTTTATAATGAAGCGCGAATGGATCACTTGAGCAGCGATGCGCCACATGCAGCTTCATCAACTTTTAACTAGGCGATCGATGTCTTTTCATATTGCTTGCCTGCTTACTTCCAAGGTTTCTGCTCAAAACGCAATGTTATTACCTATGAACACGGCGAGCGTGCGAGCATTGCAATCATCAAATATAGTTTTAAATCAGCCCGCAGTTCTACTGCACGCTATATATCGGCGCTCATTCTTGGTATGGGCATTCTTACTCAAACACAAAGAAGGTTCTACCTATCGCCTACTTGTGAAAAGTGAGATTTTTGCTGCGTGTCCACATCACCCTTTCGGTGTGACGTACCTGATATAAACATGCTGTACCAAGCATAATTATTCACACTGTTACTTTCGTTTCCTATAAATATAGGTAAACTGAAGAAACCATACATTCACTCCTATAGCTCAGAAATCTTAGAATGTTGAGTAATGAAAAGGGTGTAGTGTGACAATGTTACGTTTAGGTACTAACGTTCAAGTGTGGTGAAGAAACTTTAAGGATCAATTAAGGTATTAATTCTATGAAAAATTAGGTACGTGCTGTGCGAAGTCGTGAGAGATAAACTATTCCATTCAGAGATGATGCGAGGGAGAAATAGATATTCCGAAGAACTTGTTTTGGTACTAAAAGGGATTAAAGATTTAGTATGGTGATGTCTCCTCAGCTGCGACCGCAGTGGTAAAGCATACAGCTCAGGGAAAGAGATTTTAATTAGTCTGGATTTTCTGGCACACTCAAAATCTTCATACATTGTGCTCTTTAATTAGGTCTGAAAGGTCAGTTCCGCTACTACTTAGAATATAAGTAGCGAACGGCGTTGCGCTTTAAATCTTCTCCGGTCTTTGTACTACGATTTATTCAGGAGTCCCAAACTGCGCATGCATGTCCAGGTCGTGGTCTGAGAAACGATATGTATACTGACAAGTTAGGTTTTGCAAATGTTTCTTTTAATTATTATCTAATGGAACCAAAATTACGGACTGGTGACGCTCTGGTGAGAATAGTGTGACCTTTCCAAATGAGAGAGTGAGTAATGCGACGCCTAAGTACTTGCATTCAGATATACCAGGGAGCGATTCCGATTGAAAACCGTAAGACGGTCTTGTATCGTGTTCCTTTTTTTTTGTTCTTATAAACACTGGTTTGTCTCCATTCAGCTACATGCCGTAATGAGAGCACCAGGGAGAAATGTGTCCATTCCTCATAGTTGTTGATTTCGTTAAGATGGACGCAATAGTCTGCTAATAATTCGATCTGAAATGGTGCCCTAATAAGTTATAACTTCCATCAATATGTCGTTAATGTGTATTAAAATAACAGCGGATTCCGAACGCTAGTCCAAAGTACTCAGAAGTAACGAGTAGCTCACGAGAACAATCACTGTAATGCTGTCAATGCGAACGCATCTATAGATACGTAAAAGGTCATCTATTAAGAAGAAAGTAGGTAGACGAGACCCTATGAATTAGTATTATACATGTGGAACCAGTTCAGTAGCGCACCCAGGATCTCTGCCAGGGGGGGGGGGGGGGGTTCAATCTTTCACGAAGGGCCGGGCATATGTGATTACACAGTTGTTGCGTGTGCAAAAAAAGTAAATAAAATGCCAAAAAATAATAACGTCAATGACGATGATTATTTTATTATTTTTTCAGCGTTTTGCTGAGACATTAGCGCCACATTCTTCTAGGACACAGGTGCAGTTACGGAGTGGGAGGGGGTTAGGTCGGCCTCAGGGGGGTTACAGTTAGCACCATATGGGGGTTACAACCCCCGTAACCCCCCTCTCCCCCCTCCCCGTCGGTGCGCCACTGAACCAGTTAAACTGCTCTCTTAAAATATAAAAAATGACGTCGACTTCGCCTGACATAACGAGAGCAATTACAGCAGCAAAACTATACAAAAACAGAAATTACAGAGGTATTTAAGTTGGTCATTTTCAAGAAATCTTTACGGAAGATATGGCTGCGATATGAACATAACCATCGGTAACGAACTAGCTAAATAATTGTGAGACGTATTCAATAATTTTACAGGATGAGAATAAGGATGTTGGTAATACCGGGCAAATTGTAACAGTTCAGTATTTCACTTTAGCCAAACGGGACCCAGTACTCAGCATAAAACAGGCCTAGAAGGTCTTGCCGTTTTCGACATTGGCCTGCTAGAGCAGATTGAAACTAATGTTGCTCATTTCGAGCTCTCTTCCCGTACTCTCCACATCTTTATCGGGAATGACGGACATCCGTGCCTGCACTCTTACGACGTTTTCCTTGTTTTTTTTCTTATTCTTCTTCTTATTTTGTGCAGGCTGCGTTTTTGCGATGATATATCCCCATCCTAAAATGTGTGCCGTCGTCACCTATGCCAGATTTTTGCAATATATCCCACAAAGTAATTCACTGCCTGACGTTTTCCTGCACGCCAATCATGTATAAGGAAGTTCTGATTAAAAACTGCTTTATTTTCAATAAAATTAACGCCTCCATCGTGCCCCGCGAGAGGAGATCGTGCAACGAAGCTGCGAGCGCATCAGATGCTTCCAAGCGCACCGAACGGATCTTTCTTTTATTTTATTAGATGTATCTGTGAAAACGCCGGCCAGTGTGACTGTGCTGCCGTACCTATGTTTATACAATATTTATTGCGATGTGCATGGCATAGCACGCACGCACACGCGAAAAAAAAAAAAGAACTAGAATGAGCACCACAGCTCGGGCCACGCTGACCGTGCCCGCCGCGCGCCCGCTGCCCCAATGGTTAGGCACGCCAGCGCCACCGCTGCTTTCCATGCGAGAGGGGACACCGGTTTGCACGGCGCGCCCGCTCCGGTCGCGCCACTCAAAATATTCTAGTACACTCTACCCTCGGAGCGGCGACAGAGGAGGTTGGCTTGCCGAAGCTAGCGAAGTCGCCTCCTAGTTTTTCTTTCCTCCATGACTGTAGCAGAGTTACAGTGTACTAGAAGAGGGCAGTGGGCTTACTCCGCTGCTCGTTCACGGCCGGGCTAGACTGCGCGCGCGCGCGCAGTCTAGCCCGGCCGTGGCTCGCGTTGGAGAACCGTTCACCGGCAACCCATATATATATATATATATATATATATATATATATATATATGCACTGGATCTTGACTTGCAATGAAGTGCCGGTGGGAGATTTCACTTTGCATAGTTGAACCATAAGGATTCGTATCGTGCGCGTTAACTATAAATTAATCCGGAACTCGGCACGATCTACGATGAACATCCCGAGCTTCGCCCACTCATCATCATTCACTCCGTGGATATGCTGTAATTTTTTTGTAACAAGATTATGCTCTGCCTTCCACCAGATAATTATAAAACAGCGCACGCTCGCTTCCTATAAGCTATAACGCGTGCAGGCGTGCTGGTTGGGTTTGTGCCATTGTGCTGAAATTGTAGCTCAAATATTTTTTGTTTTACTTCGGTTGTTGCACATGGCACAGTAGTTCTGTGGGGTTATTCATAACCATAATTATGCAGTTACAGGTCTGTTAGGCATATGTACAGTGACATAATGGACAACGAAATTAAGATGCACACGAAGCTCATGTTTCTGACACGAAGCTCTTATTTGTCAGAAAGGAGGTATAACATCCAGCCATTAATTCACACACTTTATTCACTTCATGCGCAACGGCTCAGCTTCAGCTGCTTGGCCCTCTGCCGCTTTGCTGCTTTGTCACTGTTTTGTCCCTTCACATAAAATTGATGACGTAAAAACTAATTACTTTTGCTGTGAGGGTAGCTGCATGTACTGTACACTTCAACCAATTTCGATGGAAAGTCTGTGCTGAACAACTGCCAGCCGACCCACCCCATAGCCTCCGCCGGAGAGTAAGTCCACTGCCCACCCCACTTTAATGGTCCGTCTGAAGCTTCCGATCGCTTCCTCCTACAAGCGGTCCTCTCTTGCGTCGGATTTTTACTAAGGTAAGCTGGCAGATCGGGAAGAAGCGTCGGCACAGTACCGACGCGGAGAACGGGTCTCCCACGAGGTATCCGCGCGCACTTCTTTTCGCTGAATAATGTGCATATATAGTCTCTGAGCACATGATGCGGCTTGAAGCGGAGCTCGCACACTGCGCTGATGTCTTCCAGGAGCTTGTCCGCTCTGTGCAGATTTTTTTCCCATTCTTTACGCCTGTTCTCATTCTTCGGGACGCCGAACAACGATAGCTTCCGCCCACCCTTCACGAACACGTAGCCTGTTTGGCACCCAGGCGCGTAGCAGTGGGTTTGCCGATATCGCGGCACGGCTCAGGCACTGAAAAACATACTAATTTCTTGCGTAGTGCGTACGGCTCAACGCTGACGGCAAAAACTCGGCGCTACAACGTCCACAGCAATAAAACGTAGCTCGACAATTGCTGCTCTGCAAGAGATGGCCGGCACTTTCAGCCGCAACGCTCCTCCCACGTTCCATGGATGGATGGATGGATATTAGGAGCGTCCCCTTTATAACGGGGCGGTGGCCGGGCCACCAAGCTCTAGCTTTATTTCTTTTTCGTTTACAACCATTTCTTTTCCCGAATCACACATATTTTCACAACTAATTTTTTTCCTCGTCTATTTATTTTATCTATTATCGTTCTGCTGTGATGGAACAATCTTACCCGAACTACCTTGCGCTTTTGTTTGCTCCATACTTTTGCGCCACCAATGCTCTAAGCGCCTTTTACTTATATCTATCGCCGGCATGTTCAGCTTTCCCCTGTTACTCCTGAAACCCATGGCCTCCTTTAGGGTAGTGTCCACAGCTACACCTGGGTGGACATCTGTACAGTCTGTTTCACACTTAGGGGAAATCTCGGAGCGCGTGGCATCGCGATGCGGCCATGATGCGGCGAGCGCTGGAGTCGGCCAGCAGCGGCTGCTCGCGCAGGCGCAGACACGCGGTGCGTGCAGCCTTGAAACGCGTCGTCTGCTACGACAGCGCGCTCTGGCTGTATTGTCAGGAAGCGTGCTACTGTGTGCGGCATCGCGCTGATTTCATCGTTAACGTGAGAAGTCAGCCGATATTCTTCACTAAGGGTTGGGCGGCGCCATACTTTTTGGCCTGCATTGGCAAGAAAGGAGCTCTGCAAACCTAATTTGACGACACACTTGCCTTGTGTTGCCGGAGGGCCGGGGTATTGAGCGGCTGCACGTATGCTTCGTCACCGCGTCTGCTACCGTAGTGCGCAGCGACAATAAACGCTGCGCCAGTTTTACTCAAAGCATCCTTGAATCCCGTATCTACAGATAGCCGTGTGGTTTTAGCGTCACGAATGGACGAAGGAATGCGGTGCTGCTGCATTTTGTCCTTTTCAATATCATTTTAACCTTTTTATCTCACGGAGTTTAAAGACCGCCGAATCACCAATAAGCCAAAAATCGTCAACTAGTGGGCCACGTTCCGACGGGACACATCGCTCACTCAATACCTTGACGCCTTGCTTCCTTCCGTCAAGAATGAGCGCTGTCCTGGCTGCTGCTGGGGGCATGACCCGACATGAAATAAGCGAAGTTGGAAGTGCGACGCGTGCATTTCCTGCCGACGGAGAGCGCCTGTCTCGTGTCACTGCAATGTTGTAGAGAAGAGCTGCTTTCCTCTCAATTTCGTCACCCTAAAGCGTTACTTTATTCCGATGCATTTGTCTGATCATGATCGACCTGCGTAGTTATGTGGAATGCTTTCTTTTCGTTCCCCGTCAAGAAAAGACCGAGCACGACGTGCACACATGTAGCCTTTATTGTCGTTTCGCGTTACGGTAGCACACGCGGTGACGAAGCATACGTGCACCCGCTCAGTACCCCGGCCCTCCGGCAACACAAAGCAAGTGTGTTGTCAAAATAGATTTGCAGAGCTCAATTCTTGCCAATGCAGGCCCGAAAGTATGACGCCGCGCAACCTTTTAGTGAAGAATATCGGCTGATTTCTCACGTTAACGATGAAATCAGCGCGATGCCGCACACAGTAGCACGCACGCGCTGTCGTAGCAGACGACGCGTTTCAAGGCTGCACGAATCGCGCGTCTGCGCCTGCGCGAGCAGCCGCTGCTGGCCGACTCCAGCGCTCGCCGCATCATGGCCGCATCGCGATGCCACACGCTCCGAGATTTCCCCTAAGTGTGAAACAGACTGTACATTCAATCAAAATATGGTCTGTCGTTTCCCTAGCTTTTCCACAGCACGTACATGTATCCCCTTCTTTATTGAATTTCGCTCTGTAACTTCGGGTTCTCAGGCAACCGGACCTTGCCTCAAACAGTAAAGCGCTTCCCTTTGAATTATCGTAAAATTTTTCTCTCTTGATTTCGTCTTTCCCTTTTCGGTAGTTGTTCAATGCCGGTTTCTTCTCCATTCTTGCTATCCAATCCGAGTTCTCCGCCGCTCTGACCATGCTCTGTTTCAAAGGCGATGCCAGCGCCACCGCTCGGGCGAAGAGAGAAGCACACACAGGTGACGTTCGTGGGGTCACCTCACACCATAGCCTCCGCCGGAGAGTAACCCCACTGCCCTCTTCTAGTACACTGTAGCAGAGTTGCGCATAGGTCCGCCATCTTGCCGATCCATTCGCGTTAAGCAGGAAAGCCGCTCCTCGAATGTAGGAGACGGCGCGGCTCGGCAGAGGCGTGCGCTTCTAGGCTTGTTTATTCCGCGTCGCTGGCCGAAAGACTTTCGCTTCCAAAAATGAAAAAGAAAGGTGGTTCGAACAAACAACCAATTTACTAATTTAGACATAAGTGGTTATAAACTGTTCGATGGCCCTCACTATATCGGCAGAAGCGTTTTTATTTTTTTTGTAAATATCGAATGAAAACACTATTCTGGACAAAATGTATAAGCTGAACAAATCTCTCGTTTCACGTCGTACGTGACGCAAGGCTTAAAAATACAAAATAGGTACATTGAAAAACGATGAGCGCAGATAACACAAGTAAAAAAGATTACCTTCACGGAGAATCTTCGCAGATCCATAGGTATATCCGGCGTAATGCAAACTGGATACGGCTTACAAAATTTTATGCTGCGTAGCAGTCTGTGCTAGATCCATACAAGGTGAATCCTTATGCATATTCAAACGCGCACGTTTTTGTTCTCTGCGGTGCGAGTTTTGTCGCCGGCTAGCCAGCTGTTACCAAGCGGGCGTGAAGTACTTATCCTGAACATTTACAATTTCACTATCACAAAAATAATACTAATGAGAGTTATAATTGCTCCATATAAACATATCTTATGCGAGGCATATGTAAGGTATGTGCATTCTAAAACGTACTGCTAAGCTGAAATAAATATTGAGTCGCATCGAGCTGCCGACATAACCCGCTGTGCCGATTTCTACGACCGACCACGACCATTTAATCATTTTGCTTCGAGTGTCACTTCCATTTTTTTTGGCACATGTTTGAGAAGACGGAGTTTCCAGCAAAATTAAACCACATATCACGCTGCCACAGCCAACGTTATTAGATCACAGCTGAGCCAAATGAGCTGTGCCTTAACGTCGAACCATGGCCTTCGCGATCGGCAGCTGCCGTCGCCGATTGCCGAGGCCACGGTCGAACATCGGGCAGCGGTGGCGCGGCGGAAAGTAGCGGCCATAGTGGCGTGGCGGGCTTTAGCGCACGCGCTGCCGTGAAGTTGGCTTTCCCTCAAAAGTATGCATTTTGCGCACGTGAGCGCTCTAGGCGAATGGGGGGCGCGAGCCGCGAGTTCTGTCAGAGACGCAACTCTGTTCCCCGAGGGGAACATATACAGTAACTCTTCGGCGACTCGTTCAGCGGCGCTTCAACCCTCATGGGATGGGGTCCCCGTTAACCTCATTAACGAATTAGGACAGAACACTGAAGAAGCACTATTGAAAGCCGTAGAAAAATGCTTACAGGAGAGGCAAATACCGGACAGTTGGCGAAAAAGCAGAATGAACTTAATCTATAAAGGCAAGGGGGAAAAGAATAACATTCGCTCGTATAGACCGCTAACCATTACATCGGTACTATACAGGATGGCTATGCAAGCAGTAAAATTAAAAATAGAAGCTTGGGCAGAACGTAACAATATTTTGGGAGAACTTCAGAATGGATTTCGAGTAGACAGGCGTTTAGACGATAACCTATTTGTTCTTACTCAGTGTATAGAAATATATAAAATAGAAAGGAGGCCGTTGTATGTGGCTTTTCTAGACATCACTGGGGCGTATGACAATGTTAATCAGGAAATATTGTGGGAAATTTTGGAAGGAATGGGCATAGGCGATGATTGTGTACAGCTTTTGAGGGAAATATATCGAGAAAATACAGTTTGCATAGAATGGGAAGGAATAAGTAGCAGAGAGAACGTTGATATTAGCAAGGGGCTGAGACAGGGATGTCCTTTGTCGCCGCTGTTATTCATGCTGTACATGGTTAGAATGGAAAAAGCGCTAGGAGATAGCCACATTGGTTTTAATCTGTCACACAAACAGGGCGGCGTGATGATTGAGCAGATGCTTCCGGGTTTATTTTATGCTGATGATATTGTCTTATTCGCGGACAGTCGAGATGATATACAACGGCTGGTGAATATATGCGGGAAGGAAGGCGAGGATCTAGGACTAGGATTTAGTGCAACAAAATGCGGATTGATGGTATTCAATGATCCCAACGACCAGACGGTATCCATACAGGGCCAAGAAATACCGAGAGTAAGCGAATACAAGTACCTTGGCGTATGGGTAAATGACGGTGATAGATACATGAAGGTACAGGAAAAAGCCTTGGCAGCAAAGGGAAAGAGGAACGCTGGAATAATGAAGCACAGAGCGTTATGGGGACACAATAGGTACGAAGTGCTTAGGGGTCTGTGGAAAGGGGTAATGGTACCGGGGCTTACATTTGGGAACTCAGTGGTGTGCATGAGGCCAGAGATAGAATCAGGAATGGATGTGAACCAAAGAAGTGTGGGCCGCCTCGCGTTGGGTGCTCACGGGAAAACGACAAACGAGGCTGTAAAGGGCGATATGGGATGGGCGAGTTTTGAGGCAAGGGAAGCGCAGAGCAAAATAAGGTTTGAAGAGAGGCTAAGGAATATGAAAGAGAGTAGGTGGGCAGTGAAGGTGTTCCGCTCTTTATATAGAAAGAGCGTTGACACGCAGTGGAGAACGAGAACTAGGAAGCTCACCAGTAAATATACGGCTCTAAGAGAACTGACAACAAAGAACGTAAAGGGAAAAGTCAGAGAGGCGGAGAAGATTTACTGGAGGGCAGCGATGGAAAAAAAACCGACTCTGAATAACTACCGAGAGGGCAAAAACGAAATAAAGAGGGAGGCATTTTATGATAATTCAGGAGGAAGCGCTTTATTGTTTGAAGCGAGATCGGGCTGCCTTAGAACGCGTATTTATAAAGCGAAATTCAGTAAAGAAGAAGAAAAATGCACATGCTGTGAGGAAGATAGGGAAACGACGGAGCATGTTCTGATTGAATGCCGAGAAATCCACGCAGGTGTACGTTTGGGCACCACCCTACATGAAGCCTTGGGTTTTAGGGCGAACAACGGGAAGCTGAACATAGCCGCGATTGAAATAAGTAAGAGACGGTTAGAATACTGGTGGCAGAAAACTAGAGAGAACGGACAAAAATAATTTTAGGGAAGAATATGGACTTTCTGCCATAAGGGGCAGGGAACTGGGCTATGAATTTCCGTTTTTGCTATGGTATGATCGATTTGATTGAAGTAAATTTAAAGAGAGAGAAAAAAGTTATTAAATCTTCTTACGAGCCTGGTGGCGCACATGTCACCGCCCCGTTACAAAGGGGAAGCTCATAGCATCCATCCATCCATCCATGAATTATGGGAAGTACAGGCTTTGGATCTGCTTCGGATGGATTTCGTTCTTGAGACTCGCGACGATTGTTGTCTGAGCTTTAAACAAAATGGAAAGGAAATATTTGCAATTAATACTTGATTTTGTCTCTAGTATGTAACAACTGATACACGTTATTTGCATAACTGTGAAGTTGATGGAAACCAAAGACAAATTTTGCCACCAGGGTATGCATCATTCGACAATCTTGCTCTAGATGTGGCGCCACGAAGTAATTATGTTTTTTGCATCAATGTAAACAAACATGTGCGTTTCCCTCTGAAAAATACGCAGCATGCATTGATGGAAATAAAAACAATGTCATATTTGGTTAGAAGTCTTGAGCTTTCAAGAGAAACACTAAACGTATCGTCTGCTTCGCCGTCTGCTCTAACCGCGAGCTCGGGAACCGCGAGCGTCTCTCGCAGACGCTATCGCGAACTGCGCGCGTTTGGGCTTCTATCAAGGTTTCTGAAGATTACCGATACAGGTGACTATTAACGGCTCAGGCGGCAGCTGGATGCTTGTGGCCTCCTGATAGGTTTTTTTTCTTTTTTCGTTACCGACTTCTGACTAAAGCGCGCCCCGCTTGTCATGATGTGCGCGTATCCATTATGCAACAGCAGGCTGCAGCTTGGATGTAACAGCCCTTCATATCACAAGTGTGTGTTTACGATGACAACTAAAACGAATTAGATGGAATTTGCCTACGCAAGCGCTTCTATGGTCTGACCGCCCTTTCCAATAAACCACCGCACCACGGCAAGCAAGTACACGAACGCGGCTTCGCAAGCTCGCTTTTCACGCAGGCTTTCTATCAAGAGTGCACCAGACCACTAACGAGAAAATACTGAGTGGCGAACATAATGAAACAGGCTGGCGGAATCGCGTCATGTGGCAATGCGACGCTGGTTTTTCGCCATTGTGTGTTGCACTAGCTTTGGCTGTAGTAGGGGCTGGTTATCTTTCTAGCTTTTGTTTCTCCCGAGTGCGTTGCACGCCTAGAACAACCTCGCGGCAAGGTACGCGGGAAACAAAACCAAAACTGCAGAAGTAAATGGCTTGAGCATAGTTCGCAAGCCAACGCGAACCAATCCGAAGCCTGTACTTCCCATAATTCTCATGATGGTTGAACGATCGCAGCGCCAGATGACCCTCTAGTTTATAGTAAGAAACTCTATGCTAGCCAGTGTATTCTGGGCACTGTCATAGAGTTGGTGTTCTGTGGCTGTGGTCTGGTGGTGAAAAGTTAAAATGGCGGAACCTAGCTCCAGCGGCGTGCGGCGACCGAGGGGTAAGTTTTCACTTTTTATTATTTGTTTTATAAACGCAACGTGAAGTTTTTTGCTCACATATTGAACTCATGCTTCGCTGAAGTACGATAAGTAGTTTTTAAGAGGATATCCACTACCATTCATGTTTGAGACGCGTTTTTGCAGTGGTCCACGTTTGTGGACAAAAGTTGTTAGCCTGTGTATAGCTTTGTTTGCTTTGCGCTCAACAGCCAGGTTCCTGACCGATGAAGAAATCGCTGCCATGCTAGAAGAAAGTGACGCGGATCTCTCTGAATCGGAAGATGAAGATGATCGTACCTTTTCTCCTCCCGTAAGCGAGGATGACTCTGCTAGCAACTGTGGAGATGAACCTGAACCGGAAATTGTCAGCCCACCAACAAAAAAGAAAAAAAGTTGTTGGAACTCACGAGTGTAAGTGTCTCTGGCTTGCAGCTGATGGTATAGCGTATATGTGAAGTTTTATTAAATGTAAATTTACTTTATTACTATTTACAGATTTTCCAAGACAGATGGTCCTGAAATTCAGAACGAAGACTGCTCCTATCGAGAGATCCTAACACCGCATGAGTACTTTGCAAAGTACGTTCCTTTGGAGTTTCGGAGCGAACTTGCGAAACAAACAAATCTGTATTCGGTTCAGAAGCGAAACCACCGATCTGTACGAACCAACACCGTAGAGGTAAGGAAGCTTGCTGGAATCTACCTGCTGATGGGAATCATGCATCTTCCTCAAGTCCAGCTGTACTTGTCTCGAGCAACCAGGACACCATCTGTTGCGGACAATATGACACGAAATAAGTTCTACGAGCTGTGCAACCACTTGCATTTTATCGATGCTTCCGCCATTACACTGCGACAAATGGAAGATAGGCTGCACCTTGTGCGGCCAATAGTAGACTGCTTCCAAACTGCCTGCCGAGCTCCAAAAACCTATGAATAGATGAGCAAATGATCCTATTTTCGGGAAGGTGTGCTTTCAGACAACATCTCCCTTCAAAGCCGAATCCACTCGGTCTCAAAAACTTCATTTTAGCCTCCCCTGACGACCTTGTTCTTGACTCTTTTGTGTACACAGGAAAAGGTACTGTACAGGCTAATGATACAAGGGCCTATGGCCTGGGTGGAGCAGTTGTTAAGGAGCTCACAACAACTGTAACGGACAAGAAAGCCCATGTGTTCACTGACAGATATTTTACTGGCCTTCCGATTATGGACTACCTTCTGAAAAGGAAAGTGTTTCTGACTGGGACAGTCAATGCGAACCGTACAGAAGGTGCAGTCGCACAACTGCCAATTGATAAATCAATGAAGCGAGGAGACAATGCTTGTCTTGTCCGGGAAGATGGAGAAGTATGCCTTGTAAAGTGGAAAGATAAGAAGGGAGTTCTTCTCATGTCAAGCGGCGTTGGATGTGATCCCGTGGGTACGTGCAAGCGGTGGTGCAAGGAAGCAAAAAAGAAAGTACCAGTTCCCCAGGCAGCTGCTGTAGCAGAATACAAGTCCATGGGTGGCGTGGATTTGGTCGACAGATATATGTCGTACTATAGGATAAAAATAAGATCTATGACATGGACGGTGAGGTTTTTTCACACACTTCCTTGACCTTGCAGTTTGCAATTCATGGATTCAGTACAAACGTGACTCTCACACCATGGGCATACCAAAAAAAGAAGTGCTTCCACTGCTTCAGTTCAAGCAAGACATTGCAGAAACATTAATCAAGGGAAACCCAACACGCTATAGCAATAAGAGGACTGACAAGCCTGCAACTGACAACTCGAGGCCTGTACAGCTACCAAACATCGGCGCGCATACTGACCGCTATAACCATTTTCCGGAATCTTGCAATCTGAAAAATGTGATGCGATGCAGGAACGGCAACTGCAAAAAAAAAGCAGAGTTAAATGCACGAAATGCAATGTGTTTTTGTGTCTCGAAGGAAAAAAATTGGCCGCGTATCTCCGTGCTTCGCTGCAAATGCCGTCGAAAGACGATAGCCTTCTACCGGCCGTACTACATGAGTCCCGTTTCGCGTGTTTCTATTCCCCCCGAGGAGTTGCGCAAGCGAGAGGGAAAACGAAGAGACGCGAGGAGAGAAAGGGACCGGCCGGAGTGGCGGGCGGCCGTTCCGTGCCTTCCGTTCGGCACGAGCGCGAGATAAGGGCGCCATCTGGCCATGGTTACGGGAAACGCAAGAAGCTTGCCTAGTACAGGAAACGTCCGCTTTTGCGCATCCTAACAAGCACTAGGGTCTTTAGAATTACGCATCTATGTATTTTCTACTAAAGGAACACACCGTCCAATACATACGTATTGATGTTGCGCCTCAGATATGCGTAATATTTGCTTTTTTGGCCGACTGTGTTGAGAAGTTTGACCGTAGCCACCAGTTCAAGCTGGGTGGTCGTTGAGGAAGGGGTTCACCTTTCGCAGCAGGACAGACAGACACACAAACCAACACACAAACCAACACACACACACACACAGACCAAAATTTCTGCGTTGAAGTATCCCAAGAAAGACTATCGTCTTTAAAACTGCTTTGTCGCGTTTCACAATGCTAGCAACTGATGTCCCCATATGTGGATGCCCCTTTCACTATGCTCACAACTGATGTCCACAAGTGTGGACACTTGTGAAGTACTTCAAATAACTTATTTTTTACTGTTTTTTGTTATGAACTGTAAACAAGGTGTTCAATAAAATTCTTCAAAAAATTACGTTTTTTTTGCATTCTTTCTTATGTCGGTAGTGAAGAGGTTATAGGAGTACTGACACCGATTTTCGAAGTTGAGTTTACTCCACCATACAACTCTCCTACATGCGTAGACAGCTATGAGCAAATCTTAAGCTCAGGAAATGTTGATAAGATATTTTAAAGGGTCCCTGAAACGTTTTTTTAACATTGCGTCACTGATTAGGCAACACAATTGTGAAATCATTCACGCCATAAATAAAGCGAAGCACCATGCCCTAAGGCATCTATGAGCTTATTTCTGTCGCCTTCCTCCTTACCACTGCTGTTCCTCCTCAACTCGATCAGCTGCGTAGTGCGCGCTAGCGATGACTGCGCCTCCCGTTTCAGCCGCTCTGCCGAGCCCTCTGCAGCGACATAGCGCCGCGATATCTTTACTGAGGCCGCCGGCCTCGGCAGTGCTAGCCTCTGTGATAGAGCACCGGCGACTCGTGTGTACGCCGCCAGATGACGCGACGATACCGTTGGCTGAAACGAAGGAGCACGTTGTTCGCAGTTAGGCTGGGAAAATTATGTGCACGTCACCTGTTAGGGGCCAATCAGCGGCCTCCCATCCATCGTTCGATAGGCGGGGGCGTTTGAAAACGCATTTCGGCGAGCCGCTGCGATCTTTTGCGGTGCGCGTGTTCAAAGCCTTATTGTAAATTACACACTTTACTCAGAGCGCTGAAATCTGTCCTCTAACGACTCGCTCTACCGGATCACCATGTTTGCACAAAATTTTCAAAACCGTTTCAGGGTCCCTTTAAAGGGCCCATGACAGCTATTTTTTTGTTGGATACTTTTATGTTCTAATGAGTAGAACAGTGTCTTGTAATCATGGCATGGAGTGGCAAATTCTCCAGCGTGAAGTCTAATTAGTCACAGCATCGTTAATTTTGTTCAGTTTTAATGAAGCTTCGAAACGCGCGCCAAAAACTGCAAGAAACTAGTGCCGCGGGGCTAGCGCGGCGGCTGTCGGAAGTGAGCGCATGCACTGATCACTTGAGCTCAAGATTCGGTGACGTTGCGGAGAGCGCGAGCGCCAGACCAGCTCGCCACACTCGCTTTGCATCATAGCGTGTGTACAATGTACGCTTGAGGGACCAACACGGAGAGGAAGCAGAAAAATACGGCTTTTGGCGTGGCCTCCGCGATCGGCTGCGAGAGCCGATCTTGGAGGCCACGCTCGGAGGCCATAGCGCGGCGCGCCCGTGTCTCTCTGTGACGTCACGATATCAACTTACAAAAGTGAAACGTCACAGATGGCCCACAAACTACGTCATACTAGTGACGATGTCGCGAGGTGCCGCAAACCCAGATGAGCATTTCTGGTCACTTTAAATACATATTAAAATATCTTAACGACAACGTTCGCCGTTAATACTTGGCCACAAGTGCCCTCAGATGTTCGACAACCAAACAACACAAACATATCGGGTTTGAAATTTTGGTGTCATGGGCCCTTTAAGTTGACGTCAGTCAGTTTTCACATGGCGTGCCTACTGACATCGACACTAGTGTGACGTCAGGCTACTGTACCAATTTTGGTGACTTCACGCAGCAGTATGGCAAGTTGTGATGACGTCTTAGGTACAAAAACGTGCAATATAGTCGCTCTCGGCCGTCTGCTCTCGCCGTTCAGTCGCCGTAGTTGAGAGTGCCCGTGAAGCGAGCGAGCGACGTCGAATTACGCGCTATCGTCATGTGCGCCCGCGTAAAATCGGAAGACAAGGTCGCTATGGCGCCGGCATTTTGCCCCTGAAATGCCGCGGAGGTCTCGGAGGCCATCTTAGCTTATCGCGGGCTCCGGAGCCGCGCCGACGCCCATCGTGCGTGGCGTACGTTGCATCTTGCAGTGTGCCGAAGTATATGCTGTCGTCGCGGGGTCGCTATACAAAATTTCGTGCATCGTTGACCCCGCACTTGCTACCTAGGCGTTGGGTACGAGAGACCGCTGGGCGAAAACGTTACGATTTTTTGCGGGATTATGTCAAGGGGGGCTCATTACTATGCACATACTGTGTCGTGACGTCAGACTACAGTAGGAACCGAAACCAGCTCTTAAAGGCATGCTGTAAATAAATTTTCACGGCGTGCTCACGTTTACCAGTACGTTTTCTGGGCTCTGGAGGGCTTGACCTTTCATTTCATGCAAAAAAATAAACGCCAATGAAAAATTTTCGTGGCAGTACTCCTTTAAAGCGCCCGCTGGAGGCGCTGCGGTAGCAGCGCTGCACCAAAGTGCTGTAGGGCTACTTCGATATGTGAGGAGCACCTCTGGGTATCTGGAACGGTAAGCAGGAAGAAAACGATGTTTGGTGTAGTTTACATGTGGACCGAAATAACTGCAAAAAGAAAAATAAGGAGATAGTGAATTGCATAAGCAAGGATATTTAGAAATTTGGTAACGGGGCCGAAATCCTGTTAGGGGATATGAATGCTCATGTGTATGACTTCGACGGATATACAGATTATAACGGGGGGTTGATGCTAGAGCTCCGCGAACAACATAGTCTCGATATAGTCAACATGAGCCCTAAGTGTGATGGGCAGGTAACGTGGGAGGTCGGAAGCAGGCAGTCAACAATCGATTACTGACTCATGACAGAAGGAATTCACGACAAGTTGAGAAATGAGCACAGATGAGGAAGGGAGTAGCAACTTGGGAAGTGACCATAAACGCATAACTTTGCGAATGGGCTATGTAGACCGTAAAGAGGGCATCGAATTAAAGTCGGGCAGCTCTTTTCTAAGTGAAAAACAAATTAGGAACATAGTCGCAACAATCGAGGACATAGTGAGCAGAACAAAAGACAAAGTGTGGGATTATAATGAGCTTCTCTATCTAATAAGGACGGAAATTACGAAAGAGAAACAAAAGAGTTGCTGGAGGGGAAAGCGAAAGCCGAAACGTCGGTGGAACAGGGAAATTCGGGACGCAATTGAGAATCGACGGGAAGCATCACGAACACATAGGCAGGAAAAAAAAGGAGCAGAGGCCAGAAGACGAAGTCAAGCAAAAATGGGAAACCCACCTAAAGAAAAAAGGCCTGGTACAGAGTTTGGTTGAAGCCAAGATTATAGGCCAAACTGAACGGTGGATGTCGGACATTGGAGAAAAGAAGGCCACATGTAGGCTTTCGTTAACATTTGGCGCGTTACTTGTGAATGTGAGAATGAGGTAGCGCCGTTCTTGTTGGCGTTCTTCTGAGTGTGTAGGAGTTGGTGGCGGTGCAGGTTAGCTGCTTTTTATTGCGATAGCAATTATATGGACAGTCTCGACGGGTTTTTGCCGTTGCCGTCATGTGCAGTATAAAGTCCAAAGTGATAAGAACCCCCCGCGCATCGTACCTTCCACCCGAGGGTAAAGGCACGCGAGCAGGGGGACGAACGCACCTGAAGCAGATACAGTCTTGGGCAGTAACTAGTTACTAGTAACGCGTCACCGGTAGCTAGTTACTTTCTACACGGTAACTGTAACTGGATATACCATTACAGTTACTTCCTCCTTTAAAAATAATCCAGCAGCAACACTCCTCACAAACAGGCCTGGGCAGTACCGCGATGTTTCTCATGAATCCTTTGACCCTGTATTTCTGTATAAAGAGATACATCTGCAAAATGTATTTTTATCTCACTAGTACAATAAACATTTGCGATGCATCGCTTGTATCACGATGGTGCGCAGGACGCGGGCATCTTTTCGCTTTTCGTTTCTTTTTTTTCCGGAAATGGCCTGACGCGTGTTTCCAGGGGGGGAATGGAGACTTTTTTTTCTACGAAGCCAAAGCAAAGCATCGCCGGTCGGCGACACAAAAGGGCGGCGAAGGGTTTTCCCCGCCCAAATGCAGAGAAAGGTGCGCGACGCGGCAGTATGGCCGTCCTAAGTGACGAAAAACGCTGTTGTTCAGAGGCCGGTGCAGCATACGCGTGCCATGGACGATTAAAGCAGTCACTCATGATGCACCGAAAGAAACTGGTCGGTCATCATTAGGAAAGCATAACTAACTTTTTTTCGTGTGGCCAGCCATTTCCTCGTGACCCCCTGCACAGAAACCACCTAGAAGCCGAAGCGCCTTGCAATGCCTTGCACATGTTCAGTTCTGAAAGTTGCGGTACTTCCAAAAAGCACTTCCCGAAGTGGCGGCGGCGATGTGGCTGGAAGAGGCCTGTCCTCTTTGTAGCGTCTCAGGATGCAGTCTTATTTGACTGACGAGCGTGCGGCAGTCATTTGTGGCACCAGACTTCCCACAGTCGCAGCCGAACGGAGCATTGTTACTGTGAGGCTGTTGAAACTTGAAACACAGACCATACACAGACAAGTTGTTCCGACAAAGTGAGACGTACGCCACAACTGCTGGTGTACGGCTTTTCAGTGGAACCCTAATTCCGGTTCCTTTTAATTGGCGCCTTGCCATGAGCACTTTTGACTAACCGCATACCTTCATACGTTTCTATTTAAAAGCTCCATAATTTGATTCGCGACATATCACTTAGTCTTGCAGAGTAACGGAAAAGTAACGACGTTACTTTTAGCAGTAACTGTAACTGTAACAAGTTACTTTTGGAAACTCAGTAACTGTAACTGTAACATACTTTTTTTGCTTAGGTAACTCTAACTGTAACACTGTTACTTTTTACTGGTAACGTGCCCATGACTGAGCAGATATCAAACGAGCCCCGGCCCACCTCCGTCGCTCGGAGCGTGCTCATGCGATAGCATCACACCGCCTTTAACGAGCATCAAAAGATGCGATAAGGTGCGCGTGTGTGTGGGGGGGGGGGGGAGAAGAAAACATTTATTTAAAAAGAAAGAGAGGCGTAGCCTTCAAAGGGCAGCGCAGTGGGTGGTGTCCCTAGTCCGGGACCCCATTGGTACGAGCCGCCAGCTTGCCCTCCGGACCAAGGCCTTTTGGGCTTGAAGGTCCTCGAGCAACTACTGTGGACTTTGCGCGGTCGTCATCGCTGGCGCGTGCGCTATCTCGGCAGCCATCAGACGTGCAGGGAACTGCGTAGCAGCGCCTTGATCGCGTGCTCTGTTCCAGGCGCCTCGCATATAGCCGCAACGACGGCAATGCCCACGTCACACAGCGCTCACCCGAATGCGTGTGCGTGTTCCAGAAGGAACGTGCGCGCTTGATGCCGCTGTGCTGGCCCAATTTTCTCGATGGCGCAAAGTGCACGCCGCTTGGCGCGGTCGCGCGGTGTGGAGACATCAAAGCAACATGACTCAGCTCGTAGCTCTGCTGGGCCGTTGTCTTTGCCGCTCGACCGTCACATGGTAGTTTACACAACTGCATGTTTATTTAAATAAGCCCACGTTCACTACAATTCAGATTGCCCCTAAAAATGCTACTCTTACTTCGTATATTATATAATGCATTGCTGCAATGCTTCGCCCTTCTGGCGAAACTGATTTTTTGTGTAGCGGGTATTGCTGTCTGATGAGGACGCTAGGTAGGTGCTCTGTGTTATCTCTGAAGTCTTTTGTTTCTGAACAGATTCTCCTAAATTGGGGGGTGCGCCTGGGAGTATGGTATGCTGGTTTTTGCAGTGCCGCGAGTGGCAGCTTTTAAGGTGGAGCTATTGTTGCGTGTATGTGGGCTTCCTGTACACCTTGGTTACCAGCTTACCATTCTCCACCCAACGTTCACACTGAGGAAGTTAATTTCAGTTCTCGAATAGGTATGAGTGAAGGGTACGTATGTGCTTGGTTAAATGAGTCAGTAAAATTAAGTATAGTTATTCTTCAATGTTTGACCATATTAATCAGAACTGGTTTTGGGACGTAAAACCCCACAAAACAACAACAAACAACAACAATGTTTGACCACATGAGGAAGATGTCATCGAGGTACCGCCGATAAAAAGCGGGGCGCGTGGGATATGTTGCTAGAAAATCTGGTTTGATCTCGTCCATAAATATATTTGCATAACTTGGTGCCATCTGGATACCCATTGCTGTGCCACTTATTTGAAGGAAATATTGGTTGTCGAATTCGAAGCTGTTTAATTAAGAACAACAGGGAATATTTATAGGGTGCCTCGATGTGCTCCTCCGGAACAGGGTGGAGACACTGCTCTTGTGGACGCCATATTGGTTCAAACGTTCGCGTTCGGTGGCAATGCCTGGCATGCATAGATGGAACGCTTCCAGCGAAACGCGCGGTAATTTGGCTCAGTTTATCCCTTCCGGCGGTAGGGCTTGCACATATAATGTTGGTAACAAATAGATTAGCACTAATTATTACGCACGAAACATTTGATGGCGAAATAAAGGCATTTAGAGCGTATCTATCGGTCTATCTATCTCACTGGCTGCGTAGATTCTCGTGCTCTCGCGGCCGATTGATTAAGTTGATGAGTACCAAAAATGACATGGCATGACAAGAGCATGTTGAAAACATAAATGACTGCTCATTACATGAAAATCATGACATGCCTTTAATGTACGCCATGACATACGTGACATGGTCAAGGAGCTACAACGGCCGTTTGGCCAACTTCATGTATATCAAAATTGACATGATATGATAAGAGCATGAGGAAAGTATACATGACTGGTCATAACACGAAAACCTTGTCATGCATGTCATATAGGCCATGACATACATGACCCGGTCATGGAGCTCTTACGGCCGTTTTAGTAACTTGATGTGTACCCAAACTGACACGGCATGATAGGAGCGTATGGCTAACATGAATGACTGGTCATAACACGAAAATCATGTCATGCATGTCATGCGCGCCATGACACACATGACACGGTCATAGTGTTCTAACGGCCGTAATATTAACTTTATGTATATCAAAATTGACAGGGCATGATAACAGCGTAAGATGAAAGAAAATAACTGGTCATAACACCAAAAAGATGTCATGCATGTCATGTACGCGATGACATATATGACCCGGTCGTGGAGCTCAAATGACGGTTTTATTAACTTGTAGAGCACCAAAATTTACATGGCATGATAAGAGATTATGAGTAACATAAATAGCTGAGTATAACACGAAAACCTTGTCATGCATGTCATGTAGGCCATGACATACATCACCCGGTAATGGAGCTCTAACAGCCACTTTATTCGATGCGAAGCATCTTATGGCCGAGTTCAAACCGGTGGTGGTGTGCGGCGTGACCACTCTTATTGCGCATGCGCTCGCCCTGTGTGAATTAACGGCCAGGCTAGAGGGAAGAAATGACGCGCGTAGTGTTCCTCTTCGCGTTCCACGACGCGAGGGCGGTGGCATGCCCAACGAACGCCAACGGAACGCTATCGTGCAAGTGCTCCGGCTTCGCATAGCCTCATGGTCCCCTTTAGCGGGAGATGGTGTAATTTTTTAATTTGACACGACATGATAAGAGGGCATAACTATCATAACTGACTGGTCCTAACATGAAAATTATTAGCGTAATTACGGATTAGCGTAATCCGACATAATCTCTACTAATCTTGCCTAATCCCACTTGATAGGTATCTATCAGTATAGATTGGTATGGACTAGCGTTAAATTCGCTTGTCCAAATTCAATTAGGCTGCGATATGCTGGCTTAAATAGGCTTTTTCTAAGCTTACCCTGGTTTAATCCGGCGGCTTAATTGGTATCACTGAGTATCAATCAGTATTGATTCGTATCGATTACTATTGATTGTTTCGACTATGCTTATTTAGCATGGGCTACGAGCATGATTAACTTGCCTTGACCAAGCTTATCTAAGCTTATCGGCAAGGTAGCCGAAGCATCTATTCACTCCGCAAGGCTTAACGCAAAGCTTAACATCCTCTTTGTAAAAGCAGCTTCACGCGATGATTATGCGATGCAGCTATAGCGAGACAAACAAGGATTTCTTTAACAGCATGCTCACCGCCAGCGATAAAAAATGCACGGCCACATGCGAGACAAGTCAACAACCTCGCATATCTTGGTGCTGTCGGTCGGATGCCAGCGGTCGCGTTTCACTTGTGCTTCCAATTTTTTTCTTCGCTCGCTGTTGCGAGGGAAGCGAAACATCCGTTGGCCTTTCGCGTGTGAACTGGTACGCCATGGCACACAGCAGCCTGTCATAGCGGCCAAAGAACTGATCTCAAACGTCGAGAACAACGTGTTTACAGCACCGTTCCCGCGCTAGCCTCTGCGTGCCGCCCTACACTTTCGAACCAATATGGCCGCCAGGCGGCGCGGGGTCTTTCAAAAGGTGTCTCCACCCAGGAGCGGAGGCGCGCGCACATCGAGGCACCCTAAATATTTACAATGTAGAGCGCCATCTATCGATATCCCCGCAAGTGTCATTCGCCATGTTCTTCAGGACGCCGGGACCGAAGCTTGAGGTATCTCGGCCTGTATCGGTTGCTACCTGCTGCATTTTTTGCAGTCGCTTCAGAATGTTTTCCTACTGCTACCTGCTGATGGGCATGCAACGTGTATCCACGACGTGCTGGGAACAACGTAACACCGTGTGCAATTACGTTGATTATTTTAACGACGAAAAATATATATGTACTGTCACCGCCGCGCAGCTAGGTATATCTCATCAAGGATACAGCTGAGACTACTTATAACGTAAACGCTTATAGTGCATGACCGGCTATGCTGCGGTTTTTCCTGACGCCCATTTACCCTCCCATAGAACTTAATGTGTATACATACCGCTTATTGTGCAGCTCCGTGAGATGAAAGATCGGTTATAATGCGGCTGCCAGGAAATCCGCGGACAATTGAGGTGGCGAGCAGACTTCATAATGGAAGTGCACCGTCCGAGAAGAGCTCAGCGAATCGCCATGAAGGAGGAAAAAGCGCGGAACGAATGAACAAGGAGCGGAGCGAAGAAAAAAAATGGCAGATCCCACGTGCAGTGGGAATCAAGGAAATGCGAAGCCCGCATCAGGAACGCAAAATGGATCTGCATTGTTGTCTCGCTATACCGATTTTGGCACATACGAAGTTAACGAGACGGCCGCTAAAGCAGCAAGACTGTGGCATGTAAACCATGCCGCTCATGACACGCATGTCATGATTGTAATGTTATGACCTCTCATTTACGTTCGTCATGCAGTCGTGTTATGCCATAGCAATTTTGGTAGAGATCCCATTAACGAAACGCGTGGCATGTAAATCATGCCTCTCATGAGATGCATGTCATGATTTTCATGTTATGACCTGTCATTTATGTTGGTCATGCAGTCATGTTGTGCCATACCAATTTTCGTATACATCCCATTAACGAAACTGCCAGGAGAGCACCAAGACGATGGCATGTAAATCATGCCGCTCTTGACATGCATATCATGATTTTCATGTTAACACCCGTCATTTATGTTCGTCATGCAGTCATGCTGTGGCGTACCAATTTTTGTATACATCCCATTAACGAAACGGCCAGGGGAGCACCAAGACCATGGCATGTAATCATGCCGCTCTTGACATGCATGTCATGATTTTCATGTATGACCTGTGATTTATGTTCGTCATGCAGTCATGTTGTGCCATACCAATTTTCGTGTACATCCTGTTGGGACGCGTGTACGCGCGGTATAGAAGCAGACACAACCGCGCGGCGTGAATCGCAAACATCAACTGACCTTATTCGAGTTCTCTCTGGTGGTTCCGGAGAGCAGCGGAGGGTGGCTCTGCCTGGCGGCTTGGCTTGGCTGCCGCCACAGCACTCCCCCCTTAGTGAGTTGCCGAACGGAGCTCCAGGCGAGTGGGTGCTCTTGATAGCCGTCCGCTGTGCGTCAGCCGGGAGTGCACCTCGTGGGCTTGGGCTGGCATTGAAGCTGGGGGTCCTGGCGATGATTCCCTTAGCGGAGGCAACACCGCGTCGTCACGGTCCATGTGTGCTGGCTTGATGCGGTCCAGCGACACAACCTCCTCACGACCGCTTCTCTTGATGGTGAATTGTTTGTTGCCACGGCGGAGGACTTTAAACGGCCCATCGTAGGGTGGCTGAAGAGGTCGCCGAACCGCGTCGTGTCGTACAAACACATATGGGCACGATGTGAGCTGCGGGTCGACGTGCACCACACGCGACCCTGGGGGCCGTGGAGGTACCGCGCGCAGTTTGCTCATGACGTTGCGTAGGCGAAGTGCATAGTCACTGCAAGCTATCGATGCCTCCTCTGAGCCGCGCGCAAAGAACTCTCCCGGCAGCCTGAGTGTCGTGCCGTAGACCAACTCAGCGGCGCTGCAGCCAATGTCCTCTTTCAAGGTGGACCTTATACCCAAAAGAACGAGTGGGACGGCCTCCACCCAGTTGTGTTCCTCGGTTGCCGTGAGCGCAGCCTTCAGCTGGCGGTGAAAGCGCTCCACCATGCCATTGCTCATGGGGTGGTACGCCGTCGTACGTATGCGTGAGGTGCCCATATGAGCTGACTGATGGCAGTGAAAAGGGCTGATTCGAACTGTCGGCCGCGGTCTGTTGTTATCGTGGAGGGCACCCCGAAACGGGCTACCCAGTGGTACAGGAAAGCACTCGCAACCGTCTCGGCAGTGATGTCCGCGATAGAGATGGCCTCCACCCAGCGGGTGAACCTGTCGACACAGGTCAGCAGGTAAACCTTTCCGTGGCAGGGTGGCAGTGGGCCGACGATGTCCAGGTGGACATGATCAAAGCGAGAATCCGGAGTGGGGAGTATTTCCAGTGCTGTCGAGGTATGGCGTTGTATCTTAGAGCGCTGGCAAGCTACACATTCACGTGCCCAGCGTCGGACGTCCCGATTTACGCCTGGCCAGACAAATCTTGCCGTCACCAGTCTTTGGGTGGCTCTAATCCCCGGATGAGACAGTCTGTGCAAGGACTCGAACACATGGCGACGGAGGATTGCAGGCACGAACGGGTGAGTTCTACTGACGCTTGTGTCACAGCAAACCTTGTCCTCGGATCCGGGAATTGGGATCCACTCAAGATTCAGGGCAGTGGTGGCGGTCAACAGGTGTTTCAGTTCGTCATCTTCACGTTGAGCGGCTGCCAAAGCGGGAAAATCAACCTGTAGTGTGGGCATGATGGCGTTGACAGGATTCCGAGAGAGGGCGTCCGCTACCTCGTTGTCGCCGCCTTTGACGTGGCGGATGTCAGTCGTGAACTCTGATATATAGGACATTTGGCGCCGTTCACGTGCTGTGTGCGTTCCACCGTCGGAGCTTAGCGAGCGCAATGCATAAGTAAGCGGCTTGTGGTCGGTGAGGACGAAAAACTCTACACTTTCCAGGAAATGGCGAAAATGTCGTATGGCAGCGTACACGGCCAGCAGTTCTCTCCCGAAGGTACTGTAGCGGCGCTCGGTAGACGTTAGCTTCCTCGAAAAGAAGGAAATCGGGCGCCAGATTCCCCCAACGAGTTGCTGTAATACAGCCCCAACGGCTGTATCGGAGGCATCCACCATTACACTCTGCGGGACACTGGACCTGGGGTATTCAAGCAGTGCGGCGTTTGCCAAGGCGTCCTTGACCTCGCAGAAGGCTTCTTTTGCTTCTTGAGACCAGGAGAGGGTGTCTGAGCCATTTCGTGAAGTGGCCAGCAGGTCGTGGAGAGGTTGAAGGATCTGGGCGCAGCGGGGAATGAAACGGCGGTAGAAGTTTACCAAACCCAGAAATTCCCGAAGCTGGCGCTTGGCGGTCGGCTGCGCAAATCCTTGCACGGCTTCACCCTTGTTGGGTTGAGGAAGAACTCCTGAGGCAGAGATGACGTGTCCAAGAAACGAGAGCTGTCGCACGCTGAGCTCGCATTTGGCCATGTTCACGACCACGCCATGCTCCACTAAGCGCTGGAAGACGATGCGCAGATGATTCACGTGCTCTTCCGGAGTGCTGCTGGCGACTAGCAAGTCGTCAAGATAGGCGTGGCAGAAGTTGAGACCGCGTTAGCACCGTCCATGAACCGCTGGAATGTCTGACCCGCGTTTCGGAGTCCGAATGGCATTCGGAGAAATTCGAAAAGTCCGAAATGCGTTGCGATGGCGGTCTTCGGGACGTCCTCCGGGGCAACTGGAATCTGATGGTATGCCCGCACCAGGTCGATCTTCGAGAAGATAGTGGCACCATGAAGCCTCGTGGTGACGTGTATGTGCGGTACCGGGTACCTGTCTGGGGTCGTTACCCGGTTCAGCGCCCTTTAGTCCCCGCATGGTCGCCAGTCTCCCGGTGTTGACTTGGGCACCATATGGAGTGGAGATGCCCAGGCGCTCGACGAGGGTGTGATGATTCCTAGTTCCAGCATGTGTTCAAATTCTTGCCGGGCGACCTTCAACTTCTCCGGAGACAAACGGCGAGGCCGCGCGTGCACGGGTGGGCCGCTGGTGGCGATGTAGTGGCGTACCTCGTGCTTCGCCGCGGCGCTGGCTGGCGGCTGCCTCGTCAACTCTGGAAACTCATGCAGAATGCGAGTGAAACGTTCTGCACCGGACGGCCCGAGCAGAGTGGGGCTCAGCGGAGGGTGTTTGGAGGGATTGCCTTGCACAGTTGCCTGCGACACGGGATCGAGAAGGCGCCGGTTGCGCACATCGACGAGAAGGCCGAAATGCCGAAGAAAGTCCGCACCCAAGATGGCGAACTTCACTGCTGCCACGATGAAAATCCACCGGAACGTTCTGTTCAAGCCTAAATTGAGTTGCAGCGAGCGATGTCCATAGGTGGCGATAGTTGTGTTGTTGACCGCCTGAAGGGGGGACGCGCTGGGGACACGGCGATGGGTGGACCCAACCGGCAACACGCTCACCTCAGCGCCGGTGTCCACGAGGAATCGAAGGCCACTGTCGCGGTCGGTGAGGAAAAACACTGATGGACGACGTTCGGGGGCATCTGGGACACTGGTCTTCCTCAGTGCCGGCCGCTCCCGTTTCCCGCATGGTCGCAAGGAGGGATTCATTTTCGAGCAGCGTTGCCATACTTCCTGTGATACCAGCAGGTTTTCTGTTGCGCTGCTGGACGCTGGCGCTCCTCGGGAGTGCTGCGGGCCTGCATCGCTGCGACGGTATCGGCGAGGCGGGATATCTGCTCCCGGATGTCATGCAGTGCGGTCGTAGGCGCGCGGCCGGCGATGTCTGGCTGTAGCGCCGCGACGGACGGCGGAGCGACCGCCAGCACCGAGTCCGCGAGCTCGGCGAGTTGAGACAGGCGTCTGTCGGCAGCCGAGGCGAGGATCATGCGCACGTTGACCGGGAGTCGCTGTAGGAACAGCTCGCGAAGCAGTCTGCTGTCGGCATCGGTGGTAGCTGCGCCGGCCGTGTGCAACAGCTGCCTCATGTGGCGCAACAATTGGCTGGGCGTCGGGTCCCCGAGCTCGGTGTCGTGCAGTAGCTGCTGCAGTCGCTGAGGCTCCGACGGCGTGAGGCGGCTGATGAGCAGCTGTTTGAGCGTTGTGTACGCGTTCTCTGCAGGTGGAGCGACCAGCAGATCGCGTATTTCGCTCGCTATGGCCGGTGGGAGGCTAGCGACCACGTGGTGGTACTTTGTTAGCTCAGCGGTAATACGACGAGCGGTGAATTGGGACTCCACCTGCAGGAACCACAGCTGCGGGTCCGCTGTCCAAAACGGCGGGAGCCTGATGTCGACGGCGGAGATGGCCAGTGCGTCAGGGGTGGTCTCCATGTCGTCGATCGCTTGAAAAAGGCGGTAAGCCTCGTCCGGGTCACCACTGTTGGGACGCGTGTACGCGCGGTAGAAGCAGACACAACCGCGCGGCGTGAATCCCAAACATCAACTGACTTTATTCGGGTTCTCTCTGGTGGTTCCGGAGAGCAGCGGAGGGTGGCGCTGCCTGGCGGCTTGGCTTGGCTTGGCTGCCGCCACAATCCCATTAACTAAACGGCCAGGAGAGCACAGAGACCGTGGCATGTAAATCACGCCGTTCATGACATGCATATCATGATTTTCATGTTATGACCTGTCATTTATGTTCGTCATGCAGTCATGTTGCGGCATACCAATTTTCGTATACATCCCATTAACGAAACTGCAAGCAGAGCACAAAGTCGTAGGCGGCTAGATAGATAGATAGATAGATAGATAGATAGATAGATAGATAGATAGATAGATAGATAGATAGATAGATAGATAGATACGCTCAATGTCGCCGAAGTTCGCTGAGAAATGCTTCGCATTTAAAAACCCAAGGCAGCAGTGCATCGTGGGCGCGCCTTGCGAGGATAGGATTGATAGGATTGCCAAGGCGACGGAGAATGCTGCTACGGCCGTTTGTCAGCTCCGAACGCGCGCCCGCGATCGCATGATGTCCGTATTATCGCTGAAGGTGAAAACAGGGGGACACCAACCAAATTATAATCATCAATCCTATCCTCGCAGGGCGCGCCCACGATGCACCGCTGCCTTGGCTTTTTAAATGCGAAGGTTGGTGTCCCCCTGTTTTCACCTTTAATTTCGTCCCAACCAAACAGATCTCTGTCAAATGTTCACCTTTAAACGCATTATCGCTGTTTGTCAGCAGTCTTTTCTTTCTTTCAAATCATTACACGCGCACCGCCCTTTAATCGCCCCGTGAGCGCGATTGCTTGTGCACCCGATCCCTGTGTTGTGAAGGGCAAGCTTCCCGTGTGGCGCGCCGCCCGCGACCCCACAAACTAGGCTTAACGAGCGCTACCTTTTCGGTGCTAGCTGCAGATAGGGTGCCGCGGGCGACTGTGGTTCATGGCGGCCGCATTTAAAACTCGACGAATCATTTCAGCAACGGAAGCGGGAGCATGGATGGCAGGTGCACCACTCGAATGACGGTTTGCAGTCGCCACGTTTTTGAAATCGCGCACGCGTCAGAGAAAACGAAGGATAGCGCGTGCAGTAATTGGTTCCCGTTTCTGCGCGTCCGATTCTTCGGGAAGTCCGCATAAATGGCGACGTCACTATACCGCCCTTTCTTTTCTTCTAGATGCGGCATGTCACGCGTCAACCGGCGTCCGCACTCACACTACGCATGCGCGACTCTCCTCTCCCTTCCCTCTCTCCAACAGCTGCTGCAATAAATAAAGCGGGTAGAGAGCGCGCGCGCGCTTCGCTTCAGTAGTATCTCCTTCTCCGGTGAAAGAAGTTGTGATGGAAGCAACAGTTCCGTCAGCGAGTGGGTTGACGGAAGTACGCATCAGCATCAACCCACACTCTGACAACGGTCACGCGATGCGTGGTAACGAACCAAGTTAACAACGTAATAACACACAAGGTTCACCGCAAAGGTAACACTGAAAACACTGCAAACCTGTAAACACCGCCATTAAATGCACCGTTGAAACTCCCAGCGATGCTCCGTATCACCCCATGGTCCCCTTCGGGGAGATGGTGTAATTTTTTGCACAGCGCGGCCGCGGACTTAAAACTTTGAAATATCCAGATCTTCCTTTTTTTTTAAGAAGGCGAGAGGAGCCCGGTCGCGCGCTTCGAATGTCTTAACACGCACCGCTACCTGCTTGACGGTTTTTACACGACATTGAAAAATGTTGTTTTGGTACCGCTTATAGTGCGGGTATTCGCGATTCCGGCGACTTACGTTATAAACGGTCTATGCTGTATTAGCATGTGCTTGGAACTGTGGTCGATGTGCGTAAAATTTTCGTTTAGCCTTATTTATATTTTCCCATGAATATGAGTTGCTCTCCCAGCGACGGGCACCGACGGATTTAAGGCACGTGCATTCTTAACAGATTTTCAGTGGACTAGTACATCACGCGCAGACGAGAGAGCATGGTGGTAAGCTTTTTGCTTGTCGTATTCTGTCCACGGACGAAGGTGAGCGTTCGCGAGGATAAATGTGCATAAGTCGGTGGCGTGATTTGAACGTAACATTATTTTTTTTAAAGCAGTGTGTGCATACTAGGCCTCTCCGGAAAGTTGTGCGACATAACGTTACTCGCACAATAAACTTGCGACACAAGTTTCTGACGCTGCATCATGAAGCAACGTTCATGAAAGCTATATTCTGTGTATGCCATCAAAAACGTCACGTACGTACTGCATGCGTGAATGGTGCGCAATGATTGAATAACTAAAAAAATTGTGCGCTCCCTTTCACGCCGCTTTGTTTTTTATTTGTTTTTAATGAGCATATATATGATCGGTAGCTCTAAAAATCTATGGCCAAGCATCTTTGCCATCCACCGGCGCACTTATTGCCAACTGAAGCAAGCATTCTGCGCCAGTTCGGAGCATAGTATTGCATCCGTCAACCTGACCTTCGGTGCCCCCCACCAGCTGCTTGGCGGCCATAAGATTGAAGCAAACAAATTTAAAAGCGATTGGAAAGCTGATATACGGCGCACATGCATACGCAGCGGTCGTGTTGTTTCTTCTAAGTCTTGTATTTTCCTCTCTACGTATACTGCCCTTCCTCGAATAAAAATCACTGCATCTCCACTAATGTGAATCACGACTAGTGGTGAAGCACTGGGCATCGTACTGGTATGTCACCGTACGTCACCAGCGCGTTGCCATTGCGAATGTGAAATGAGTGACGTAAAGTGGTATATTATATGTACAAATGTGTTTATTTGGTTCCTCTTTAATGCTGTTACATTTTAGTCCTCTTGTTATAATTTGTATATCGTCTTGAATTCTGGATTCACATACACACATATGCTTTAACTATAGCGACAGCGAGAGTCGACGACAAAGCTAGGTGCTAAGGTGTTCGCCCCTAAAGTCATGACAGCTCACTAACGTGAAACCTGGGAAGACGTGAAACATGCGGTGTTTCCCACAGGAAATGTCAGCCACTGCTAATGGGCTTGCTTTATTATGGCCACGACGACGGCATTAGACACCGACAGCCCGGGAGCATTAGCAGAAACTCGTTAGAATTGTTTCCTACCTGACTCCAGGGTCGGCCCACACATGCACACACACCACCTGACTGCACTGTCTCCAGGATGGGCGCACACCCACACACTATAGCAACAGTGCTGTACCATGAGCACGGACAACAGACAAGCCTCGACCCTAAGGTGCTTCACCCCTAAAAGAAAACTGCGGAGAGAGGTAGCGGCTAAGGCCACCTTGTCAAGCCCCATTTTTTTATTTTCAAAAGAACTAAATGAGTACTTTCGCCGCGGGTACCTCCACCCTTTACTAAGGAAAATACGGCAAGGACCTGGCGACACTGGCGATAAGTTTGCATCCTCTGGCACACGTACTTGCTACGTACACTAATCCTCTCAGCAGACCTTCACATCAACAGACGTAGCTTGGCTGAACTGTGCTAGCGTATCAGCAGTGAAATAACTCCGGCGGAACATGCAAACTCCAAAACGCGACAGTCCAGTTTTTCCGAGGTGTTCTTGGTGCACCGCTTATGTTCCTATACGTATTGCTTACCGTATTTACTCGCGTAATTTGCGCACTTTTTTCGGAATCTTAAAGATCCGAAAAGGGGGTGCGCAAATTGCGCGGAGATTTCGCGAACACATTCGAAATAACGTGCAATGTAATGCACGCGGTATATGTTAACTCTTGGATTCTCTTACACCAAAACGCTGGTGTAAGAAAATACGGCTGCTCCAGGGACGCTTTTCGCAGTCTTCTTGCGTTGAGAGCGCAGCACGTAGAAGGGTTTACGAGCCGCCCGCTGATGGGCTGCCGAGATAGCGCACGCGCCAGCACTATCTTAGGGATGGTAAAATCGATGAACGATTAATCAATTAAATGTACGCCGTTAAACAATTATACGTAATCGATTTCTCCCTTTCAGTTAATCGAATTAACTGAGGGCGGGAGGGGGGGGGTGCCGTAATCGATTACGGCACCCCCCCCCCTTCCCCTCTCCCACCCCAACACCGCTCCTTGGCCGGAGCGCATGATTGCGAGGCGCGCGACGCTGAGACGCAGATGTCGAGCGCATATTTCTACGCAAGTAGAAGGAGCCCGGAGCCGCAGGCGGCCATACCCCATAGAGATAGAAATGAACTCGACCCGATATCCGTCGCCTAACCGTTTTATTTAACCCCCAGATTTTACTTGCTTCTTGTGTAAGTGCCACATTGTAATATGCGCTGCTTATTTCTTGACTGGTTCAGTTATTATTGCCGTTGTATTTTACTCCTTAGCGAATTAAAGATTATTTGTCACCAATGAAAGAAAGAGAGATAATGTATTAGAAGGTAGAAAGGGTGGCCTGATCTAGTACGCCCCGACCTCCTACTCTACTTTGGGTACAACGCAACAGGGGAAAAAGTGATGGAGCATGATGATGGGGATCAGAATGAGTGATCCGTATATACATAATAAGACATGACTGCTTGCGCAAAGGGGACATGGGCGCTAGTAATCATATTTCATTACGCTTGATACCAACTAGCCCAACTGTCCGCCTTAATATACCCATTGATAACTGTAATGCTAGCTTCACTGCAATGCAGTTAGCCTAACTTATTGCAGCTATTCACTTCTGCAAAACAGCGTGCTATGACGCGGAAAATGTCAACTCAGCTCTCTTGACATAAACACTCATAATAGTCAATCCCCGGCACGTGTAACTGGGACCTCGCTTCCACTTGAAACGTGACAGGGGCCGCCATTAATTGGGCAAATATGTTGTGCAGGGAAACGAACTCGAGGATTATGAAAAGGTCTAATAGTCCCATAATGGAAAGAATCCACTTTAGCTGCATTTACGTCTAATAGTTGCTTTTCATAATCCGCAACTTTGCGCAATGGTATACCGAACGTCTAACATCCAGTCCATTTCTATTGAAAAATGACCTTGTAGCATTTTGTAATTCTGTATGTTCGCCTATTTCAGGTGAAATACAGCTTTCATCTATTGCTCGTACTCCCATGTCAGCTGGCCTAGAGGCCGCCGTCTACTGCTGTGTCACGAACGCAGGAGAGTCGCGAGATACTACGTGTTCGAACATCTGATACATTAGACAGCGCTCACAGTTCGAGCTGTACACGCGATTTGAAAGGCGCGCGTAGCGCCGAGTTAAGTCGGCGACCGGGTGAAACCTGTGCAGTGCACTGGCACAGCTGCCGTTTATTCTAGCCGGGAGGAAAAACTCTTGTCGCTCTATTTCCCTCAAATGCCTGCACTGGTGACCTGTTTGAGACCAGTGATTGATGTGCAATCTCGCATGTGTGACTTCAAGGAAGCGATCACGTCACTTCGTGGTTATAGTATTATGGAGGGTTTCCACAATATCTGACGGACAAACCGAGAAATGTTGCCGTCTCTACAAGAGCGAGCGTCTTTAACTTTGCTTTCATCTTCGTCTCTCTTTTTCTTTTTTTTTTTACCTTTCTCGGTATTTCCTCATTCTCGGCCACACTGCATGTTTCCGGTGCGACTTTCCAAACAGTGTGGTCGCCGAAAGCGCCTCCGATTTCGGTTCGCTCTAGTAGGCAGACTTCGAGGAAATATGACCTGCTGCCGAATCGTCCGTGGATCATGGCCACCCACGGAATCTTGGACCCTTGACAACATCCAAAGACGACGGGCTTCCTGTGCTCAGTGGGCGAAAGTGCGAATTTTCACGCAGTCCCCAATGCGCACATGCGATCTCTAGTGCGTCGGATAAATACTTGTGCCGATATCAAACACAAGCAACGCTTCTCAAACAACATGGCATAAATTTTCAAGCACTTATAAAAATGTCGATTAATCGATTATTCGATTAAAACATCACAGCGAAATCAATTAATCGATGAAAGGCTAAATCGATGAACGATTAACGATTAATCGATTAAAAATTTTAATCGACCATCCCTACGCTATCTCGGCAGACGAGCAACCCCCCCCCCCCCCTTTTCGCGTCTTTTCATGCTCGTTAAAGACGGGCGGGGCGTCTCCTCTCCGCTTCGACGGCAGGCTATCGGGGTGATGTTATCGCATGCGTCCTCCGCGCGATGGAGATGGCCCGCGGGTTCGTTTGATCTCTGCTTCAGCCGTTTTCGTCACCCCCACTCGCGTGCGTTTATCCTAGCGACCGTACTCTGGGCTCGGTGGCTTTCGGAGAAAAGAATCGGAAAAAATTTGCAGTGGCTTAGCTCGGCCATGCCAGGATATACGTAGCGTTAGCAAAGGTTCAGCTGATTATTCTTAGCTTTCCAGATTGTCTAGGATTATTAGCCTTCTGTTCATTCTTCGTACGCTGAACCGCTAATTGCCAGGCAATTACTTCGGGATCCGGTGAGATAAGCTTCTCGGCTCTTCTGCGCCGTTGAGCAGCATTTGCGCTCTCGTTCTCCACGGCGTTACCCACCTGCAAACGCCAGTCAGAGGCGCTATCAAGAGGCTCCAGCGCAGTGTCAGACGGCGACTGCACAGCGAAGGCTGCGAAGCTGCGCGCGCGCCGGCGCCAGTGCGTCTACCATGTCTACGACGCCACTCGTCTCGAATGCGCAGACCAGCAGCGGCGAGTCGCGCGTGGAGGTGGCGGAGTTTGCGCGCGCGCCGACGCCAGTGTGTCTACGGCGGCTACGACGCCACTCCTCCCGAACGCGCAGACGAGCAGCGGCGAGTCGCGCGTGGTGGTGGCGCAGAGCGCGTGAGATGCCGGCTCCGGTGAGCCAGCTGTGTGACATCACTGATCATCGCGCACGCGCAGCACGGCACGGCTCATGAGGATCCACGCGAAATCGGCTCCGGCTAGGCAAGTGTAGCTAACGCTACAAAAGGGACATTGCACTCTCGGCCCCTTTTGCGTATGACTGCGCTCGCCTGCGCAGCGAAGGGCGCGGCGCGTGGTCAGTTTCGCAGCTCTGTATCTCCTCCAGCGGAGGCGAAGCGGTAAATCCAGGAGGGTGATCCTCTCTCTTATTGGCTAGTTCGATGTAGACGTCAGCGCTCCGCACTGCATCGCTTTGTGGGGAATTCTAGGGACGATGCAGCGTCAACTAAGAGGGAAATCCAGAGCTGAATCTATTCCCTATGAAACTGAGGTTTTCCCATAGCGCCTGCCAACGCCTGCAGACGAGTGTTACCGTCCTCCTGCAAGCGCTAAGCTCGAATGTCTTGTCGGAAGGTTGGACAGTCGCGATGGACGACTGCCCAACCGTCCCAAAACTAATCGCACGTGTTAACGCATGACATATGAGTGCAAATTTTAATCGTGTAGGTAAAAATGAGCACGTTGTGACGAGCTCGCGGTTGACAGCGAACGACTACTACTCCGAGGGTCGGCAGCTAGGCCTACCCTCGTAGTCGTCACTGACTGTGGGGTGTTGTGATGTGCTAGTCGCTCGCGAAGGCATCGGCAGTGTTTTTCTGTGTTGTGTGACCAAGCAAGGCTGTACAAAAATGTTTATTTTGTACTTACTGACGAGGATACGATGTCTTACGAGCGTGTATGCAGACTCGCTTCGTGAGGGCGGAGCTTACGCGCTGATCACTCGTCTTGACCCGCCGAGGCATTTGCCGGTGTCGATGGAATCGCGTCGAAAATATTGCTTACGATTCGTTCGTGACACGAAATTAATCCTCATTGAGTAATGTTACGAGTGAAGTGAGCTGGTCTGCAAAGCAGCGCCCATTTCTAAGCACTCGAGAGATCGGAAGCGGCGGCGGCGCGAACGTAAACATCGGCAGGGGCTGTTTCACCGAAGCGGCTCGCTTTGTTTTTACCATTGCGCTTCGCATCTGTTTCGAGAAAACTAATCGTATTCGTTGACATACTACGTATGAGTACAAATGTTAACCATGTTGGCAAATTGAGCGCTTCGTGGCGAGCTGGCGGTTGATTGCGAACGACGACGGCTACGTCGTCGGCAGCTAGACCTACCCTCGGGTCGTCACTGACGGTGGGCTGTCGTGATGTATTTGCCGCTCGCGAAGGCATAGTTTTATCAGCAGTTTTTTTGTGCTGTTATGTAACCAAGTAGGGCTGTAAAAAACTGTTTATTTTGTACTTAGCGAGAGGGATGCAATGTTTTACGAGCGTGTATTCCGCCGGATACAGGCTCGTACCCTTTATGCGTTTATGCGCCACGTTAGCGAGGCTGTTGAACCTAGACCGCCTAGACGGCCGAGGCAGTGCCTAGACACACTCCCCGTACCTAGGCGAAGAAGTACCTAGATGAGCGATCGGTGTGATCACGTGACTTTACGCCCACGTGACCTGAGGATCGTTCTCCTGCATTTACCGCCTCGCCCAGCGGAGGAGGGTGGTCCGAACGGCGGTCGCGTGAACTTGCGGCGCTGCAGTCACGTCTTAGTCTTGCGCTACTCTCGGCGCGTCGTCTGCTACGGCGGAGCACAGCGCCGGTCAGCCGCGCATTTGCGCACGGCGGCTTTCTAGTAGTGCTACTGCGAAAGTTAAACATTTATCGTCCTTCAAGTCGACGTTCCCGCATCCCATTAGTGCACTGCGGATATGCATAAGGCCGCCTGTATGCATCGATCCGCATGCATTGCTCATTGGATGGCACGGGTGTTGAATTTTTATGCCTGGTGTCTGAAATGGCACCACTAACGCCAAACTGCTACCACATGGACTTGTTATTCCCGGCACCGTCGCTCACCACGGCAATAACGGCCGCACCATACTTGTGCAGCTGCAAAACGGTTTCGAGCACAAGATCGGCCAACACACGGCCAGGTGCGGCACCCTATGTGACAAAACTTGCTATATGCTGTGCCCATCCTTCAAACATGGGCACGAATATAAACACCAACACATGGTCGGCTAACTGGCAGCTGTGCTCTCCTTCACAATCCCACCGTAATCAACAAAGCCGTCTCCTTTGTAGGTAGATTTGTTTAACTCGTAAGAATGCCTGAGCTTATGTCATCAACAACAAGCGTCCCCAAGCTGCTTGCTCATTTGACGTTGTATGTCTTCCAGACAGACGGCTTGAAATCCATATTTACATTAAAGGGTCACTAAACAGGCCCCAATTTTTTTTAAAGCCGCCCAAACAAGTTAACCCTATCATAGAGAAGGTTGCGGTGATCACTGATCACATTCTGCGAATATGACAGCGCTGCGCGCCACACAGACGGCGTATTTCAAAAATAAAAAACAATTCCCGCGCCTCTTCCCTGCGATTGACCATTCTCGCTCGCACCCTAGGTGTCGTCACGTTCTACCGCGAACAACATTGCGCAGTTGTATCTCGTTGATTGGTCGAAACCAGGTCTATTGTCAGATCCTCTGGCCATCCCACCGGCGTGAGCGCAGGAGCAACCGGAAGTGCAGCGCAAGCGTCAATGACGTCAATTGGTCACGTCATGTCACTTGTCAAAGGTGGGCGGAGTCTCGACGGCGTGCCGCGCCTATCCTCTCCTCGGCAGAGAAGGGTGGGGAGGCCGACCGAGAAAACGAAACCGACGCAAGCGGCCACTTAAACCCGTGTAACTTCTTTATTATTGCACCTATTCGCAATATTTTCGCAGGAGCATGTTCACATCGCACAGGAGCGCAGTTATATCTTTAAAACAAAATTTGGACATCGGGGTTGTTTAGGGGCCCTTTAAATGACCTTCAGTATTTGTGCCAGCCCGTTCGTGGTTGGCAGTGTTAGCATGTTCAGGTATATCAGCAGCCTTTATGCCCGTGGGCTGGCGATTCGTACAAGCATGCAGTTAAGCAACCATTCCACATTGTACCGCATTCCACGCGGTGCTTTTGCTTTGGTTTTGCGAAATGCAGTTGCAACCGTCACCTTTTCGAGAGGTGGGAGGCAGTCCAGCTGTTTGTTCAGGCACTCCTCCGAGGTCGTTTATATCACTCCTTTCACTTCCATGATGTGTTTCTCCTGCTTCTCGCGAGCTGCTGTGGCCCTAAGCAACGTTCTTCTGAGATTCTTCATCTTAAAATTCTTAATGGTTGCCTTCGCATGGTGTTGCAGTAGCTCCTTTCTACGGTGCTTTAAACAATTCGGACAGATCGGACGTTACGTCAGAACCAAGCAGTTTTTTTTTTTTGCGCTTACTCTGTCGCTATCGTTCACACACATTTAGTTCGTCAACTTCGCAGAGTGGATCTTCCATGCCCGCAGCACAGCTTATGGCGTTTTTCACTGGCAGATTCGGAGCAACTGAAACCGCGCCAGAGCGCTCTGGCTTGCTCCGGCGCCGAGGCACGGATTCAGACAGATTCGGGCGGAAGCGGGCCGCGTCCTCGCGTCACTTCCGTCTTTCCTGTCAAAATGGCTGCGCTCGTTGCGGGTGTGGAGCTGGAGTGTACAAGAAAGTGTAGCTTCCGTTTAGCGACGACAGCAGGACAAGCAGAAGCTTTTCCAGCTCAGAAGACAGTGATTACGACGTGCTGTACGTAGCGTCGTGCGCCGTACGTGTGACGTCGCGCCGCTGACCACCGTTTGGTTCTCTCCGACGCTCGAATAGGTGTGATGCAGGCTGCATTTGCCGGTATGGCGTGTAATATATTGACTGTGATTGGGTTGTGAAATGAAATAGCTTACAAATGAGTGTAAGTATGTTTAAAGTGGAAAGCAGCACCTGTTTTCAAAACATTCGATAGATCTGAAGCCGCGGTACGAAAGGTAAACAGTGGCACTGGCCGTTTCACCGATGTGGCTCGCTTCGTTTCCATCGCTGCGCTCCACACCGATGTTTCAAAACCGATTGGATGTGTTAACGCCTGACATGTGAGTACAAACGTTTATCGTGTTGGCAAAAGTAAGCGCTTCATTGCGAGTTCGCGGTTCGTCGCGAACGACTACGGAATAGAAGCGGCGTCGTTAAGCCTACCCTCGGAGTCGTCTTTGACGTAAGACTGTTTGGATGTGCTTGTCGCTCGCGAAGGCACAGCTTTATTGAGAGTGTTCTTCAATGGTGTTATAGATCGGGGATGTGCAAAACTCTTTATTTTCTACTTGTTGATGAAGACACGAACTCTTACGAGCGCGTATGCCAAGGTGCAAAATGCGGCCGAGCCTGCGTCCCTACGTGCTCATCGTTCCCCTCCCCAACCATCGTACGCTTCATGCCGGAGCTTACGGCACCGAACGCAGAATCGTACCGTGTATTTAGCGCTTAGTGCCCTCTCTGAGTAATAAAGCTTGAGCACAGAATGCGTGAATTGAATGTAAACAATTCAGAAACTGCTGCAGTCAAAATGTGCCCGGAGAAGGCGTCTCTGGTTGCCACGGAAACGCACGGAGCGGAAGTGGGGTATGTATGACGTGCTGAACTGACTTCCTGTATACTCGCTCGCGGAGCATTCTCGCACTCCGCTGGCAGATTCGGATTCGTGAAATCCGAGCGCTCCCTCCGGGATTTCGGTGACTGCTCCGGATCCGCCAGTGAAAAACGCCATTAGACTGTACGACAGCTGTTTGCGTTGCGTTCATTGTGCAGTTAAACTCCTCATCAACTACAACTCTTTTTTGCACAAGCAAGTCCCCGTTCACGAGCCACCGAGTGTAACATATTCCGCACCTGTTCGTTACCTCGTCTTAAAACACTAAAAAAGCCATTGCTTTGAAGGCAGCGCGACAGATGATAAGTGATCGAATGTGAATGTGGCGCCAGGGCAATTCTATATCCTGGCAGTGTTGGCAATCGCTTATCCTTCGTCTTGCTGTTCTACTTCTGACGGCTCCTCCGCCGACGAGCTGGGCACTGGGCTTTCGCGGGACGCCATGAGTTTTTTCGGAGATTTGCACCTTGACCCTGAACATATTGGCTTATGTATATATATATGGGGAGGAAGTGCTGCGAACAAGCGTACCAAGCGCTAGCTCCCATTTTCCCCGAGGGATCAAAACTTCATCATCATCATCATCATCATCATCATCAGCCTGTTTAGGTCCACTGCAGGACGAAGGCCTCTCCCAACGATTTCCAATCCACTCTATCCTGAGCGAGTTGGTTCCACTTTATGCCCGCAAACTTTTTAATTTCATCGCTCCATCTAACCTTTTGCCTGCCTCTGTTACGTTTTCCTATTCTTGGTATCCATTTCGTCGCTCTTACTGTCCATCTGTTATCTTTCCTCCTCATGACATGTCCTGCCCAGGTCCACTTCTTTTAATTGATATAATAATATCGGCTACTCCTGTCTGTTCCCTGATCCATTCTGCTCGTTTTTTATCTCTTAGCGTTACTCCTATCATTTTTCTTTCCATTGCACGTTGCGTGCTCCTTAGTTTTACCTTTAGTTTTTTCGTTATCCTACCACGTTTCTGCACCGTACGTTAGTACTGGGAGAATGCAGTGATTGAATACTTTTCGCTTTAGTGAGAGCGGTAAGTTTCCAGTCATGATTTCGTAATGCCTTCCGAATGCGCTCCAGCCCATCCTTATTCTACGGTGAATTCCTTTTTCATGGTTAGGAGTTCCTATTATTAACTGTCCCAGGTATACGTATTCGCTTACACATTGTAAGGGTTCATTGTTGATGTTACATTCCTGTTCCTTAGCTAGGATATTGAGCATAACTTTGGTCTTTTGCCTATTCATTTCTAACCCAATTTTAATACTTTCCTTGTTTAGGTCATCAATCATGTTTTGTAGTTCGTCTCCATCATTGCTAAAGAGCGCAATGTCGTCTGCAAATCTTAAATTGCTGAGATTCCGTCTATTCGAATTCCCTTGTCTTCCCAGTCTAGACGTTTAAAGATTTCCTCTAAACATGCAGTGAATAGCATCGGGGATATCGTATCTCCCTGTCTCACACCTCTCCCAATCGGGATTTCTCTGCTTCTCTCATGTAGGAGTAGTGCGGCTGTGCGATCTTTGTGTATGTTGTTTATGGTTTTCACGTATACGCCAGATACCCCTTGTCGACGTAGAGCTTCTAGAACTGCTTGTATTTCTATAGAGTCAAATGCTTTCTCGTAGTCGATAAACGCCATATAAGGAGGTTTGTTATATTCCGCGTACTTCTCAATTACTAGGTTGATAGCGTGGCTGTGGTCCATTGTCGAGTAACCTTTCCTAAAACCAGCTTGTTCTCTCGGTTGGTTAAAGTCGAGGGTTTCTCTTATCCTCGTAGAAATTACTTTTGTAAATAGCTTGTATATTACTGGGAGTAGGCTAATTGGTCTGTAATTCTTTAACTCCTTTATGTCACCTTTCTTGTGGATAAGGATTATATTAGCATTTTTACAACTTCGCGGTACACTTCTTGTCTTGACACATTTCATGAAGAGCGATGCAAGTTTTTCAAGTAAAATATCTCCTCCGTCTTTGATCAAGTCGGCTGTTATACCATCTTCACCAGCTGTTTTACCGCGGGACATGCCTTTGGCAGCTTTTTTGACTTCGTCAGCGGTTATACATGGAATTTCAGTGTCGTCCACTGATTCTATTTCTATTAAGGTTGTATGGTCTGTCTGAGAGCTGTACAGTTCAGAGTAGAAATCTTCTGCTACCTTTACAATTGCGTTGAAACTGTTGATAACGTTACCTTGTTTATCTTTTAGCGCATGCATTTTGTTTTGCCCTAAGTGCAGTTTCTTTTTGACCGATTTAATGCTGGTGCCTTTTTCTACTGCTTTCTCTATTTCTCTCATGTTAAAGTTTCTTACATCTCTTTGCCTGGCTTTACTGATCATTTTTGAGAGTTCTCCGAATTCAATCTTATCTTTTGACGATGTTACTTTCATTTGTTGGCGTTTTTTTATTAAGTCCTTGGTAGACTGGGACAACTTACTTGTTGTTTGCTTTGCTATTTTACCCCCGACTTCTATCGCTGTTTCAAGGATTGTTTTCGTTATGGTTTTGTTTATTTCTTCTACATCGTCACGGTTTTCGCCTAAGGCCTCGAACTTGTTGCTTAGGGCGCCTTTAAATTCTTCGTTCTTCGCTCTGATTACCTCTAGATTGCATTTTTTTTCTAGTAAATAATTTAGTTCTTGTTTTCTTTAGGTTAAGTATAATCTTTGCCTTTACTAACCTGTGATCGCTGCATTTTATCTTCCCCACTATTTCTGTGTCTTGAATTATGCCTGGTTGTTCGCACATTATAAAAGTCGATTTCATTCTTTGTTTCCCCGTTAGGGCTTTTCTACGTCCACTTCCTATTCTTGTGTTTCTTGAAAAACGTGTTCATTATTCGGAGTCGGTTTCTTTCGGCAAATTGTACTAGCATTTCCCCACGGTTATTCCTACGTCCGACGACGTAGTTGCCAATCGCCTGCTCTCCACTTTGTTTTCAAAACTTACTGTCCAGCAAAAACGTAGGTAGCGCTTTATAATGTTGCCGTGCTCAAAAGAAGGTCGCAGAGTTTGCATTTCGGAGTAAGCTTTCAACTTTGCGATGTTAGGTTTGCTCCCACCTTCTGAATTCCGTAGGGTCTTTTGGTGGTCCGAAGTGGCGTGAACCGGAGTCATCGTTGCGCTGTCTGCAATGATGCACCCCGGTCTCGCTCCCCGGCGCAAAGCAAGTCGGCATACCACGCGTAAATGATCCTGTGGCTCCTCGCTAGGCGTCGTACACGACGTATGTGTCTTCATCCAAGGCACTTCGCATGGGCAAAAACAGTTCCAAAATTTACGAGTGAACAAAACGTACCAGTTGCTATACAACCCACCTGCACGTCGACTAGCTGCGCCGTCACAACAAAGAACCGGTGGCGGGAGCCAACGGCAGACGCAAGACGTGACTACAGCGCCACTAGTTCTCGCGACTGCCACGTGGATCGCCTCTCCGGCGGAGATTTGAAACTGAGTTTATTCTAGTAACGTTGGTCCAAACTCTGTCCGTGCGCGCGCGCCGGCGAGCTGGCTCGGGCGGGACGGGGAGCGCAAAGCATGAGAGAATTTTTTTTTTGTAAAGGTGGCCAAATATCAGGGGTGCGCAAATTATGTGAGGGCGCAAATTATGCGGGTAAATACGGTATTTCTAGAAAACGTCAGACGCGCAACTGCGAAGATTAGAGGTGCCCGCGGCTGGAGAAACGAGAAGTGGGAAGCAGCACAGTGACGCTCAGAAACACCATGGTTTCGGTATCTGGCGTGCGTTTCTAATTGCCTTGGTAAAAATAACATGGGGTATGTGTGTCTGGCGTAACCTCAGATACAAGGAGAGCATGCCAAAAGGCGGCTCGAAGAAAAGCATGGAAACCCAGTCGCAAAGCAAAAGCAAGAGAGAGTGCTCCTTTTTCTTAGTCTCGCTTAAATAGGCAGTGGGGGGAGTGTAGTGCCCTAGGCATGTATACAGACACATCGTAGTGCTCCCAAGGCAGGTCTACAGCTGTTCAAAATGAAACCAAACCCAATGCGCAACAGTATTGTATTTCCGTACTGGCTTATCTTAGATATCCTGCACTTACACCTTCTCGACAACCAAGAATATCCTCGAATGCTTACCTCTGATCAGAAGTATGGATCATAAAAGGAGAAATTTCGGCCTACTGTTTTCGTTGCGAAGCGGTACGCCTGTATAGAAGCTACCTTCCGGATGGGTACTTAAGAGCGCAAGACTTCGTTACTGTGTCCTCGTCAGCTTTTCACAGCGCAGTGAGCTCCTGTGACCTTTTGCAGCTGGATGACACAGGAAAGTGCTGTGTGTTCTTGGCTCAAAAGCACCATCAGTTGACGGCCTCCCAGCCTCTCCCAATGCCGGCAATAGCAGACTATTCCGCAGCGTTGCCCTGAAAAACATGGTGGGCGCTCCCAGTGTTGCCAGATCTTAACGCATTATGAATATCTAGCAAGAGTTCACGCGGCAGCAGAAGCGACCTACTTTGCCAAACCTATATATGTATGTATATACAATAAAATCTCGAGCATTCGTGTTTCTTTGCCTGTTTCTGTTGTGACTACAACATCACTGGAAAAAGAAAACGATGAAAGCTTGGTTACAGTTCTAGAGCACTCAAGGTAAAACAAAGTGTAGGAAGCAAAAGGTTGAACTTGTGGTATTCATGAATCTTGTGGAACGCAATCACAAGTTCAACTACGTTCCCGTTCTTGAGGCGTGCGGCTTCCTTAGTGCAGTAAGACTGCTGCAGCAGTCGAGAAGCGCGCAACATGACGTAATGCGCGCGGCGGACGAATTCTCGCATGTCGGATGCAATGCGCATGAGCAGTGCTTTTTGATGCTGCCGATAAACTGTGCTGTCAGCACAGAAAGCCACGCGCTCCCGTATTCATGGTCAAAAAGATTACCACTGTAGGTTCGTTCACTTGGCATAAGGATGCAACACATAAGTATGGTGCCCAATTGTGAACCTCTCTATTGCTCCTTGCCAGTGCTCCGAAAGCAAAACTGGCTATATGATCGTGCAGTTGCGATACTGGCATGTATGTTGTGAAGGAAATCAATAAGTTCAAGCACCTGTACGGCCTCTCATATGGGACGCGCTTGAGGTACAGCCTTCAAGGGGGAAAAACCACTCAGTTTTTTGCTTTAGGTAGCCCAAGAAAAACTGTCACCTTTAAAAAAGTTTACACATTGCTCGGGTAAAGGGGCTGTAATGAGTGCCTGTATAGGCAGAGTTGTTCGTTTTCGGTTTTTATACTTCTCCAAATCTGGGGCGTAAAAATCGGGTGCTATTTTTCCATATGATATGCAAGGAGAAATTGGCATTTTTTTGTGCACTGTTTCAAAGTTTGTGTTTTTCGGGTTATATTTACAAGTTGAAATTTACAAATGACTGCCGTGCAGTGTCCACATTACTGTACGCAGCTTAACAAACAAACTTTACGGTACTGGAGTTCACTTAAGCCATGAGGATGTAACTTTCTTCTCCCGGGGCCGGGTAGATTAATGCGTGTGCATCACAAACTCCGTGCCACATAAACAATTTTGTATGATGTATTGGAATTTGGGGAGGAAACCCAATTTTTCTGAAGCACATCGGACAACATAGGGTTTTACTTGGACATGAACAACCCTCTGTATAGGACTAGGACCGACTACTGTGAATGGACCTTTATGCATCCGTAGAGAACCAAAATTATACATTCTTTCACAATTTGAATACGAAATGCATTCTTAAATTGAGCTTGAAAATCGCAGAAACTGAAACGTGGCGTAGCCTAGTGGTCAAGCCTTGGTACTGTGTTCTTAAGTCTTTAAATTGCTGTACGTTGCCTGCTGCTGCTCATACAAGCATAACTCGGGCTTAAAATTGCAGTTGGTGCATAAAAACGCATCCGCACCCTATTACTTTATTTTACGCAGTTAAATGAGCCGACGCTGGGAAGCGGCGCTGCCTTTGGGCAACCGAAAACCTGCTTTTAACCGCGGTGCATGCACGCAGCATCTCCTTGGTGTTGCGAACGTGCGCCCTGTCAATGCAGAACCTGGTGATAACACAGCGGGATGGCTGCCGGCCACTGTTTGCAATGTGTCGCGTATAAGACTCCATAGGCGAAAAATTCCCACAAAAAAATGTTGCATGGGGTTTTCCCCATTGCCATTGCATGATTAGGCACTACTGGTAAGCTTTCCTTTGAAATAAAGAAAACAGGCTCCTTAAAAATTGGTTGTCAGTCGCTTTAAGGTATACATGCTGCTACCGTAACTGTGAAGACAGATTTGTATGTGACTGCATCATGCAGATGTCTTCACACCGGTTTTTATGGGGAAAAGTATGCCCATGAAAACAGTAGACACCAGTAAATGCAGTAATCATTCATTGTGAGCTCCTGTCGTCACTCCCTGTGGACTTTGGGTAGAAGGTAGTGTATCTTTGACGCATCCACCATACCCTATAGTGCCGTCAAGACTCACTGCTACTAGCTAGGTCTCGAATGGAATCGTTTGAGTTGGAAACATCTGTGTAATCCAGTCAAGTTGTAATTAGCATTATATATTTGTCGAGGGTCTTTGCTGACAGACTGCGACAGGAAGGAGAAGCAAAGAAATGGAGGATGAGGATGGGGACAAGCTGTAGATTAAACGAGTCGAAGGCTGCTGCCTAGGGCTCGGGTCTCTATTATGCAACATTATTACCTGGTTCGGTCTCAGGTTTCGGCACCAAAAATGATGTCAGCAGAGGAAGACCGAGCCGACAAATTAAACTCACGATGGAATGCCTCGCAGAGAGTGCGCCTGCCTCTCGCATAGCTTGTCTCACCTTGCACACACTCAGCTGTCGCCTAGGTGTAAAACTGTGGATATTTCAAGTTATAGTTACAAATTTTCAGAAATGAAAGGGGTGTCTTTAGAAAAAAACAGCTCCACTAACGTGAAATCTGGGAAGGTGCGAAGCATGTGATGATGCACCAGTGTTTCCCACAGGAAACGTCAATCGCTGCTAATGAGCGTCGTTGCCACGACAGCGATGTTAGCGCCGACAGCGCGGGCACATTAGCAGACGCTCGTTAGAATTGCTTCTAACACGGCAACCTTACAGATGCACTGTCTGGGTGCACTGCCCCCAGGATCAGCTCACAAATGCACACGCACTATCTGACTGCACTGCCTCCAGGATTTGGCCCACTGACGACAGCAGCAGGACATGCCAACAAGCCCAGCCCCTAAGAAGAAGAACAAACGAACGAGCGAGCGAGCGACCCACAAATACACATACACTATTTGACTGCACTGCCTCCAGGATGGGCACACCGTGACTACAGCAGCAGCACACGCGAACAAGCCCAGCCTCTAAAGTGCTCCGCACCCAAAACAAGGGAGTGTGTACAACCCCCAAGGAGGTGTGTAGAAACCTCTGAAATGGACGTCACAAGAAAGGGACACCACTGTTCTTTTCTGAATGTCACTGATATCACATTGCCGCGGCAATGCTGTAGGGGTTATGGTGCTCGACTGTGAACTCTAGGGACGTAGGTTTAAACCCGGCTGTGGCAGCATGTCGCATTTTTGATGTAGAGGGAATGCTGGATGTTCATGTGCTGTGCTGTGCCATAGACAGTGCATTGTCAACCCATGTTAAAGAACCTCAGGTGGTGGTAATTTCTGGAGTTCTCCGCTACGGCTTTTCTCTCCGTTCCACTCCTTAGAAAAAAGTTAGCAATGAGAACTAATTGGCACCTTTTGCCACAATTTTTTTTGGTGAGAGCACTGCGGTTGCTTCAAGTAGCCGAACATTCTTGTTTTTCTTTTAGCTGCTTGCAGCTATTCGCCATACAGCTACGAAACTCAGTTATGTGGGTGTTCCGTGATAAAGGTGACTTATGCAAGACTTGGTATGCTGATACCAATGCACAGCGCCAACCGCAATTCGCGACTGGGTCTTGCTAATTATTCAGACATCCAGGCACTCAATCATTGTGGCTGCTGTGGTGGTACAGTGCATGGTTAAGATGCGAGCTGGATCCCGGACACAGTGGTCGCATATTTTCATGAAGGCAAAATTTGCTATGTCAGTACATGTTTAGAAGCCCGCATGCATGGTGGTCGAAATTTTCGCAGCCCTTTGCTATGACATGCCTCATAATAATAATGTGGTTCTGGCACGCAAAGCGCCAGTAATCTTTGCTTTCATGCGCTATTTAGGCTGAAGCTTTCTTTGTTTTTGTAGCACATTACAGTTTTTGATGCTGCACTTTCTTCAGGATTAAGTTGGTGGCGATAACATCTTCATTAGGTGCCATTCTCTCCATTTAGAAGTAGCTGAGATTTTGATACCAAGCCATAGTGCCAAAATGGGCATGATACATTTCTTATCATTTATCATCACCATGCATTGCCGCTGAGCTTCTTTCGTCTTTACGCATGACGTACCACCTCTGTGACCAGAACTTTGGTGGTGCGTTAAGCCATATGCTCTCTGGATCTCCCCATCGGAAAAAAAAGCATGCATTATTGATGTTTTCTTGTACTGCTTTATTTGAACATTCTTGGGGTATTTTCATTTGAAGGAGAGTTATTTGTTTACTATACATTGTGTAAAAGGCCGAATTTCAGTATAAAGAAGTCTTGATATAACAAATTAAATTGGCAGTTTTATAGACTTCATTATATTGTGGTTTAATTGTATACAGTGTTTGTTTCACATTGGCCCTCTGCATTGTACAGTTATATTGGAACTTGACCAGTTTCATAAATTTTAAACAGCTGAGTGATGTGTGTGTTTTTTACCACTGCGTGATTGGTGTGTCTGGATAGCACCATATGTGTATGCCCATAAGTTAGTGCTGCTTTCATTTGAAAGGTGCAAATATCAGGTATTCATATGTGATACATTATATTTGCCTATCGGCCAACTATTGGCGGCTCATTAAAGGATTTAGTTGATGAGGCGTGCACTATGGTTCCGCAGCTGAAGACTTGCATTCTACTGCACCTGTGCCTACAGCAAGGGACAGTCCTATCTTGGCTACGCCTACCTGTAAAAACCAGAGGGTCCAAGGTGATGATGCATGGCCTGAATTGCCTAACGTTGCTGTAGCATTCCATACTGCTGCATCAAAGACAGTGTAAGTGTTCATTCTTGTAAGTACTGGTGGAAAGAGTAGAATTTGGCAGATGCATGCTTCCTGCCAGTGCGAAATGACAGCCAGGCAAAAATTTATCAAGTATCCTTTTTTTCTATTCTTATGATACTGGAATAACATAGCTGATAAAGGGATAATTTATGATATCATATGGTTGGTGCTGAGAGGGCACTTTTATATGGTGCCTCATCTCTCGGCATGATCTTTCATTTGATGATAACTTGTGTATTAGTTACTTATTTTTCTGTTCTATATTCATGTAAATCGTATGGATATTTTTACTTGGCATGCAGGATTGAGCAGAGTACAGCACATAAAACCAGGCACACACAGATTCACTGAGGTAGCCTGGTGGCTCTGGCATTGCTCTGCTGAGCTTGAGGTAATAGGTTTGACACCGATTCTGGGAACTGCGTTCGGATGAGGACGAAATGCAAACATGCCTGTTTAGTTAACTAATGTGCATGTTACAGAACCCTAGAGGCTGAGAATCAGTCTCAAGTCTCTTTTTAAGACATGCCTAATAAACTGTTTTAGCAAGCAAAGTTTTGATTTAAATTATAGGTCAATTTTATTTTATTTCACAGATTCAGGCAAATGTAGTTGTACTAGCATTTTGACCACATATAATATACCTCAGCAGGGGTTTGTGAGGAAGTGATGAGGGGCTCCTTTTTAGGTGCCACTTAGGTTGACACTTGCAGTGGTTCCTACAGGTGTGTCAATCATGCCAAATGGCACCAAGAGTGATATTTCTTGTCATCCTGCTCGAAAATTGCATTTTAGCTAAAATTGCCACAAGTTGCAACAAGTATGCACCAAGGAAGTACAAGAGCTGCCTCTCTAGCAAAATAAACTGAAACCTAATGTGAGCTGTCATCTTAGCAGGTGTGAACTGAGCAGTCATTGTGTAAGGGTAGGTCTTTCTAACAAATAAATGCGTTAGGCAGCAGCTTCAGTGAGAAAGAGATGAAGTTTTTTGCAGTGCACACACAGATAGCTTTAACAGTAGCAGAGGGCAGTAGAAGTGCTGAAACCTGCAATATCTTGCACACACTATAAATCCACAGTCACTGTGCCACAATAGGCATAATAGTAAACTTCTCATGTTGTTAAGTGTTCTGTGAGCTAACATCTCAGGAAATAACAAATCAAGTGGTTTCGTTGCAAATAAAGTGTGCCATTGCTATGGCACTCTTGACAGTCTTCTCATTCAGGAAGGCACCAGTAGATCGAGGCATTGCAAAACAAGGAGAGTAGTAAGACATGTGTGGCTGACGTGAATATGTGAATAAAATACCCTCAAAGCATATCCATACCGAAAGTGGAGCGAGCAAGTGAACCTTCAGTGCAGTGTGGTGGCAAGCAAGTGTAGCTGCTCAGACCATCTTGCTGACATGGTTGCCCAGCCATGTGGGGACATGATGAACTTGGTACTTTTACTATTTACTAATGGTGGCCATCTCACGGAACTTCTAATTGCTATCAGCTGTTCACATGCTCCTTCTTCAGTGGCGCACCGATGGTGGTGGTTTCCGGAGTTGTAACCCCCCCCCCCCCCGAGGCTGACCTAACCCCCCTCCCTCTCTGTAACTGCTCCTATATCCTTGCACCGAGTGCCCAACGTACACCTTCACCGGCCCTGTTGGCGTTGTAATTTCAGTTCACGATATGGCTTGAGGTCGATTTTTCCTGCCCCTAGAAATGCGTTGAATTCATCATCAGCCTGTCTACGCCCACTGCGGAGAAAAGGCCTCTCCCACAGATCTCCAATTATCCCTGTCCTGTGCTAACTGGGCCCAATTTATCCCTACAAACTTCCTGATCTCATCTGCCCACCTAACCTTATGCCGCCCCCTGCCATGCTTGCCTTCACTCTGTTACCCTTAATGACCAATGGTTGTCTTGTCTTCGCATTACATGGCCTGCCCACGCCTATTTCTTCTAAATTTCTATTAATATGTCCTTAACACGAGTTTGTTCCCTAACTCACTCCGTTCTCTTCTTGTCCATTAATGTTACACCTGCCATTTTCCGTTCCATTGCTCGCCGCGCCGTCCTCAATTTAAGCTGAACCGTCTAGTTAGCCTCCAAGTTTCTGCCCCGTAGGTGAGTACCGGTAAGATGCAGCTGTTATACAATTTCCTCTTCAAAGACAATAGTAAGCTACCATTCGTTATCTGACAATGCTTGCTGAATTCTTGCCCTATTCTTATCCTCCTAATTATCTCAGCCTCATAGTTCGTATGAAGGGTGACTACCTGGCCCAAGTAGACATATTCACTTCCAATGCCTCTCCAGCCATCTCACATCGCTGTGCTCGCCCAAGGCTATTGAACATTAGTTTTCTGCATATTAATTTTCAGGCCCACTGTTCTACTTTGCCTGTTTAGGTTAGTAATCATGCTTTGTAATTCATCTCCCTAGTTACTTAGCAAGGCAATGTCATCAGCAAATCTGAGGTTACTGAGGTATTCCCCATTAACCCTTACCCCCACCTGTTCCCAATCCAGTGTTCTAAATACTTCTTGTAAAAATGCTGTGAATAACATTGGAGAGATTGTGTCCCCTTGTTTTATGCCCTTCCTTATAGGTATTTTGCTGCTCTCCTTATGGAGGACTATGGTGGCTGGTGGAGCCGGTGTAGATGTTTTCCAGTAGCCTTATGTAGTGCTCGTCTACGCCCTGATTCCACAATTCCTGCATGACTGCTGAGGTATCGACATGTTTTCTCGTAATCTATGAAGGCTATATAGAGGGGTTTGTTATACTCAGCGCATTCCTCTATCACCTGATTGATAGTGTGCATATGGTCTACTGTTGAGTAGCCATTCTGTTAGCGATTACCTTGGTAAATACCTTGTAGACTACTGACAGTAAGCTAATCGGCCTGTAATTTTTCAAGTCCTTTGTGTCGCCTTTGTTATGGATTAGGATAATGTTAGCATATTTCCAAGATTCCGGTATGCTCGCAGTCATTAGGCATTGCGTATACAGGCTTGCCAGTTTTTCCAGTATAATCTGCCTACCATCCTTTAAGAGATCTGCTGTTATCTGATCCTCACCGGGTGCCTTTCCCACTTGCATCTCTTTCAAAGCTTTCATTACTTCTTATGTCATTACTGGTGGAATGTCAGCCTCTTCTAAACTGCTTCCCCGTTCACTATTATCCTGGTTATGGCGGCTACTATAGAGATCTCTGTAAAACTCCTTGTCTATTGTAACCATCTCATCCCTATTCCTGATCACATCGCCTTGCCTATATCGTAATGCATATGTCTGATTTTTGCCTATGCCGAGACGTCTCTTCACCACTTTCAGGCCCCTTCCGTTCTTTAGAACATGCTCAATCCGCTCAATATTATGCTTTCGTATGTCGGCTGTCTTACGCTTATTGATTAATTTCGAAAGCTCTGCTAGTTCTGTCCTGTCAGTTGCATTAGATACTATCATGCCTTGGCGTTTTCTAATCAAGTCTTTCATCCCCTGGGAAAGCTTGCTAGTAATCTGCCCACCGACCTTCACACCTACTTCTATTGCACATTTCGTGACAATGCGTGTGAGATTATCGCTGACTTCCTGAACGCAAATGCCTGCTTGCTCTGTTAGAGCTGAATATCTGTTGTGCAGTACTATCCTGAATTCTTGGACTTTCCGTCTTAGTGTTAGCTCATTAATCGGTGTCTTTCGTACTAGCTTAGTGCAGTCCCTCCTCAAGTCTAGCCCAACTCAAGATCTCACCATCCTGTGGTCACTGCACCTAACTCTGCCCAGCACTTCCACATCCTGCACGACGCCAGGGTCATCGCATAGTATGAAATCTATTTCATTTTTATGCTCGCCATTCAGGATTCTCCACATCCACTTCCGATTGTCCCGTTTATGGAAGAACGTATTCACGATGCGCAGATTATTGCACTCTGCGAACTCTACTAATAAGTCCCCTCTGTCATTCCTACAATCCATGCCATAGTTCCCGACTGCCTTGTCTCCAGCCTGCTTCTTGCCTACCTTAGCATTGAAGTCTCCCATCGCAATTTTTTGGTACTTTTTTTTTACTAAATAAAGTTGTTCTCTCTCTCTCCCATCACAATAGTGTACTGCGTCTTTACTTTAGCCATTGCCAGTTCCACATCTTCATAGAAGCGTTCAACTAGGTGCTCATCGTGGCTTGATTTAGGTGCAGTAGCCCTTACCACCTTCAATTTGTACCTCTTATTATTCTTAATTACAAGACCCGTTACCATCTCGTTAATGCTGTAGTATTCTTCTATGTTGCCAGCAATGTTCTTGTTGACCGGAAATCCCACTCCTAGTTCTCTTTTTTTCCTCTAGACCACGGTAACAAGGACGTGCATTTTTCAGCATTATAAAGGCTTCCCCCGTCTTCCTAACCTCACTGATCCCTATAACGTCCCATTTCATTATCATCATCAGCCTGTCTATGCCCACTGCAGGGCGAAGGCCTCTCCTATATATCTACAATTATGCCTGTTCTGCGCTAACTGGGCCCAATTTATCCCCGCGAAGTTACTGATCTCATCTGCCCACCTAACTTTCTGCCGCCCCCTGCCATGCTTGCTTTTTCTAGGAATCCACTCTGTTACCCTTAATGACCAACGGTTGTCTTGTCTTCGCATTACATAGCCCGCCCACGCCAATTTCTTCTTCTTAATTTCTATTAATATGTCCCTAACACGCGTTTGTTCCCTAACCGACTCCGCTCTCTTCTTGTCCTTTAAGGTTACACCGACCATTTTTCGTTCCATAGCTCGCTGCGTCGTCCTCAGTTTAAGCTGAACCCTCTTAGCCTCTAAGTTTCTGCCCCATAGTTGAGTACCGCTAAGATGCAGCTGTTATACACTTTCCTCTTCAGAGACAATGGTAAGCTACCATTCGTTATCTGACAATGCTTGCTGAATGCACTCTACCCCATTCTTATCCTCCTAATTATCTCATCCTCGTGGTTCGAATGAGGGGTCACTACCGGGCCCAAGTAGACATATTCACTTCCAATGCCTCTCCAGCTAGCTCACATCGCTGTGCTTGCCCAAGGCTATTGAACATTAGTTTTCTGCATATTATTTTCAGGCCCACTGTTCTACTTTGCCTGTTTAGGTCAGTAATCATGCTTTGTAATTCATCTCCCGAGTTACTTAGCAAGGCAATGTCATCAGCAAATCTGAGGCTACGGAGGTATTCCCCATTTAGCGTCCCATTTATTGCCCGCTAATTCTTCAAACAGTACCTCTAGACTCCCCTTGCTAGATAAAGTCCTTGCGTTAAGGGGGGATGCTACACTTGAAAGTCAACTTTTTTATTTATGGGTAGATCTGAATGAAATTTTCACAGTTTGTGTATTTTGAAGTGCTGATTCTAAAAATGTAATTACTTTTGCGATGGGGCAGATAGTTTCCGAGATAATCTAAAATCACTGTGTATGCTGAGTCCTTTGTTTGGAGCAAAATCAGCATAATAACAGAAAGCCCAAACACAGTGGTTAGAGTACCAATACAATCTAGAATGTTTAAAGAGTGCAAGATGCTATAAATAAGCTTACTCGGCCAATTTTAGCAATAGTTAGAGGCCACCAAGGTTGGTAGAAAAAAAACCGACCTTCAAGTGTCACACATGTGACCAATTAAAAAAAAAACTTCCAAAGTGTACATTGTATTGGTAATAGGCATATTGCTTTTTGCATACATTTATCTTTCTGGCAAAAAAGAAATAATGCTGATAGCTCAGATAGGACAGAAGCTATTTTACTTCCTGTACGGCAAAAGTGGCAAAATTGTTGTTTTGAGAAAACGAGAAAAAACGTTTCAGAACGTTCTTGCTAGAAAAATATTCACAAAAGCGTAAGAAAATGCACCAGGGGCATTATCTGGATGGCTCAATCTGTCGTGCTGTTGCCGGTAGCGACAAAAGTTTATCAAATCTAGCCTTCTCACGCGCGCGCGCCTCACGCACTTCACTGGCACCGATCACATCCGCATCTACCCTCGCGCGTCCTGAGTCATCGCGTACGCTGTCAGGGAAGGCGCCCACGCACACTCCTCTGTTGCTGATAGCATCAACGCGGTCATAGTCCACAAGGTGTACACTGTCGGGGTAGCGATAAAAGTTTATCAAACCTAGCCTTATCACGGGCGCGCGCCTACTGCCGGCGCGTACGACCGCGATACGATCTTGCAGGCGCAGAGCGCTTATCACGCGAAAGCGCGACGAGAGATAGTAGCGGGGAAGCGACTTCAGAAAGTACCGCGCGCGATAACGAAAAGCGAAGCGGCAAACAATGGCCAGCCGCACGGCGACAGCAACGGAGCAAGCGCTAAGCCTAGCCGCAGAAGACGACGCAGAGAGCGACCGCCGGAGGAGAACGGCGCGTCATCGCGCGCAGCAGCCAATGGCAGTCGCGCGTTCCCCCGCTTCCTCGAAAAACGCGCGCTTAGCCCAATCGCGGCTTCGCGTGTGAGACGCGGGAAACTCGAAAGCCCCCGCGAGCTCGCTATCATAAGCGAATGGGGCTTTGAACACGCCACCACTACTCCCGCCGACGGTGGAAGAAAAAAGCGCAGGAATTTACGAACAAAACAAAACCAAAATGGCGGCCGTAGGTTGAATGGCGCGAAAACGGCGCTCGCTCGAAGATGGGATGTTTCGGCGCACGTTTGGCCGGCGCAGAGGGTGCCACGGCTCGCGATATACGTGATTTGAGGTGATGTTACGTTGAATTAGGCGCTGATATTTACAGAATAGGTAGTTTATTATACACTGAGCCCAAATATGCGGTTTTCCAAAAATCGCACTTGCCGCGATTTTTCGACTTCCAAGAGCTGCGTCCCCCCACGTTGCCAGGGTCAGATTCCAATGGCGGCCTGTCTGGATCCAGAGATTCTTAGTACCCTCTGCTGCGTCACAGGTCTGACTGCCACCGTGGTCAGTCACTTCGCAGCTGCTGGGAACTGAGGGCCGAAGGTTAATTGGCATATTCATGGGAGGTCATGGCCGTTACTGCACCAGGGTGGCCAATCCTTCTCTGGTGAGGCAGTGCCTTACCGGCTATGGTCGCCCGGATCCGGCCGCACCCCAAGCCTCCTTCTGCGTTTCGATCAACACGCGGATATTTTTTTTAATCTGGTCGCTTGGAACCGGGATTCGAACCACGGTCCTTTCGCACGCGAGGCGGATTCTCTGCCTCTACGCCACCGCTGCACCGCTCGCACTGCATTTACTCATCTACTTATAAACTGAAAGAGTGCAAACCACATGCTTTGTGGCTCTGCATTCAAATCTAGTGAAACAGACATAGGCGAAAAAGATGCTTTCATGGGTGATCTGTCTGACCCATTTTCTTGCCCCTTTGATTACTGCCACAGAGCACAGACATATCTCAGAATATTCGAAACAAGCTATTGTTGGGGCTGCGTAAAATGGTAATGCGTTGCCTGACTTAGCCACAGGCTTCATAACAATGTATGTGACCTCAAAATATATTACATATAGCCGCTCACGCAGCTGTGTACGCAATGTTGCATATGTCCAGAACAAGAGTTCATAGTGTTCAACGTTCTTAACTTTCTTATCTGGTACACATGAAGAAATCCAATGCAATGACTTGCATATATTCAAATAATACCTGGTTCACTGGGACGCTGCTAACGTGTTTAAGGTCTTATCTACCTAAATTCCGTCAAACTGTCATAAGGAAACATTTAATGGCATTAAAGGCGCCATAGAGATAGTTTGCGCATTAAACAGGCTATGTTCGTTTTGCCTTGAATGAGCATCTTCCTTCAAATTCGATATCATAAGGCGTATTTTATAGAAGTAATAAACATTGTTATGTGCACTCAATGCCTTTACTCGCTATTTGCAATGTCGCTGCTGGCAACAAGCATGTGCCAGACAACGTTGTTTAGAACTATGTTATCATTGCTATGCGTTGCTTTATTCAACTTTTCGTTCATTTTCCACGTGTACTGCTTTGCCGAATGGCTTCATGGTGCTGTCAAGCTCTTGCAAGATGTCTCTGCAAAACGCCGAACAAGTAACAAATATTATCATCATCATTGATGTTACTATTATTTGGCATTTTATTTGCTTTATGATTCCCCCAGCTGCAGCAAGGAAATGACGTATTGTGCTAGGTGCCTGCTCTCTCCCTTCCAGACACGTGCACCAACTATGTAATCACATGCCCTTCGTGAAAATTTGAACCCCCTCCTGACAGAAATCCTGGGTGCGCTACTGTCCTTCTTTATAGTCTTTTGTGAAGGATAATGCATTTGGAAGAACAAAAGGGGGATAGTTGCTGGCATTCTACCATGTGACATATGGCAAAAAATAGTTCTTCAGTGCATTGGTGGAAAGCACAGTTTTTACTGGTGGATGCGATTGCCACCTGGCTCTGCCTTTTTACATTCCGATTGGCTGTGCCAAAGTGGGAAGTGTTAAAGCATCAAAGCAGGGTGTAAATAAGCGGTGTTGGAGTGATAGGTCTCATTTCCTAGTATAGTTTTCTCCACTTAATTCATTCATGTAAAGTCTCTGCCATTTAGCAGCGTCCGCCTCTTCCCTTGGTTTCTCCACCTTTGGTGTGAATGTACCTTTGGCATTCATTTTCAGGCTTTCTAGATTACCTATGATGATCAAGTGGAAGCCTTATTGTGTCTAAGTCTAAGCATCCCTTTCTACACCTCGTCACCTTGCTCCTGGACGACAGTCAAGTCTGGAGGATTTCATTCCTACTTCTAAAATTCAGGGCATCGGGAATATCGGCACTGACTAGGTAGAAGCCTCAAGAGCTCATCAACCTTGCAGCTCTGCATCCTAGCGGACTTGTACTCTTCAAAACCCTATTTTTTCTCCCCAATAATCTTCCTTTCCTACGCTGGCTCTCTCTTTTGGGCTCTGTGGTCATTTCCGACAGGTGCTTTGTCTTCTGTTCCTGTGCTTGACATACTTGCTCAGAACTTGCTCTGCCACTGTGCTTGCACATTTCACACATAATATATAGAAACAGATATGGCCATTACCATGTGTACTTCATTTTCTTTTATTTTCTTGCATTTCTCTCTAGCTGAAGTTCAAATGTGAAGCCACTCTGCAGTTTCTCCTGCGCCTTTTGTGGTGCAGTTCTGTACTCCTTTTGGTACTGTGACAAAGAGCTTATTGAAGGGGATTGTCAGACTATAAAGCAACTACACATAAAGTTCTTTCATGCATTGTTTAGCATAGATGGCAGGATTGTTTAGATGCTTTAACATATACTCAACTGCTGCCTACTAGGAGGAAAAAGAAAGAGGGGAAGGATAGCAAGGTTCGTAACTGTTCGCTAATAATTTTCTATTACTAGTCAGGACTTTCTTTGCAATGTTACAAGATTGCAATAGCTCGCTTGGTTGTAATCGGAATATTGAAGAGGTGTGGGTCCAGTGTGCTCCATTCTGCCCTGGTTAAGTCCAGGTTTAGTGTAACAAGAATCTAATTGATTGCAAAAAGGTTGGCAGTGCTGAAGCAGTTCACAAATTAGTTTGACAAGGTTAATTTTAGTTTTGGCATGTTCCACAGTGACTTTGACAAAAACGTGTTAAACTGAAGCACTACAAGTAGTACTGCTTATGTGACTGCACACAGAAGGTTGAGGACTTGTGTTTCGTAATTTTTCATTTAGTTTCCCTTTTGTTTGCAGTCACGTCTACTGAGTGCATGGTACATCTGTAAGTTATGTCAAATAAAACTGGTCTAATTGTTGCTGGGCCTAGTTTTTGAGACATGACCAATTATGTCTTTTGGTTATGCCCCCTATTGTGCCTTCAGTTATGTCATTAGATGAGAGAAATTGGCCTTTTGGCACCCTGCAAACAGCAGTAATGTTATTAATTACCTAATAGTAAAATTTAGTAAATACCACAGGTATGGCATGCATACTCATAAACACGGCCATCTTTTCAGTACTGCATTGTGTGGAAAGCACGCGTAGCCTTTCGACACGTTGTAAAAAGTGCAACTTCCTAAGCAAAATAAAAATGTGGCGGGCATTCATGGTCGTGCATTTTTGCAGCTATATATGATGCACATTCATTGACTGCAATGCATGAGCACAGAATCCAAAAAGAGGTTCGCACATAAAAAACTCAAGGAAGGGCGCTTGTGTTCTAGCACTCGCATCGAAGTTGGCTACCTTCGAGGAAGCAAGGCCACCCATCTTGGCTTGCTGGCAATGCGGGCATTCAGTTACAATATTTAGTTCCCAGGCATGCATTTAAATTTTCACGAGGGTTAGTGCGAATGGGGAGCGGTAAACAAGAGCAATGTGCGGGGAAGCAATGTGATGGGTGGCATCTTCATCACCACCCATTGTAGGGATATTCCATATATATATATATATATATATATATATATATATATATATATATATATATATATATATATATATATATATATATATATCCACATTTTAAGTGGTGGAAGTGCTGGGTGCTGCTCATCGTTCATCCTGGAACTTCGCAGCCGGACGTTACCATCGCCTTTGATCTATGAACTGGCGCGACCCGACAACGCGATCCACTTGTATTCAGCGGCGCCTACGACCAGGATGTCGAGGATTGAATTGCAGAATACGAACGGGTGAGCTCCTGTAACAAATGGGACGGCCGCGCCAAGCTCACAAACGTCCACTTTTACGTTACTGATGTATGGTATAAAAGCCATGAAAATGAAATAATGGACTGGTCGACCTTCACGACAGCCGTCACAGAGGTATTCGGCCGTCCCTCAGTGCGTCGACTTCGCGCGGAACAGCGCTTGTGTAGTCCAGTCCAGCGCTGAGTGACGTTCACAAGCTACATCAAAGATGTACTCTCCCTTTCCAAGAGCGTCGACCTATCTTTCGCCGAAGCAGAAAAAATAAAGCACACAATGAAAGAAGTCGGCGACGATGCATTTCAAATGCTCGTCGCAAGAAACCCACAGACGGTAGCCGACGTGGTACAGCCCTGTCAGTCATACGACGAGCTGTGAAAGTAGCGTGCCTCAACGCTCCGAGCTGTTCAAGATCAAGCAGAAATTTCCACCCTTGCCAATGACGTCACTGCTGATCACACCGCTCTGCTCCCCCACATCAAGCAGTTCATTCGTGAAGATGTTGCACGCCAGCTGTCGCTTGTCGCCCACACACCTGAGCCGATGACTTCGTCTTTGGACCCACCTCTTCGCCATGTCATTGAGGCGCAGGTCGCTCAGGCGCTACCACCTGCCCCTGCGCCTCTGCCTGGTGCTACACCGCTGACCTACGCTTAGGTTGTTGCCAGACAAGCCCCACCTGTCCGTGGCGCCTACCGGACCACAGGTCCCTTGCACAAGTCACCGCCGCCCTCACGCACGGTGCCATATTCCTCTCTGCCCCCCGGACCAACCCGGGCGAGCCCCTGGCGCACCAGCGATAACCTCCCCATATGCTTCACGTGTGGCTTCGCAGGACATGTAGCCCGATACTGCAATCGTCGCCGCTTCCGTTATCAAGACAGTGTGGCTCCTCCAGCCTACCCAGCATCTCCACCACTTAAAATGTGCATGTTGGCCGGTCGTCGCAAGTCAAGAGTGTCTGCTATATTAAGGCAAATCCAGAATGACAAAGTCGAAGCAAGTTTCGTAGACGCCGCCGCGTACCGCGACAGCAAGGCTTTGGCGGTTTCCGTAGTAGACACGCTGGGCAAAGCCATCAACTGTGCCTCGGTTCGGATGACGGATCCGGAAGTGGCCGAGCAAGTGGCCATAGCACTCGCCATGCAAGACGGTCGGAGAGGCAGGGTGTGTAGTGATTCGAAAGCGGCCGTTCGGGCATTCCAGAAGGGCCGGTTAGCCCGGCAAGTAGTTCAAATCCTGAAAGGCGCCGAACACAACAACAGCTGTACACATTCGATACATTGGTTTCCTGCCCATATCGGGAAGATCGAGGGGGTTCATCTGAACCTTAATGAGTCCGCCCATGAGGCTGCGCGTGGCTTTACCGACTGCGCTGACCTCGGATCGGGCGACTCTCCCCCCGGACACAGAGACACCCCAATCACACACAATGAAATTACTAAATTCTTTTGCTTGGAGAGAAGGGTCTTCCCGCCGCCTCATTCCAAGCTAAGCAGGCCGCAAGCACTCACGCTTAGACTCTTGCAAACTAACTCCTACCCAAATCCTGTGTCCCTTAACAACATGTACCTCGATATTTACCCTGATTATTCTTGCGCGGCCTATGGAGAGCCTGCTACTTTGTGTCACATGCTCTGGGAATGCGGGTCGTCGGGCCCGAAGTTCACCAAGAAAGAGTGGGATGTGCTTCTGCGAAGTCCCGTCTTTGAGGACCAAATCCTGGCTGTCCAGCGCGCCCATGACCGGGCCTGTAGGCTAGACCTGTCGGTCCCCTCCTGGGATTAGCCGGGTGTGTGAGTTATCGCGCTTTGCTGGACCAAATAAAAAGTTTGTTCACTCACTCACTCTTCAAGCAGGCCGCGACGTTGCCTTACAGACTGCTAGCAGGAACATAGATCTGGGTCCAGGCGAGCGCGCGCTCCTATATATATATATATATATATATATATATATATATATATATATATATATATATATGAGCATAATGAGGAACATAGCTACAAGTTCTGAACGTAAAGTTATGTTCAGTGCCCTTCCACTGAAACGTCATTGGCACAGCTGGATGGTACCAAGTGGCTGCTTGCTTGCTATTATTTGATGTCAGATAACATTAGCAGTGGCACCCATTCTGGTGTTTTCATTTATATCTGTAGTGCTGTTGTATATGAACTAGTGCCTGGCTACAAAGGATTGTTCTGTTCATAAGCACATTCTCTTTTTTTTGGTCATGCAGTGGTGCTATGCTGTATTGCTAGAGCCAGAAAGAGTCTGTGCTATCATAACACATTCTGGACACATCGATGACTGCACATGTGAAGGAATAGGAAGGAGAATGGCACAAGCCGCCTCGCTGTTGAGCTAATTTTGCTTTTGCTTTCCCACTTTCTTGTGCTCTCCTGAAAATCCATGGCGGAAAAGTTTTGACTGCGCAGCTTCTTGGAATTGGCCAAATTATCCTGTCACAATATGCAGCTCTTGATGCACTTTATACACTGACATTCTTGTAGTTTTACTTTTACACCACTATCTAAATGCGGAAAGCACATCATCACTGTCAATAATCTTGTGAGCATGCACGTGTCCTGGTGCTGCTTGGTGTCACTAATGCACAAGCAGCAGAACTGTTGACATTGCTCAGTCTATAACAGCTGACAGCTCATATTCAGGAGTTGCTTCACATGGCAGTGGTAGAGGTGACAAGGTCTACTTGCACATAGTGTGGTTAGCCCATTTCTTTCTTTCTCTTTTTTTTGTGAATGCCCCAAAGAAAATTATGTTAAGACTGTATGGTACGGTGCTAGTGCTGCTAGAACTACCCGTTTTCCTCAATGTTTTGCTAGTAGATTTTATCAGGGAGGGCAAAAAAGTGCTTCAAGGCCGGAGTGCACTTTCATTATGGTGAATAGAGCTTCCTCGTCTCATGGTAAGGCTTTTCCTCCTGTATGGCTATGAGGATAAAAAAAAAACACGTGTAAGTTATCGGGCATGCGGTGATAAATCTATGAACTTCTGTCTGCTTGCTACAAGGCATGCAGCAACGGGCTCACATATATTGGTTGTCAAGCATTACCAGTAACCACACAAACTCTGCGCCGTTGTGCAGATGTTAACATTGCCCAAGAGTGCAAGTGTACTTTGGAGACTCCACTTGCCCAAAATATGGCAGCAGAGAGAGGCTTCTCACTTCCTTAAAGAGGCACTGTTGAATTAAGAAAATCTCCTGCAATACATTGCTTTTTCTAAATTGATGCCACAAACTGATTGGCTGAAAGAGGCAGTGCTGAATTAAGAAAATCTGCTGCAATACATTGCTTTTTCTAAATTGATATGACAAACTGACTGGCTGCTTAAATCTGTCTCATTGGTGGGTGACTACTTTACATAAGTAACCTACCTCCTTTAAGTCTTCATTCAGGAGCCTGGTCATCAGTGTAACAGCAGCAACGCACCACGGTCACTTCGATGAGTCTCCATTTAAGATCGATCTTGCCATGTAGACTGCAGTGACTGTTGTCATTTTTACTTTGGACCGCTTCTTTCCAAACCAATGACCATGCAACGCCTTTTTGTCTTATCACACTTGGTTTGGATTTGGGCATGTTCCGAGAATATAATTTTATTTTAGTTCAAGTCAGACAACGTTTTGCCTCTAGTATGGTTCTCTGTTCAGATTTGAGTTCACTTCGGTATGCTGGTTTAAGCTTGAAAAGGTATAACAAGATCCAACTCACACTGTAAAAATGTGTTTGTTTGTTCATGGTTGGTTTAATTGCGGCATGTTCCAAGAATATTATTTTGGGTTTTAGTTCAATTCTGGACGAAGCTTTGCCTCTGGTATGGTTCGACAGTCTTGTTTTAACTTCGACAGCTCTAACAAGATGCAAATCACAATTATGCCGGATAGGCTTTGTACCTTATAACAAACCTCTAGGCATTTTCTTTGAAACTTAACATACAAAACTTCTCTATTTTGCTCGCCTAAAATGCAGCTGATCTACAAAAGACTGTTGCGTGTTGAAATTGTAGAAGCAGTTTCATACTGGAATGCGTGCACCAGAAAAGGCAATTATAAAAATAATACCATAATGCTATGTGTACAGCCAACTCTGTTGTATTCGATCACGTTTTGGGTTGATATTGAGACCATGAAGTGTGTAGAGGTATGTAAACACTTAAATGTAAATAATAAGCATTAAAAGTGCTTGTCACTATGTCAAAATGATTTAGCAACATCTATGCCATAGGTTAAAATGGCTGTTCTATAACAGCGCTTGAAAACGCTTGAAGAAAACTAGTTTTTAGTGTAATTAGTATAGGATAGCGCTTAACACAAATATATACTAAGTGTTTGTAACCATTTATTAGCCACAGTACATTATAAGTGCTTTTTGTACTTCACTCCATGTTGTGATTTTTGTCTAGTTGTGTACTAATTAATGTGTCAATCTTGTAGATCCAAGCATGCAGCAGAGAATGATGCACTTCAAGTCAGTGAGAAGAGCACTGAATTTGCTATAAGGAGAATGGAGCAAATGGTCTCTCAGATTGCAGAGGAAACTAGTCGGCTTAATCTTGCTACAAGTACAATGGACTCTCGCTTACATAAGCACCATGCAATCCTTGTGAAGATGAAAAAAGAGCAACTTCGTTGGCCTTTTCTGTTTTCATCCCTGCGTAAAGGAAATGAGGAATACCGGTACCGTTGTATCCTTTAAAGGCACCATTTTATTTTATTTGTACTTGTTGCATAATTCTGTGAAAATTGTTTCAGAGGAAGTTGAATTTGGTCTAGTCACTATGTAGTAAATTTGGCCCCATCAGCTTTGTCTGTTATATTTCGTTTCTTTTGTCCCACTCCTTTATTACATGTAAGTGTGTCATGCAGTGAATATCAACCAGGCCAAATTCAAGTGTTTCTGAAGCATATGTCTAGTACAGTAGGACCTTGTTTTGTCTTCCGTCATCTTTTCTGTCCTTCAATCCGTGTCGTCATCTTGTGTTTCTTTTTGTTCCAATCTTTTATTAGTGGTAAATATGTCACACACTTGAAACTGTCCTGTATGTGAGCCTAATTTTCCTTGACTAGTGAATGTTAGTGTGGAGGACAGAAAGTACCCTTGCTGACATGAAGATGCAGATAACTGACTTATATAATGAAAACAAGATTGTAAACCATAGATTGACTACCACGCTTTGCACTTCCCTTGAAAATTTCATATCTACTGAATTTAAGAGAACTGTTGACCAAGGTAAGTTCTGTTTTCTCTTTTCGAAGAGAATGTTTCCAGTCATAAATACACTGTATATACTGAAATGGCTCTTATTTCTGCAGTGTTCACGTGCGCATGGAAATGATTTCATTCACAACCAATTTTGCTGCAGCAGTGGTTGTCAGAATGCTGATCGTAAAGGTGGTGCAAAATGGTACTACTAGTTGAATTATCGCTGGTTATGTTTAATACATTATCCAACAGCCACCTCCCTTTTGCTCATTTCTTACAAATTCTGTCATTTTGTATCATTCTTTATGCCGCTGTTGTGTGGTGCTGCAAAGTTACCACAAGTCAGCACTGAAGCAATGTTGACAGTGGTAAAATACTGAGCAGGTGCCCCTTCTAGCGTCATGGACTGACATTTAGGATTGCGGTGGAGGTTGTGACAAAATTAAGAGACAACACTGCCTTTCTTTCACTTGAGAGCCTTATTGATCACACAATCACTGTAAAATGACACGCATTTGAGGCTTCTCCGTAACTGCATTGACATTCCTCTGAATATCCGTCTCCACATCTATGTGGAGATGGATATCATTGGGATTCGCTCAATACATCCTGCCTCAGGTGTTTGCTGGGAGTGGAAATGGGGCACTTTCAGTTGATCCCCGAATTTGCCCCTCTTCCACTTGTGCTTCCTTACTTTCCCTTCTTAGACACTGTGTGGAGTCTCACTGTTATGAGACAGTTTCGAATAGGGTACGCGGACTCTGCATTCGTTAGGTTAGCGTAAGGGTGCTGTGTTTTAGATTAGAGTTCATCTCTGCAAATGCTAACGCAAGAGAATTGCACTCGAATCATCATGTGACCAATGTAAAAGAGTTTTGCATATGGCCTAGGTATGCGTGCTGTTTTTGAAAAACTGGGGCTGGAACGCTAATGCAAACAGCACTTAGCATATGACTGATGCATAGTGGTAACAAACTCAAACAATAGTGTACACAAAGCTTTAGGTACCCCAGTCTAGATCCGTGTTATTTACAACATCCTTGGTGCGATGTGATGGGTTTGGTACCACCTCCCCCTAAGACAAAGGCCTATGCATACTGCAAAATCTGCTCAGGGGACATGTTTGTGGCAACGCACTCTGCGCATAAATGCTGTGCAGCCTCCACCTCACTATCATTCAGCCTGGCGTGATACGGCTACATGCTGCACTGCGATAAGCCACAGTACCACCGCAGTGCTTCCCGAGTTTATATCACTGGCGGTGGCCACAAAACCAAGCTGCCAAGCTTGATAGGGGATGACTCTTTCGCTGCCCGGACGAGTTTAGCGTCAGTATGCTTGTCTCACTGCTGCTACTAAAACAATGAACAGTTTGTTTCATTTGCATGTTCGGATATGTCCTTCTATCGACCAGATGATGCCACATGCTCATCCATGTAAAACATGCTGGGTATATTGTGGGGATGTGTTAAAGGTTCTTGCATGGTGTTTTCTTGAAGCATTTGGATTGTCTCTTAAATGTTTGCAATCCCTCAGACCCTTACTAGTATTATTTGCTTGCCTTATTGTTAAGAAAAAAAGAGTGTAGGCCTTATACGGCCCACGTATTAGCCTGTGTTTGGGACCCCCTTTTCTTGTCCCACCACAGTGGTCTAGTGGCTATGGTACTTGGCTGCTGATCCGAGGGTCTCAGGATCGAATCTCGGCTGTGGCGGCTGCACCTTGATGGAGGCGAAGTGTTGAGGCCCATGTACTGTGCGATGTCAGTGCACGTTAAAGAACCCCAGGTGGTCAACCTGGAGCCCTCTACTACGGCATCTCTCATAATCATAGCTGGTTTTGGGACATAAAACCTCACAAATAAATCAATCAGTCAACCCTATTTCTTGAGATCTGCAAGGTTTAGACAATTTCTGTTGATATCATTTTACTTAGCACTTTTTGTTAACTTTAGTAAATAAGCTAAGATTATTTTTATGCACAATTCAGTTTTTGTTTTTCTTCTTAGTGGACCTTACCAATTTTCAAGCCAAAGTGGGCAATATAGAGCTAGTAAACAAAATTCCTTGCATTTATTTGCATTGTTCTAGTTCATTAGCAGCTTCTTTACGTTGTCTTAGTGGCAGGAGAAAGTACCGTTTTTGTGGTTTCGACAGAAAAATGGTCATATCGTCCAAAAATTTACCTTTGAGATAATTGGTTTGAAGAAAAAGAAATGAGTTACTGCGAACTTCCATTCTTGAAGTGCATGCTGATGTATCAGTTCAATAACCACCAGCCAGGCAGTCACTTCGAGTGTCATTATTTTCTTTTGTTTTGTAGCCTGAGCTACACTGGCCAAGGTTGAGCAGTTTCATGTGGCTCCTGGAGAGCCATGCTGCGCATGCGCGAGGAGCAGTGACGTCACACTGTGCACAGCTGGCACGCCGGAGCTGCCGCCGCGTGTGCCTCGCTGGCTTGCACATGCACATTCCAGAGGAGTAACGTCATAGCCGCGGCAGACGTACCGGTGCCAGTGCGTGCCCAGCTGTGTGCCTCTGTTGTGCAGTAGCCAAGCCTGATGCTGCGCTGGGGCCACTTGATAGCACCTCTCATTTTGTGTGCATGCGCAGAGGTATCAGTGGGGGTATTCATATAGCGGGGTGTTTGCCAGTGTGGTATAGCCATGGAAAGGAGAGCGAAATTGCTGCTCAGCAGCACAGAAGAGCGGAGAAGCTTAACTCATTGAATCCCAAAGTATTTACCTGGTAATTAGGGGTTGAGCATAGGAAGAATGAACAGAAGAAGGCTAAATGTGCCGCAGAGACACCGGAGCAAAGGGAGGAATGTCTAGCAAAGCAGTGTCGCCAGGAGGCTGAGCGATGTGCCCGACCATCTTAGCAGCAGCAACAAGATGCCGTCGATGACGTCAAGGCTTGCTCACGCTACATATATCCTGGCATATCTGAGCTAAGCCACTGCTGAATTTTCTTGCCTTGCTTTGTGGGCCGTTTTTGTTATCTCAGCTGTGTAGCCCTGCCTGCACAGTAAGGTTGTCACCGGTAAGTATCCCATGAGAGCTGCACGCTGGTAAAAATTCAAATCACTTGAATATGTCAGCTTGGTCAATTCTGCCATCATTTGATGTTAGTACGGCATGCATTTAGCTGTTTTTAATGCCTCAAGTCTAGGGAGGACATTCTTTGAGGCGTACTTTCAGGCAACATGGTTTCCATTCTGAGCCTTTACATGCAGTCATTTCTCCAGGTCTATCAAGTTGTTGGAAAATTGGTTTTACAGTCTAAAGAGCCGCTAGCCTCAAGAAGATGCACCGATTCTGGCTGCAGTGTCCTGCATTGGAGTATGTTGCTGGGATTCTGAGGCCTGAGCAATCAATATATGCCACCATGGGAGCCATGCTTTTTAAATAACTTTTTAAAAACTTTTTCATCATTGTTAGTTGACATTCAAAAGCCAGCCTCCAAGTAAGCAATTGATTGCCTTGCCTGTGGAAGCTAGGCTTACGAAATTATATACATATATTTTTGTGTAGATACATGTTTCACTGGCATAAATGAGTCTGCTTGTTCAGGGCAGATTGGAGAGTGCAAATATCTAAAAAACAAAAGAAAGGATGTTTTTGAATTCTGCCTACCCTCTTTTCTTAAAGTAAATGGTAAATAATTTTTTATGCATTAAGGATGTTCATGCACGCCAGGTTTATATCAATAAACATTTATGGGTCTTCACTACACATATGTTGGGGCTGTCTTGTTTCATCTGGTACTTCTTGCTGAATTGAAAGAATTAAGAGACCTAGTGTTATCTTAAGTGACAATAACAGAAAGGATCAGATAAACATTCCTGTATGAAGCGACTTCTTGTTTTAGATATGTTCGTGTACGGGTGTGTGCGAATATGCAAGTGCTTAAAGGGGTCGTGAAACGTTTTCTGAACATTTTGTACTAAGTGCGTAGTTGGGGTCCTGACCCTCCAAACAACAATATGCATTGTCCCGTTGCCTCGTGTGGGTTGATTTAAAGCGATAAAAAACGTGGTTTCAGTTTCACTGTGCGCGTTCCCCGCAACTGCGCAGTTGACGTCATGTTAGTAGCCGCCAGACCTCTGAGATTGGCATGTCCTCGAAGGCATCTTGGAGGCCACGGGAAAACAAGCTGTGCTGCAGCTTTGCTTTCGAATGGCGGCACCGCATGGTTTTTAAGTATTTTCTTTCTTTCTAGCTTTCAATTAAATCGATTCCTTTAGAGCAAATGCGAGTTCACTATACCTTTCAACTTAAAAATATCTTACTGCAACGTCACCAAATAGTACTATGCTGGCAGGTAGTGTTGCATAGTCATTTCGAGAGTGCAAGAACGCTGGGGTTTCAAACGGGCGTTATTAAATGTCCACTGAATATTTCGCCGAAATATTTCAGAATCGGCTTGTCGAATGCATATTGAAGCAATGAAAATTAGAACCGGGCATCTACATATTCTTTTCACGACCCTTTTAATAGCACCCATATGTTTCATCTGATGAGTTGTTAACTAGCCTAACTGGAAATTTTTACTACGTATAATTGTATTAATAAAGCTGGGTATGCATGTGTAATTTTTGTTTTTAAATTTGCGTAAATATAAAATCTAAAATAAAGGTAGGTGCCAAAATATGGAGAGACAGTGTGCTGTGGGTATGTAACCACAGGGTTAAGATTTCTTAATCTGGTTAGCCGACGTTTCAGTCTTCCAGTCTCCTGCCGTCCTCCCATACCTTATTATAGCAAATACAAAATATTTTAGGTGTTCTTAATGTTCTCTTAAATAATGTTATCGTGCTAGCCTGTGAGTGTTCAGGTCACTACAGTAGACACCCTTTAAAGGGGCACTGACACCAAAATTTCACTGCTTAGATAGCCTGCAGGATCAATTTTCAGACACGTGCACAAGTGATATATCAAATCTCAACAGCAAATATAGCTCTGAAGGTAATTTAAATGAGTATTGAAACTTTCCTGTGCAATTGAGTGCTATATGCTACACCTCGCGACATCGACAATACCAGAGGTGACCCAAGGGGTCCTCCAATTTCCATGACGTCTCCATGACAGCAAAGTTCAGAGTAGCGCAACTAGCAGTCATGACGTCATAGCCACCATTACCCTTTTTCTGTGGATGCGTTTGTAGACACTTGGCAATACCAGGCCTCAAGAAAATCATTGCCACCCAACGAAGAGGCTTAAGCGCAGGGCATGTATCCGGTTAAAGAATACGAGCATGCATCGCAGGCCGTGCGGAAGTGCCCGTAGGCTGTGCGGAAGTGCATCGAATTCCTGTGTGCCCATGTGGTTGAATTTGCTTACCCCCCTGCAAACTCCAGGTGGCGCTAATTGCACTCGGCATTGCACTAGATGGCGTGAGCCGCCCGATATAAAGGGTACAGCTTGAGACATCCATCCATCCATCCATTGTGTCGTTTTTGGAGGTCTCCCAAGCAGAAACTGAAAGTAGTCTGTAATAAACGAGTCATAACGAATTATCTGTCATGCACTGGAGCAATTGATGTGCCATGTTATGGCTAATAGGTTCCCAACTATATATCGCAGCAAAACAAATGAAAATTGTGTCGGTGCCTCTTTAAATATATAGTCAACATTAAAGGGAAAAAATTCATTCATATCACTGCATCATAAATATGAAAAAGACAGCCAAACTGAAAAAGTTGCCAAAAATTGCATCTTGGAAAAAGCGCATTTTAAGTGTTTTTGTTTATATGGCAGAGGCATGTTGCTCGCAATTTTTTTCATGCTTCATAGCAGCTGTGGAAACTATGGCTGTTGTCTGAATGTGGCATGGCTGACCTTGTCAAGAGAGTGTTCAGAACTATACATAGGCACTAAAAATGCAAGCTAATGTATCTTGTGCACTGGTATTGATAAAAACAAAAGGAAACATGTTGCATATTCATTCTACTCATGGGCAGAGAGATAAAAACCAGCAGGTTTTCTTTCATTGCACATTTTACAAATGTTGCATTGTTGATTCTCTTCCCACTTCGTTTTTTTTTCCAGCTGTGGACGAAGTTATCAATACAGCAAAGCTTCAAATATATGAGAAACTCGAAATCACTGAGGCTGTCATTAGAGATGCTATTTTCAATGGACTGGAAAGCAAGGTTTGTGTTTGCAGGCGTTGAGCTATGAAACATATCTTCTGTAGATTTTATAGTTGAGATATTTTACAAATAGTGAATTTTGTTTGTTGACATATCTATAAATTAGACCTTCAAAATTTTGTTCTGTATTTCTGCGTTCAATAGCTGTAAGTAAAATTTAGGATTTGAAGGTATCCTAAACTTAATTTTTCTTTTAGATTGAGTGTTCTCGTGAATGAACTTAGGGCAACATGTTGATTTTCTGTGCACAAGCTATGACGCCTATAGAAACTCTTCTGCCTGTAGTATCGGAACTGCTCACTTATTGATAGCTGCTTATATATTCTACAATGAAGGCTGTGTTCTCACTGTTGCAGTTATGCCAGAGGAGCATGTTTCATTGGAGTATTAATTTTGCTTGTTGCAGCTGCACTAATAAAGCAGAAATCTATGCTTCACTGTGAATTAACCCTTTATGCACTGCAGTATGAACCAGTCATCAAAAAGATGAAAGTGATCTTTATGTATCACATAGGTATTCTAAATTATTTGTGACAGAGAATACAGCCCATTTACAATGAGTAAGCATGCTTCTATACTGTATTTATATTATTCAAAAAGAATATTCTTATATATCTGTCTAAACTGGAAGGTGTAGAAGCTCTACATTTTTTTATTACAGTCTAGTCATCATTTACTATCTGCCGACATTTTGGTTCTGCTTTCTTGACTGTAAAAAAAAATCTAAATGCAAGGACGCAAAGATGCCTCAGTGACTTAATCCTGGATATGCTCATTGCAGACACTTACAGTGAAACCTCGCTATATCGAACGCGGATATATCTAATTGCCTATACCGAACTTTTCATATATCACCTGGAAGATCGCGTGCATTTTTAATCTTTTATTTCGAACGGGTTTGGGCGTAAAATGGATATATCGAACGCTGCGGGCACAGAACACGTGTGCCCTGTTGACAGTTGGCAAGCTTTCCCCGCATCATCGCCTCGCTCAGGCTTATTTTTCTGTGGTGGTATCCACCCTTAATTATCCGTGCTTTTGCTTTGGTATCTACTTCCTTTTGTTTCTTTTTTGGGTGCTGTCAGCGAACACAGCTGTCTTCACCGTTGTGTAATCACTAGCCACCTACTTCACTCCGTTTGATGTTTGCATGCGTAGATGTGGTCGACAGAGCGGTTGCCAATTAGGAGCAGACCACACTGCTTATGCTTCCAACTAATGCAATAACTGCTTTGTTTTATGTTCCACATGAGTATTTACTCTACAACTAATGGTTCATCGGTGGATCTTGCGTAATTTGGCGCATATCTCTATGTGATTTTATATATTGAATTCTGGTTACATCGAACAATTTTGCAATCCCCGTGCTGTTCAATATATTGAGATTTGACTGTATTTACTACGTATAAATGTGCTGATAGTAAAAATTAATTGCTAAAGCTCTCTTTACAGTAAGTGAGTATGTGGAAACAAAAAACAAAATTCTTGGTGCTTTAAGATAGGTCAAATAAAAACATTATTCTTTGCACATTCTGGTTTTGAAAAATTGGCATGTAAAGTGAACGTGCAATAGAAGAAATGAATTAAGCTGCTGGGTTTGCAATTTTCACTGCTTCATTAAGCATTTGACAATATTTAGGCACAATATTCAGTGGACATTTTATAACGCCTACATTTTTTTTATTACAGTCTAGTCATCATTTACTATCTGCCCACATTTTAGTTCTGCTTTCTCGATTGTAAAAAAAAATCTTTATACTGTTGTTTTTTTATTTGGTGGTGAGTGCCAGAAGGTTACTGTGAGGGAATGGTGCCTTCCTAATGTGAGGTCCTGTGGCCCCGCATACCTATTGATGTCATTCCTTTATATATCGGCCTGAAAAGAGCACTGCCGGATCATTTGTGTGTATGATGCCATTTTATTCAATGTATTGCAGAAATTCATTCGAATTTGCACTTGGCATAAGTGAATTTTACATCACTGAAGGCCTACTGTCAAATATGACATGCAATGTACCAAGAAATGTCAGTCAAACACTCCCACCTCTACAAGTGCCCCTATCGGTAGCGTCTATTGGAATAGGCCAAAGACCAGTCTTTGCTGTGCCGGGACAGTGGTTTGTGAGAAAAGAGGACAGAATGCAAAAAGGCTACCTTAAGAAAGCTGTTGCGGCAGACGCCCCCCTTTGTGTCCAAAGCTTGTGCGGCTGTCACGGAAAATACAGTCACGGTGTTCTTCAAGGGATGTGGAATAGCTAAGGACGGTTCCGAGGATGGTGCAGAGCGTGATGGCGGCCTCTGTGACATCAATGTCATGGCACCAGAACTTCATCAGTGCTTACAGACAGAGTGCCTAGGTCTTGTTTTCTAATCTGTCTGAAGACGCTGACAGATTTGTGAGTGATTAGAATGAATGCCCTTTAACAAAGCTTTTTAGTTCCAGCATTCTGGCGCGATGTCAAAATTAGCAATTTGAACAAATGCCCCTTAATAATTGAATTTTTTTGCAGTGTTCCGAGTTTTTTTTTTCTTTCTTTCTGGGCCAGGGGGAGAGGGATGAACATTTTTGGCTGCCAGCTTGAATTTTGGGGCAGTTCCAAGAAAGATCCCCCTCCCGAACATTCCTTGAACTATCCTTGCTTCGGAACGGGTGCACTTGCTTGGTAATTTGTGGTATTGGGAGCGAGGACATACCGTGGCGCCGCCACGCGGAACAACCGGTGTGACGCGCAAAGTTGGATTGCTCCGACAGCACTGCCTTGCTCAGCACGGAGCTGCTTTGCGCGTCGCATTCTTGTTATTTCAGCTAGACGATATCTGTAAAATACAGTTGTGGCTACATTATTGATTGTACTATAAGGTAATTAACCCTTCCAGAAAACGAATAGCTTTATTACAAAGCTTTAGACACCACGTCGACTGCTGTTGTCGTCTGCTATGGACACCGGCGAGGATAGCGCGCGTGCGGGGTCCGCTGTTTTTTTTTATGTGAGATAGCATTTGATGAATGAAAACGAATGAAAAGTAAGCGTCAAGATGGTTTTAGCGCGTGGTTGCGGTAAATACACATAGTTCTCGGCCGCAAGAAAGGCGTGCGACGTGTTTCTCGTGCAATTCATTCATTGTATGTTTGCATCAACGAAGGGACCACCGTTGACTCGAAGAAATGGAATTAGCCAATTTTTATTCATGCTCAACACTCATACCCCTATGGAGCGCGATGCGAGTGGTTCCTTCGTTTTGTGGAAAGCAAAGCAGCAGGCATAGAGCTGCATTCAATCGCGACCTTTCTCACATGATTTAAGGTGTACACACGACATACGCACGTGTGCGCCTCATTAAAGTTTGTTATTTTCGAACAGGGGTTCACCTCAGGACGTTGTGGCTTGATCACATTTTAAATTCTCGCACATATGACTCCAAGGACACTAGCCTGGAGCACAGTTGTCCGTTGCTTCTCCTTTCAGTTGCTTATTTTTCCCACGTATTCAAGACGGTCGGCACAAGGCGATTTTCGATCGCGATCGGGCCAGTTCATGACTGCATTTTTCAACGAATGACTCCCGTCCGTATTTTGCACAAAGGGGTCAATAGCGATCGATAATACAGCGCAAGACCCGGACGTATTACATTACGCATTTGAATGCACTAGTACGCTGCAAGGCGTAAATTATTGTGGTCTAAATGCTTAAGTGAAACTATCAGTGTCCAGCATCTACACCTTCATCGATGAGCCGTATGACGCTAATGTGGCTAATTGGGCGTGTTGGTACATCATTACTACAACCTGCAGCGCAAAAAAGGACAAGGACGACGACAAGAACCACACGGGACAAGCGCTGAACTTCCAACACCCCGCGGTTGCTGATAGAAGGAGAATCTGTGTTTGAAGCTGGCCACGTCGTCGTCTGCAGTGTAAAAGGGGAACAAGTGATACTGGCTGGGCTCACTTTACAGACGTCGCCTGTTAGCAAATACCACGCTTCCAATAACTCCGAGCGCACTTTTGTGGTCCCTAGGTGTCCGCGGATGTGAAATAAACGCGAAGCAACAATGTTTCTAGATAAAAACGCTGGTGAATGGCCGTTAAAAACGCGAGTCAACCGTCCGCTTCGTGGCCTCGGCGGTCGCAGGCGCAGAGCGAGGGGGGATCGTGGGACCACGTGATCCAACTTTGCACGTCAGAACGACCGCAGCGCCAGCATCTCCAGTGGTGGCCCTCGCGCCCAATATCCAGGGCGCATGTCAAGGCTTATCAGCAGCTGATGCCTTCTTCCTACTGCACTCTTTTCCTGTTACATGTTGTGGGGGAGATAGGTAGGTAGAAAAACATCTAATCAGGAAGTTCATAAGAGAGCTGCTTGCTCTGCGCTTGAGTGGCAGCCCCTAGTCCGGGACGCCATTGGAGATGGCCGCTTCCCGGGCGCGTGCCACCAAGGAGCGCTGAGCTTCCAAGGTGCAGCAGCCGAGCAGGTACTACTCCCAATCCTCTCTAGTAGGGATGGGGAAAGGGGATGAAAAGGAGAGTGGAGTGGCAGGCACGAAGCCTGCCAAGACGGGCATGTGCCAGAGATTTCCGGAATAAAATACCAGGCGACCACCGGACTAAGAGTCTGAAGGCGGCATAGAAAGCCTTCGCCAAACCACATGCGGGGTCAAGGTAGAGTCGGTGCGAAGTGCGATAATAATTCAAAATGCCGCGGTAACGTGTGAGGCTCGAGTTGCCAGGATCCGACTCAGGACATGAGACAGGGGTAGCGGCCCGGAGGAGAGATGCGCGGGCAGCGGCATTCGCCGCCACGTTGCCGGGAAGACCAGCGTGACCTGGAGTGCAGACTATTCTGATGGGGTGAGGATTGAAGCGCCAAGAGGCGGCACGTAGCAGACGAGCCGCCAGCGAAGCGATGGAACCCTGGATGTATCGAGAACAGGCTGAGCGCGAGTCTGTCAAGATAGTGCGAAAGGTGTGGTAGGAGGCTGTCAAGGCGATGACAACCTCCTCTGCTTGAGTTACTGTGTCGACTTTAAAAGAGAGGCTGCCGATGTGGTTATCCTCGGCAATCACAGCGGCTGTGAAGTGACCCCGAGGAGGAAGGGCCCGATACATCTACATAGGAGACGCCAGGGCAATCGAAGTAGCGTGTCTGAAGGGCGGTAGCACGCGATTGCCTGCATCTGGGGTGTTGTTCGGGGTTCATGTTACGAGGGAGCGGCTCCACCCATATCTTTTGGCGCCAGAGTTCCGGCACTGGAGAGGGAGGAACCGGGTCATAGATTGTGTTAAGGCCGATCCTGTGCAGCAGACAGCGTCCGGAAGGCGTCTGCGACAAGCGAATGAGTTGACTGATGCGATGGGCTTCCTGCAACTCCGCAAATGAGTTGTGTAACCCCAGCGCCACAAAGCGGCGATTGGAGGTGGCGATGGGAAGATCCAGCTGAGCGTAAGAGAATGTCCAGCTGGTTTTCGTGGTGACGATGCAGGCGAAGGTAGGGTGAGGCGTAGAGCACACGACTGGTCACAAATGCTTGGGCCAACCGGAGAGACGGGGTCCCTCTGAGGTCTATAACATGTTATAGGCTCCGCGCTTCCGGGTCGACGGTTCCAAATACAGACTTGAAGGAAGGGTTGCTGTTGTACGGAGTGGACTTGGAGACAGATGACGGTTTAGAAGAAGAGAGATGTTTATTTATATCGTGACAGTAAAGGAAGCTGCTCGAGCATGTTTGCGTTGATCTTTTATAGACTGTTATGTACAATAGTGTCCAATCAAACTACATTTGTCGTCTCCACCCCCAAAGGGAGGAGGTCACGTCTCGCCTCGGCTGCTTCTCCGCTGGAAAGGGTGACGGAACCGGCGTTGGAGCCGGTAATTCCTCGAGATGGGATGAAAAGGGCTGTCTGGAGAAGGGGCTGAATAAAACAATGTCAGAACAAAAAAAAATGCACTCTTCCCGACGCACGCAGTCTTTTTCATGACAGTGCGCTGGCACCTTCTCACTCTTCAGTCAAAATTTTTTATCGTAAGCATTGATTGAACACGAGCATTATATCAGATAAAATCTCCCAGATCTGTGCAGGAAACCAGCACAGTGGCAGCATAAGCTAGTGTTTGCTGCATGCTCTGTCAATGCCTTTATTCCTTTTTCTCCCTGCAGTTCTTCCTCTTCCATTGTCTGCTTTTTCTGCTTCACCTTCTTGTTCTTCTTTGCCGTCACCTTCCTCTACTTCTTTGTCACCACCGTTTTCTTATAAGCTGACTTCTTTGTCTCCATTGCCTTCTCTTTTTTTTCACATTGAAGTTAGAGCGGTTATGGACACTGGTGGCGGCGGCCTCCATCTCCACCAATTTTGGTCACTGTAATGAGTTCATAACAGTTTACACTGTAAAAGGAACAAATCAAAGGGTTTAAGAACCAGGTTTTAGCAGCGTCCAAGGGATAGAAAGTGGTGTGATGATGCTCGTGAGAGTTGTCCCAGTGGAAACACTTGGCCATAATTCTCCAGCTAGTTGTTGATATTGTCACTCAGGACACCAGAGAACATGGCTTGGTCACTGTACCAGGTGTTGTCAGTCAGTGAGGATGTGGTTGGTTGGGCAGAGACAGTGTGGCCTGAGGGTCCAGGTTGCTGCTCTTGTGTCGTGGCAGTGGAAAGCCAGAGTAAGCAGCAACCGACAGAGCTGTTACCTTGACAGATTCATTCAGCCGAGCTATATGCTAAACATGCTTCTCAGCTCATGAGTACTTGATAGTGAAGAAGATGAAAGGTCAATGTTATGCTCGCAGTATAATAGAACCAAAATCTTGAAAACCTTATGAGGAGCTTCTTGTTTTTCGTGCATTCACAAACAAGCTTATCTACAACTCAACAAAAGGATAGCATTCCCTCTTCATGTAACAACAGCCTCTATGTTAATAACTGCATCCAAGCCCTCTCTCATCATCTCAGCTGCTTTGAGGACTTCCCATTTTGTTCTTTCTTCTGCATAGTGAAGAAAATTGTCAGTAAATAGAAGATGGAAGCCGCAGTACCATGGCAAACGAGCTTCATTAGCTGAGGGAGGTGCTGCCATGTGTATTCTAAGGTGCCTGTGTTGTCTGTGACTTTGTCTTGCATGTCTTGCACTTATATTTTTTTCTTTATTGTTATTTTGACACTAAGCTTCAAGTACTGCCTTTAAAAGTAAAGGCAAGCTCCACCACAAAAAAATTTTTGCTTCAATGAAGTGTTTCTGATTCCCCGACCGCATCCCATATACTCCAGCATATCACAATTCCCTGTGCAATGAACCCCTTTTTCATCGTTCTTCCGGTTCAGCAAGATATTCGGGAGGCGCAAGTCACTTGATCAACCAGATCAGAGCACGTGGAAACTTGTTCGAATAGTCTGAGTGTTTGAATGCTGACAATTATAGAAACATTATTTCATGGTTTCTGAATGCTGAAAGAGTCATAAACCTGCTGAAGTTGGACGCATCCTGCAAAATGCTAAAAACTCATGGAGGAAAAAAAAAGCTAGGAGGTGGCGTCACATGATTACGCTGGCTTCAGCAATCCAACCTCTTTTGTCACAAGGTAGGATTGGGGCCCACATAGTTGCCGGACGGCTTGAGGTTGTTTGGGTGCGGCAACCTTTCGTGGCGCTTGACCATGCATGATTCTACCGCTTGCCTACCATGTGAGGGGGCCCATTTCGCATGGTTGCGACTGGCCTGCTGAATGAGCCGACCAGCAGGTAGCGTGTGGCTGAGCGGTGATGACGACTCGCAGGAACTTGGGATTCGGGTGTAGAGAACCGAGGCAGAGGTAGAGAAAGCTTAACAGAGGTTTATTTACATATTTACAGGGAGCTTGCTTCCGCAAAACTCCGCTAGCAAGAGGGTTCTCTTCCGAGGAATCTTTCCCGAGGAGTTCTCTCCCTTCTCTGGGTCCCGCGCTTTTTGATGCGCGGCTTCTCCCCCATTGGCTCCCGGGTGGGGGAGGAGGGGTGGATGGGAGGTGCCCAGAATGAACGTACTTGACCTGTCCAGGGCTCGAATTACCGAAGGTCCCGGGAGATGATGCCAGAGCCGATCACGTCATGCGGCCAGCACCACGGTTATCACACGTGCAAGTGCGGAGACATTGCATCTGTTAAGTTTGTGTGGTCCGATGCTGATAAGGTGGGCACTCGCCAGGCGAACCACTTCCAGGTGTGCCGGGCGGGGTCGCCTCTTCAGCCTAATGGCCAAAAAAGGACCATCCCTTCGGCTCGGGAAGGACCACCCCTTCCCAGCTACTGACCTTCTTTTTTGTGCTAAGTAAAAATGTTTCACACACAAAGCACATGCGCACGTGCAGCAAAGGAACCCATGTCACTTGGTGGCGCCACACCGTCACGGGCACACCTGCAGCAGCTCTGTAAAACTAGGCTTCAATCATGTGGCGCCCTTTCCTAGCTTTTTTCCTTCCTCCATCTAAAAAACCATGGGCAATGCCATTGCTTGCTGCCGATGACGATGCGATGCAGCGTTCTGCGACAGCCCCTAGCTTGATATAAGCAACCTTGAGTAGAGCCAAAGCCTAGCTGAATCGGCTAGTGGCTCAAATTTTCGATGTTTTTTAAACAGACTTCACCAGGTAAGCTCGAACTAGTGCTTGTTTTGTGCGTTTTCTTGTCAGTAGCGAGAGCTAATAGCAGCACCTCAAAGCAAAAAACGGAAGTGTTTTTCATCAGAGCAGAAGGCTCAAATCATTGCCACCGCAGCAACAGGAAGAAAAAAAGGAACCATTGCCCAAGAGTATGGCATTTTGCCAAGCTTCTCAAAGGCACTAGCGTCATGTATGTCTGCGCAACGGAAGAAAAGAATACAGCCTGTCCATGAGGACTTTGACAAGGCCGTTTGTACATGTCTTTGTAAGACAAGGGCAAAGAAGATCTCGATCAGCGGCACTATGATCCAGCAGGAGGCCCTCAAGTGCACTTGCCTCTTAGGCATAGCTCACGATTTCAAAGCTACTTCTTGGTGGTTAAACCACTTCAAGGAGCACCACCATTTTGTCGGCAAAGTGTTGTGTGGCAAGTGTGCTTCTGCAGACTCAGGCAGTATGTCATAGTGGATCGCGACCAATGCCATCAGCAACCCCATGTCTGATGTATATAATGAGGACGAGATTGGACTTTTCCACGAAAGGCTGTTGGTGGCTAAGATGCTTGATTTGAAAAGAAAAAAAGTGCTACCTAGGCAAGCGCATCAAAAGGCATGTCACCGTTTTGGTCTGTGCAAATATGGACGGTCCGACAAATATGGTCTGTGCAAATATGGACGGTCCGAAGCAGAGTGCCAAGGTTGCTCTGCTTTAAAGGGGTCCTGAAGCACCTCTCGGACTTCGCGAAAAAACACGTTCTATCGACAGTGTAGGCTGAAATAAACAGCTCACCCAAATTCTACAGTCGTGCGCGAAGCGTAGAGTTAACAGGGCAAGCACAAAGTTGTCCCTTACACGGGAGCTCTCGCTTCAAAAAAAGGCCGGTTCTCACTCTTTTTTAATATGCTCTATGACGAAATAGAGCAGATTGCTGCTATTGGCTGGTAGCCAGCATAAATTAAGAGCGATGTTTGAATCGTGTTTGAATCAAATGAACTTGGTTATGCTGTCACTGTGTATAATATCTTTTGCAAATAAATAAACAAGATGAAGTAAACAACAAATCTATCAAGTTCGTTTAAAGTTTTGATGTGAATGACGCATTTCCGGTGGAAGAAAACTGTCGTCTGCACTACTTGGCACGCTTGCGCGTCTTTTCTGCACTGCGGAGTTGCTGCTTCGTTTGTTTGAATCCCGTAAGTTTCGTCAATAATGAAGCGAAATAACGTTCGCGTATGTACCACAAGCACGCGCTCATGCACCTAGGTTGTTGAAGTTGCGGTTCCTTTTTGACGCCGCGCCCTTTGTAACGCCGCGGCACTATCGCGAACTTTCACTCGAAGGCGGCACACAAAGCCCGTTTCCTACGATCAGATGCAGCGGAAGCGACGTTCAACGTTTAAGGAAACGTGTTATCTGTCCTAACCAATCAACCTTTGGTTGCCGCTGGGAGATCCAGCTTGCGTGATAAGGTGCACCTGTGCTGTGGACTTTCACCGACGGGATATATCCTCTCGGAGTCGGCGCGCAGCCACTGCAGTGGTTTTTCGGCTGCTTCTGTGCGATACACTCTTCAGTTTCGGCCGCGCTTAAACAGCTGTGCCGGAGCTGGCTGTTTTTTTGGGGGGGGATGGGGACAATCTGGCGAATGTGAAACTCTGCACCGCAGTCGGCGTCATCGAGCGAGCGCGCACACCTAACCCAGGGAGTAACGAGCAAAGAACAAACGGTGCCCTGCGCTGCCGTCGGCTGCAAAGTCAGCGACAGGAAAGGCATGAAGTCCTGATATACGCTGCCTCGCGAGGACGCCTTGCGGTGTGCATGGCTGCAGCGAGCGTATTGGCCTCCCACCCACGGAGAAGCGAAACAACCTACACTTTTGCGGCAGACACTTCACCGTGGTGCCTCCCTTCACGATCCCGAACTGGCGCAGGGTGAAGGAATCAGTTGGACACGTTTTCATCTGGAGCCAAATGCCTTGCCTACGTTGTTTCTTCCTGGCATACAGGCAAGTGAAAAGTGCACACTTAACGTTCTTTAGTTGTTGCTAACTTTTGTAGCAGTGCGATGGAAAACTCGTCAGTTAAGCGCAGGAGAAAATACTGTATATAATATTTTACGTAGTCGGGGATACAAATTTTGTTGCATTGGTGGTGTAATCAGCATAAAAATCTGTAGCATGTATGTATTTATGCTTACAACACAACACCGTACGTAACAGTAGCTCAGTAGAAGTGGCTCTTCTAGGTATTCGTTTTCAGAGGTTACCAATCGTTCAGTGAGGCAGCAAGCCAAATTCTGCTTCAGTTTCATTTATATAAGGTGCAATACTATTCGCATAAACGTACCAATGTTTGACTTGTTAATGAGCAATATGAGCTGAGTAAACCTTAGAAAATATTGCAGCCCCATGAAAAGTTCTATGCTGGTGCGTGCAAGCACAACAAGCATGAATTGATAGCAAGTACCAAATATGCATTCTTAAAGAAAGTGACAAAAAGCAAATTGGCATTCAATGCTTTATTTTTGTCAAGTGCTTTCACTAAGAAAACAGAAGTAAAACTGCCCCACGTTATTGTGGCCAATGACATGTTTTCAGTTAAACTGACTGCAGTGTACACTACTGCAGGCTTTATGTTTCAGTGAATGAACTCACTTTTTCTTCACGTGTTGCATAATGTTCTTAATGATTCACTAATTTGAAAATTGCATTAATCAGCCAGCTGGATTACATGGCAGGCCATAGAACCTGTATGATGCAACACACGTAGTGTTGCCATTCAGTTCAGCACAGGGAGCTTTAAAATGTCAAACAACATGCTTAGACTAGTTCAGTCTGTTGTACTGCTTCATATCATGCTAAACATGCTCTGGGTGCAACTGCACAACTGCAGGTGCGTGCACGTGGGTGCTTATATGTGTGCATGTAGTGTACATACAGAGTGTCAAGATTTCTGGGAACAGGGAGCAGTTGAAAACCCTGTCTACACATACACATTCACTTTGTCTCTAGATTGTCATGTAGTAATTAAACAATCTGTCGTTGGAGGCAAATACCTGAGTGTAGCAGATTGGCATCCTAAACACACAAGCACTATTTCACATTTAGGCATTTATGGCAACGTGAAGTGACATTCAATTAGCACGCTCAGTGGTCTGATACGATAGTGATACATATTTTCATATCCCAGTGATCCAGTGCACGAAGAACATAATCGCTACTTCACCAGAACAGCCCCATCTTGCGACACGCAGGCTGGAGGTTCACAGGGGGTGAGTAGGTGCACAGAAACTATAATGCCCTTCTACCTAAAACACTTGATTCACAGTCTCAGCATGGCACTGGGTCCAGCAAAGTGCATTCATCTGCAGCTGGCATGGAAGTGTCATGTCAAGTAAGAACCAGATGCCCTCAAGTTTTCTGTGACCCTGGGCTAAAAATGACTTAAAGCTCTATGCAGCTCTAGGTTCAAAGTGCTTAACTTTGCAGGTTCAGATCTGTAGATGCAGCTGTACTCCTGCTGTGTGCAATGTTGGCACTCAGACAGCCATCATAAACAAGAAAGTTGCTACGGAGACCCCATATAAGGAGGCAGTGACACCATGCAAAAACATCACTTGAGCAAGCTACAACTTTTGGATGAGACAACCCTTAGCACAGCAAAGTTGAAATTTAGTAGCTTTTAAATCGTACAGGTACAAGCTTCAGCTGTTTTGAGTGGCACAAAGGCTAGTGCACTCCTACCACAACGCCTGTACACCTGTGTAAACCCTTCAGTTACCAAAATAAGTGAAAAACAGTGGTGTAAACAGCAAAGCACAACCAACAATGTGAAAGTGTGTTGTTAATCTGATGGCCAATTCTTTGTTCAACATAGCAAAAATGGATGCTCTGTAGTTTTTCTAAACATTATGTGGGAAATCTTGCAGCCTCAAAGGCCATCCTCAGTGCCTACGCATGTAAAGAAGCAGGTGTGGAAACTGACACATGTGCACATCTGGACGCATCAAGTCAGTGTGAAGCAGTGGGTGCCCCATCACCATCGTGGAGGTGGAAGACGCAGACGCTGCAGAGCTTCCATCTGTCGTTCCTGAAGTAGACACAAGCAGCCAGCGTTCCTTTGATGAGATCTTTGCAAGGTGAATCACAGGCCATAATACTATAATTAATATCACCCAGCAGTGTGAATAATGCAAACATAGTGAACAACACTGCATCATAATGTTAGGCTCCGGTTTGCCACCTGCAAACAAATAACATGGCACAAAGTGAGAAATTTCTATCATTGTCATTTGCATAGCATTATTCAATGCACCACAGAAGCCAGTGCTTTTCATACAAGTTAATTCGCTTTGGCATGGAAATCAAAAATTGGAATGTGAGGCCATAAAACTATATAATGGAAGAATCTTACTTCATACCCAGCAGTTTCCTTAATTGTCTTGAGCATTGAGCACACTGCTTGCTTATCTGGTAACTCCATAACCGAGATGTTTGTATCCACCTTTGAGTTTTCGAGCAGTGCCAACTATTACAATGTTGACGTGCTTTTAAACCATTTTTTATGCAATTGTTAAGCATTGTATTGTGAGGATGCGGTTGTCACGGTGTATTTATTACACCTCGATGATGCAGCGAACCAGCCGCGCCCAAAGCACCGAACAGACTACAGATGATTACCCACACCCGATGAAGAAGAAGCCCTTGTGATGATGATTATGTACAGATGACGAAGAGGAGCCTTTTAGGTGCCCACACTATACTTATCACATTCGAACCAAGTGTGTAAAGTGCCATCCCAAAAATCCTTGGTATGTGCGTCAGATTATACACTTTTGTAATTTGTCAATTTGTCGTATGAAGCACATGCGTGAACAACCCAATGCATAATTCAATAATACTTTACAATCATTCATAAAAACAAGCCATCAAAGTTCTGGAAAGCCGTCAGTCCACCAAGTCAGAGCTGTTTTTCTTCATTTGTTTTTTTTTATAAATCATGCTTAGATAAACTCAGTGTTACCAAAGCATTTAATGACCACTTTAAATCTGCATTGATTTCTGATGATGGATGCACTCACTGATTTTCCATTAATTCTTCATCATCACATTCTCCTATTATGCTAATCACTACAGCTGGCATATGTAACCTTATGCTCAAAAGTGATACAGTGAAAAGTTTAGGGGTGGACAAAACACAATGTGTTTCTGAGACTGCACCCTGAATGCAGCTCAATATTCATAATTTTTTCAGTCTGCTCAGAGGGAAAGAGATAATTTATTGGAAGGCACAGAGGTTGGCCTTAGTGCACTCTGGCCTGCTCAGGTAGAAAATCTGCACAAATAGAAAATGAAAAGGGGAGAAGAGGGGGCAAAGAATGATGATAGGGACAGGAAGATGTGATGTGTGTGCACATTCACCACACACAGTGCCTTCAGTGCCTTTTATAAAGTCTGTTATTTAGTCTGCTATTCTTGAACAAGCCAAGTACTGCCTTTCCATAAGATGGACACATCACACTGGAAGCCATGAAGTCTAAACCAATTTTTGCAAGAACTGCAACTTTCAAATACAATTTTCCCATGGACCATTTCTGACTGTAACTTTTTTCCTAAAGCCCCTTTCCAGTCGTCTAGCTTTCTGAAACCTTTAGCATGACATTCCCATGAGTGAATTATGTGTGTGTAATTTTGGTTTCATTCGTTCAATATTTGTTCACTACTACTTCTTGTGTTGCATTGTTCTTTCATGCATTTCGAAGCCCCTGATGCAAGGGCCAAGAATGTTGCTGTGTACTATCATTAAGTAAATAAAGAAACCTTTAAATTGATATTGTAACCTAGTTGTTGACATTCTTTGACGGTGCAATTTCTATACTACTTGCGCCTGTCTCTCGAAACACTTTTTAGGCCCTGATGGAATTGAGGGAAATAAACCGAACTGCACTTGGTCATGTCGTTAGAGTCTCATTCTTCACACCAGCACAGTGCTACACAAAATCAGAAAGCATCACAAAAAAAATGCTCAAGGAGAGACTCCTTAGCACTTCAACAGTGATGTTGAAAGCCAACTGCATGCACAAGCCGTAATTAGTTTATGAGTTTTATAATTACTTTTATGAGTTCAGCACATTATTAAAATGCTTTCTTGTGACTTGTGTAAAGGTAGCTGCACTTACTTTGCATGGGGTACTGGAAGCCTACATAAGTGGCTGACAGGAGCTCGTTCCTAATCCTGGCAACCAAGCAAGCAGGCAGTACAACTCTATTGTACCTGCGAATCCTTTTCCAAATCCACCTCGTGAACATCCTGCATGCCACAAATCGATATGTTCTGTAAGCAAGAAGAAAGCATGTGAAGGCCACATTAACTGTATGCTTTGCAAGTGCATGTACACTTGTGCATTTCTCGCTCGATTTTAGTGCCACTTTGTGTCACCTCCCAGTATACTGCTTCCAAGAGGGCCGGGTGTAAACACACACTTGCAAAGTGAGGGTGGCGGGTTACGCAGTCACGTTGGAGATATCCCGGCAGGATACGTTCTCCAGCGCATTTTCGGTTGCCACGCAGTACCCACAGGTAAACCTGCATGCGTAATCACGCAGGAAGATATTTCTTGAAGGCAAACAATTTAACAAGCTCGCTTTTTTTTTATGCTGTTACGGTCCCCGCTATCTACTAGCTTTGCGAGGTGGCCGCGCGAATCAGCTAGTACGCAGTTTGGAAGCTAGAATGACATGGCTGCTCTGATCAGCTGTGCGCATCACTTTGGAATAACGCTCCGACGGTGCTTGGTTCATTTTAAATTATAACAATCACACAACACTGCCGTTCAGCGCTGCTGCGCCGTACAATTAAAACATAGCGATCTCACACGAGTCTTCCTGCAGCTAGCACACGATGAACTTTCGCCGAAATGCATGACAGCAGGTTGTGATCGAGCCCGCTCTAGAGAGGTTACGACACAGCAATGTTTTGTTGCGATTTGGCTCGACCCGCATAGAAGGCATGCCTTTTGGTCGCGATCGGAGGCTTGTTATCATAGTTGCAGGCGTACGATTACAGCCAATTAGAGAAAAGCTTGAATCACTATTGCACAATGCAATTTTAAAAATAGAAGCTTTATATTTGCAATTGTAACAGCATAATAGCCAAATTGAAATACTCCTTTGGGCCGGTCGTGGTGCGGATGAAATTACCCAAACCAATCGTCGGACAACGCAGATTTCAGTCAAGTTCGGGATCTATCGCGATAGATGTTGGCGTTCCGAGAGTGGTCTAGAGAAGCGGACATGATTGTAACTGAACGTTCGTGGCAATTATTACAAATGTTGCAATTCACGCGAAAAAATTAGTCGTACATGGGAGCTGTGAACAAATATTGATGCGCGGTAAAGGAAATGTGCAGTGCTGTAAGCTTTCACTTACCAATTCATATAATCGCCGCCGCGTTACGAAGGTCCTCGGAGTTCTGGCTCGTCCGGCGCTCGAGTTTTGCGTTTTCTTGGCGTGTCGCCGTAAGGGTCGAAGCCAATCGCTTCAGTCACACGTTCGATCCGAGCTCGCAGCGCAGGATCCATCGCTCACTGTTTTGCCCGGTGCTGACGTACGAGCAAGATCGAAAGTAAGTAGCGCACGGAGGACGCAAGCGCACATGCTTCCGTGCTCGCGCCCGTGTGATGAAGGGAAACAAACAGCGGGTCGGGGCTCAGAAACAACGCAGTAGGATGTAGAAAGATCGCGCGCGGTCGGGGCGCGCACCGAGCAGGCGACCGGAAATGTGAGTTGCCAACACCACTGGGCAGCCCCGCCAAGTAGGGCGGAAGGAGAACAACACAACATTGAATGTGGGTGACGTAAGGCGGTGGGCAGGACACCTCCTCTGGCGCCGCCCACCTCAGACATAATCAGTCGGCTCCGCCGAGCTGCGACGCAGTGTGAAAGGGAGATTTTACGGTCGCAATATCTTTCCTCCTATTGCATATTTTCGGAAAATTCTTTCGAATGTGTATTTCTGAGTAGCCTTTAATACACGCCAGCCGTTTTCAAAACCGAGTGCGAAGGGTGCTTCAGGACCCCTTTAAAGGGACCGACAAGTGGCCAGAATGTGTGAACGGATCTTTGTGCATCTGGAAAGAACCTGAATTATAGTGATGGAATCGAGCACCTTTTCGCAATTTGAGTAGGGGACGTATTGCTAAATTGAGCTTGAAAATCGCTGCAACTGAAAGGTGGCATAGCCTGGTGGTGAAGCCTTTCTACTGCATTCTGGAGTCTTTAAATTACTATACGTCACCTGCTGCTGTTCGTACAACCATTACTCCTGCTTAAGATTGCAGTCTGGGCATAAAAACACATCTCTGCCCTATTGTGTCTTCTATGTAGTAAAAGGAGTTGACACTTTAAAGTGGTGCTGCCTTCGGGGCAACTGAAACCTGCTTTTAACTGCGAAGCATGTGTGTGATGTCTCCCAGTCACGCGTGCTGTCACAGAAGACCTGGTGCAAACACGCCTGGCGACTGTCGACCACTGTTTGCAGCATCTGTGGCATATAAGATTCCATAAGCAAAAAATTCTGATGAAAAATATTTCACACCGTTTTTCCCATTGCCATTGAATGATCAGGTACTCTTACCATTAGGATTTCCATTGAAGTAAACAAAACAGATACATTAAAAATTGGTTGTTGGTTCCTTTAAAGACATGCAAAGCCTGCCCATAAAATACATCACAAATAGCTGTTCATTGATGGCAGGGGCTATTTTCACTGAATGGATGGCCACGTTCGACAAGGAAATAAAAAGAACAGTAATGTCAAACTTACAAATGTCACGCTAAAATTTTTGCTGCCGGACTGCACTTCGCTTATCCAGCCTTTGGATGATTAATAGCCTGAAGTATAAAAAAAGGGGGGACACCAACCAAATTCCCCCCTATTTTCACCTTTAATTTCGTCCCAACCAGACAGATCTGTGTTAAATGTTCACCTTTAAGCCTGAAGTGTGGCTGATGATACAGGCTGATACAGCATATTCGTATAAACAGCGAGCATGGCCACGACATGAAAGTCTACTTATTCATGGCAGTTCAAATGTTGGCCACTGCATAGATTTCGACGGGGTACATATTGTAAAGAACTGTTTAGTGCATGCGGGGTCACATGCAAGTGCAACCTCTGTTGGTGACACGTTCCGCAGACTACTGTAAAATCCCGAACAAGCGCCCCCTCTTGGGGAGAAAGTTGTAGGGAGGACCTTTGCTCGGTCGTGAACCAAAATTCAAAGACAGCAACGAAACTGCAGCTGAGGAAAAAGGATGTGGAGCAGTTATTTTAATTAGCATTTGTGGAACAAATGTAATAACCCACTTTTTGACGTTATACTCACAGCGCCGAACTCATGAAACAGCGCCTTGGAGCCGGACACAAAAGTCGTGGGCCCGCACAGCACTGAACACCGAGATCACACTCCCACGCAGTACCAAACACTGGATTCATGCTAGCACTGGCTGATGCAGCAGGTGTCCATCCGTCCGTCCATCCAATGAAAATGGCAACGTATAAAAAAATTAAAAAGAGAAGACTTGCCAGTCGTGGTGAAGGTGTGTGACACGGTAAACAAGGAGAAAAGGAAAGAAGGGGCACTTGCTCGGTTATTAGTGGCAATTTTAAATCTCCTGAAAAAGGGTGGAAGGGGTGGCTTCCACAGGTGGGGACGCTTGTTCAGGATTTCATGGTACAGTGGCTGATTTGAAATGTACAGTGTGATATTTGTGCTATTTTTTGCTATGGCTATAAAGTGTTGATGCTCTACATAGGTGGAAGCAAACATTGTTTTTTGCTTATTCGTTTGGTGCAAGAAGAAGCCTCTTTATTATTGCATGCTATACAGCCGTGAGTTTTGAGAGCCTGTACACTTCGAACTGACCGCCGTAGCCATTGGAACACATCACCAGCGGATACTGCGTTTGCAAATGACTTCCATCGCTGCTTTTGCAGCAAGTCTCTCTTCCATGAGGAAAATAGCACCAGATTTTGCAGGCTGCATGGCTTCAGAGAATTACTTATTCTTTGCTTTAAACACCGTTCTGGCATAATTGTCTCTGTGGTTGCAAACTTGCCATTGACAATAACCTCAAAATGCTGCTAATAAAAAAATTAATTATATTACCTTAATTAATGACGCAAAATTTGTTTCTTGCGATTACTGGCATCCACCCAACCTGACACGTTGTTCTTTCTTTAAAAGCTAGCTCCGTGGATTTTTGAAAGTGCTTGCTGAGATACTCTATATAGCATACATGATTGTGTAAGCTTAGTGCATGTTATCCTTGACATCTTGTAAGACATGCCTTGAATCGAACTTCATTACAGTGTTTAGCCTGCTTTGTTGCTTCCTCTGATCACTTCAATGATGATTTGCATGGATTCTGCCGTTAATTCAGCATGAATCCTTTGCTAAATATATCTTGTTGTCTCTTAGGTGATTGCTCATGATGTAGCTCAAGCAGCCGAACCCTCACTACGATCAGAGACAGAGAACCTATGCCGAGAGAGCTTGCACAATGCCCTCATACAAAAGGTCGAGGCTACTTTTCTTAACGTTGGCATCAATATCAACAGGGTGTTTCAGGATGGTATCAAAGAGCGTAAGTATTGTCATTTCTTGTGTGGGTTAAACGGGCCCCAAAATACCTTTAGTTTTATAAGACCTCACTAACAGATATCCTTTTACAAAAATTGTTGCAATCCCTTCAAGTAGATTTATGGGTAATTATTAGGTTGCATCAATAGATTATTTTAGTGAGAGTAGAATATGAATACATAGCTTTGAATACCGAATCGAATAACAAATGATAAAGACAGATGCCTTTTTTGCCAGTAATCTTTCATTTAATGGTTCTCGGGCATCTTGGTCCCTAGGAACCCTGCTACGCTACAAGGAATTCCCGAGGAGCGTGTACAATGTCGTAGTGAATCAAATGTAGTAATAGAATTTGAACAACAGGAGAGTGCAAGTTATAACTGATTGAATGTGTCATGCTTTAAAATTTGCCACATTTAGCCAATATGATCTACTATAGGACTTAAAAGTAAATATATTTGGGAATTAGGTAATATCCACATTTTACCTTGAAGTATGGCTTCATGGCAGTGTGAGTTTCCCAAAAAAAGGTGGTTCACAATATAGCATCTTTATGCTGCAGTGAAAACTATCTTTTCAGGTGGGTAAGGTGTGGAAAAATATATATATTGACACTAAATGTGGTAAGATATGCTGGTGGGTCACGGAACCCCATAGATGTACCAGCAAAACCTACCTTGAGAGCCGAAGTTTTATTTTACTATATCTCTTTCACTATTTTCAGTAACCTATAACTGTAACTCTAGTTACTTTTAATTTAGAGGAACTTGTAAATGTAACACTGTTACATTTTTACACAGTAACTGTAACTGGAAATACAGTTACAGTTAATTCCTTTTTCAAAAAGAAAAGATATCCAGCAGCAACACCCCTTAAAAGCACGCCTTGGCAGTATCGCGATGTTGCGCGTAAATATTTTTGACTATCTGTGTATCTGTATCGAGATACATTTGCAGAATATATAGTATCTCACCGTAGAATACTTTTAGATCTATCGCTTGTAATCCGGTGCTGTGCGGGACACGTACATCTCTTCACTTTTTTTTCTTTTTTTTTTCTTTCGAAGAACGGCTGACGCGTTTCCAGGAGTAAATGAAGACTTTTCTATGAAGCCAAGCAAGTCACCGCCGGTCGGTGACATAAAAAGGCGGCGAATGCTTCTCCCTTCGCAGAGAAAGGTGCGCGACACGGCAGTATGGTCGACCTGAGTGACGAAAGACGCCCTTGTTCAGAGACCGGTGCAGCATCATTAATTTTTTTCGTCTGGCCAGCCATTTATTCATAACAACCCGCGCGGAAACTACTTAGAAGCACACGCTTTGCAATGCCTTGCACACGTTCATTTCTCAAAGCGGCGGTACTTTCAAAAAGCACCTCCCAAAATGGCGGCGGCAATGTCGCTGCAAGGAGCCTATCCTCTGCGTCGCATCTCAGGTTAAGCTCCTATGTCATTTATGAGCGTGCACCTGTCTTTTGTGGCACCAGGCTGACCCAATGTATTTTGTAAATAAATTCCCGACAATCAATAAGAAATTTCCAGCAATCAATAAATATTTGTTACAGCAAAATGGGTCGCACACAACGATTGCTAGTGTTGGGCTTTTGAGTGAGCTCCCTTCCGTTCCTCTTATGTGGCATTTTACCACGAGCAACATTGACAGACCGTGTGCCTCCATACCTTTCTATTATAAACTGTAGAATTTGGTTTGCGATGTATTACTTAGTCTTGTACAGTAACAGAAAAGTAACGACGTTACTTTTTAAGAGCAACTGTAACTGTAACAAGTTACTTTTTGAAACTCAGTAAGTAACTGTAACATAGTTACTTTTCTGGCTTAGGTAACTGTAACTGTAACACTGTTACTTTTTACTGGTAACGTGCCCATGAATGGTTCCATGGCACTTGGTATCCTATTTAAAAGAAGAGAAAGCAGTAATATTGTTACGGATGTGACGATGGATTTATTTACACAGCGAATGGTGAGAGCAGATGAGCAAAAACATGGGCGGTCAGAAGCGGCCGATCCCTCTAAAAACCTCGCGCGCTCTCCTCTTCGTCGTCCTTCACGCTCCTCCAGCGCTACGTTACATTTTCCTCCGGCGCAGACGAAGCTCGCCGAGCGAGTTATAGTATGAGTCGTCTATCGCAGGGCTTCAGTCGCGCGATGTGCACAACTTGCGTCTTGCGGGAACAGCGGTTGTTAGCCGTGACCTTGGCGACGACATAGGTCACATCACTCAAGCAGTTCAGTATAACAAATGGGCCTGAATACTTGGAGAGAAACTTTTGGCATAGGCCCTTTCTTCGAACTGGTGTCCACAGCCAAACGAAATCGCCTTTGGCGAAAGTAAGCGGACGGTGTCTTGCGTCGTAACGGGCCTTGGCATGGGAATTTGACGAGAGGGTTCGGAGCCGAGCAAGTCGACGCGCTTCCTCGGCACGACACAAAGTCTGCGCGACACTAATGTCTTCGTTAGTCGAGAATGGAAGTATGGTATCGATGAAGCTCTGGGGATGACGAGCGTAGAGCAGAAAGAAAGGAGCGTACCCCGTGACTTCATGTTTAGCTGTGTTAAAAGCGTACGTAATGAAAGGTAGTACAGCATCCCAGTTCTTATGGTCAGCTGAGACGTACATGGAGATCATGTTAATAATAGTGCGATTGGTGCGCTCCGTTAGCCCATTCGTTTGCGGATGGTAAGGCGTGGAATGTCGATACTGAGATCCGCAGAGCCGCAGTAATTCTTCTACAACGTCAGCGGTGAACTGCGGACCGCGATCACTGATCACCACACGGGGGGCTCCGTGGCGGAGGATAATCGAATGCAGCAGAAATGACGACACATCAGAGGCTGTGGCTGAAACAAGTGCCATAGTCTCCGTAAAACGCGTCAAATAGTCGACACATACGATTATCCAGCGGCGGCCACTTGAAGATTTAGGGAAAGGGCCGAGTAAATCTATGCCCACTTTTTCAAACGGTGACGTCGGTGGCTTCACTGGCTGCAGCGTGCCCGCAGGGGAGGTAGTCGGGTGTTTGTGACGCTGGCACACATCGCAACTGGCCACGTACTGCTTGGTCGTCTTCCATTGTTGTGGCCAATAGAAGCGTTGTCGAATGCGATGAAGCGTCCGAGCAAAGCCGAGGTGTCCGGCCGTAATGTCGTCGTGCATGGCCCTGAGAACCGCAAGGCGCAGGCACCCCGGAACGACGAGAAGCAGCGAAGCTCCGCTGCCAGAATAATTCTTGCGATATAGCAGACCATCGCGAACAACAAACGGTGTTTCCCCTTCAGATCTGTGGGCAGCATCAATAAGTGGTCTTAGTGAAGGGTCACGTTGTTGCTCATTCCTGAAGATGTCAAAATTGGGAAACTCGGAGGAGACAACAGAAAGGTAGTTGTCGAAATCGTCGTCATCGGTACTGCTAGTTAGAGAGGGGATGCGAGATAGACAGTCGGCATCTGCGTGACAGCGACCACTTTTGTAGGCAACAGCAAAGTCATACTCTTGAAGCCTTAATGCCCAACGTGCCAATCGGCCAGCTGGGTCGCGCAGGCCAACAAGCCAGCAGAGCGAATGATGGTCTGTAACGATCTTGAAATGTCGGCCGTACAGATATGGTCTGAACTTGTGGACGGCGAACACAACTGCAAGACATTCCAATTCTGTCACGGTATAGTTACTCTCAGCCTTTGTCAGGGTGCGACTAGCGTACGCAACCACGTGTTGGCGTCCATCCTGCAGTTGGACGAGCACGGCACCAACGCCCACACCACTTGCATCCGTATGGAGTTCTGTGAATGCCGTCGGATCAAAGTGACGTAGGATAGGGCCGGAAGTGAGCAGGAACTTCAGCTGCTCGAAAGCAGATTCGCACTGTGCAGTCCACAGGTAGGGAGTGTCTTTGCGAAGGAGGCATGTCAAAGGATGAGCGATCTGGGCAAAGTCTTTGATAAATCTGCGAAAATATGAAGCGAGACCCAGGAAGCTTCGGAGATTCTTCACTGTTTTCGGCTGTTGGAAGTCGCGAACAGCGGCAATCTTCTCGGGGTCAGGCCGTATGCCGTCCTTGTCGACCAGATATCCAAGCACAAGGGCTTGACGCTCGCCAAAATGACACTTTTTTGAGTTTAATACGAGACCGGCTTCTCTGATGCAATCTAGAACCACGGCAAGCCGCTGGTTGTGCTCGTGGAAAGTTTTGCCAAAAATAATCACGTCGTCCAAATAGCACATGCAAGACTCCCATTTGTGACCGCGAAGTACAGAGTCCATAAATCGTTCGAAGGTTGCTGGGGCATTGCATAAGCCAAACGGCATCACGTTAAACTCGAAGAGTCCGTCAGGCGTAACAAAGGCGGTCTTCTCTTTGTCGGACGGGTGCATTGGTATCTGCCAATACCCCGACCGCAAATCAACCGATGAGAAGTACGAGGCGGAATGAAGGCAGTCAACGGCGTCGTCGATGCGCGGTAGAGGATACACGTCCTTCTTTGTGACGGCATTGAGACGACGGTAGTCTACACAAAATCTCCATGAATTGTCCTTCTTTTTGACCAATATAACAGGAGCTGCCCAGGGACTACATGACTCTTGAATAACGCCCTTCTGAAGCATGTCCTTCACCTGATCGGCGATCACTACCCTCTCCGATGGAGATACGCGATAAGGTTTCTGGCGGATGGGTGTGGCTTGTCCCGTGTTGATACGATGCTGCGTACGAGATTCCGGTAACAGAAGGGGGCGCTCCCTCTCAGCGAAATCAAAGATTGACGCGTATTGAGTAAGTACTTCTTGGAGCGAGTCTTGCTCAGGAGTGGACAGTGACTTGTTTATCATTCGTCGCAGTTCTGCCGAGTAGTCGGGTGGTGGTCGATTAACTTCAGAGGACTCTGCAATGATCCGTACGTCAAGTTCACCTTGCTCCTCAAATGTGCCCAGTTTAAGTCCGGCTGGTAGAACTACTGACTCGGTTGACGGGTTGACTGTCCACAAAAAAGCGCGTCCGTCAGTGGCTTGAACGAGTGATCGTGGAACCAGCACATTCTTAATCGCATTATTATGATCGGGTTCGACAAGGCCGCTGCAGGGTCCCCTCCGGACGCACGAAGAGCACACGGGAACAAACATGCCTGTCCGACCGGGTAGGAACACATCTTCACACAACGAGAATACCTCGGGTTGATCAGTCTGAAAATCCTCAGGTGAAATCGTTGGCAATGTTCCCCGCAGAAGGACCTCTCCAGTCCCGCAGTCAAGCATAGCACCACATTCATGGAGTAGGTCAATGCCCAAAATAATGTCATGAGTGGTGCGGGTCAATACTGTGAACTCTGCTCTGAAACTATGCCCTCCAATCGTGATTAAAACAGAACACACACCTACTGAACGCAACGTTAAATATGCATTTTCAGCAGTAAACTGTAATTGGAGAGTAATAATTAAAACATCTATTTATTCTGTCGTGCTCTATATTGTCATAAAACATTTTTTTCGGGAAAGTTATTTTCTGTAGGAATATGCAGTACATCAAAGCAATATGAAAGCACACTAAGTATGCAGAGGGTATTCATCCAACGCTTGCTGCGTTTTGCTCTTTCTTGTACAATAGTAAATACAACGTGTGAAAACAACTTGCACCCACAAAATTGGATTCTCTGCCTGAAAGGGATATACACATGTTGAATATGATACGATCGCTAACAATTTGAACAAAACCATCACTGTCTATATATGCTTGGAAGCCTATCTCTATGCTAATTTATTGCACTTATGGCTACGTTGGCTTACGCTCGCTTTGCACATTGGACATACTTTTGTCCTTTCATTTTTTCTGAAATGGTATCTGCGGATTATAAGTGAACTGGCGAGTATGAGGGCAGGGGTTCGATTGCTGGTCCTAACAGCTGCATGTCGATAGTGGCAGAATGTAACATTCATTTACAGAGCTGGATTGAGACATTAGGGCCTCTGGGCTTCGGGGCCCTCATGATGATTGTAGTGATGACGATAATTGTCATTGGTTAAGAAGTGAACCTGGGAAATGCTACAGTTTGTTTAAAGCAAATACAATTAATAAATTTCAGTTTAATCAACAGATTCATTGGAGCTCCCATTAGCTTATTGTCTAGAGGGCAGTTTGGTGTGTTTTGACTGTCAACAATGATCACTGCCACATGGGCATAAAGCAGAGTGCAGAAGAAAACTTTTCTATGAGAAACATATTTCAATTCAACAAATTGCACTAGAAATTGCACGAAAGATATAGTGTATCACTTTCTCTATGTTGCAAATTAAATAGGGGCCGTTTTACATGTCTGCATGCAATACAATGGAAGAGGGAATAAAAAATATATTTTATTCGACCAATTGCACTAAAAGTTGCACGGAAGCTGTAAATAATATGTGCAATCTATCACTTTCTCTGTGTTGCAAATGAAATAGGGCCATCACGTTGGGCCAGTTTACATGTCTGCGTGCAATAAATACAGCAAAAGAGGGAATAAACGGCAGTCTTTGTCATGGGTGACTTAAGCACAACAAGTATTGACACAACTAACGAACTAACAAAAATCTGTACATGAAAAAAATTTCCTGTAGAAATGACATTTGTAATACCTCAAGCTTGGAAATTCAGATATTGTTTCGTCGGAAGATATTTCCCGCAATGTATATCTTTCAGTAGACCTATTCTTAACTGCCCCCGCAGGGGCGTCTGCATGCGCATGCGTTTGGTGTGTGGAGACACCACGGACCCCAGCCAAAGGGGGGGCTTCGACCCCCTCCCACGTGTCGCCGTGCGTGGCTTAGCCGTGTCCGGGGAAAAGGGGATCCTGGGGGTTGAGCCGATGCCGGGTGATTGGGCCTTTAAGGCCCCCCGGCGGAGACAACACACCCCTTTGGCCCCGGCTTCACGTAGACGGCACCCCCGGACTGACCAACCGGGGGAAATCGGCATTCGCCTTTTCCTGTTTCTCTCTCCTCAAATCTTCGTCTTTTTCTCTCACTTGCAATCTTTCCTGTCTCCTACTCACTTCCATTACTTCAGATTTTCTGGGCGGCAAGGGTTAACCTTGTGTGGATAACCTAGCTTGGCTATTCCATATTTGGTTATAGTGATGGCGTACGACTGGCGTCGTGCAGGCTTGCTTACAAGCTCTGCCGCGTCCCCATGTTGGGCTGCGTGGTGGGTGGTCGGCGTCGTTGCCGAACATATCCATCAATCTATGGCATTTCAAGCTTCCTTTGTCTTTGATCGGCCTCTTAAACGAGGTCGCACCGAAGGAACATTTCAGTTCTCCCCGTGGAATAATACACCAACATTCCCCAAATGCCATGTAATACATTGTGAGGGCTGAACGCCCGTGAGAAAGCTTTCTCCATTCCTGGTGGCAAAGTGCCTCAAGGAGAAAATAGGATCAGCCTACAAAGCCTCAAAAATGTCCAGCAGAGACCTCCTAGTAGACTTGTCCAAGGAAAACCAAGTACAAAAGCTGTCTGAACTTAAGAGCATTGGCAACGCCATAGTTACCACTCCAGCCCACATGTCATTGAACACTAGCAGAGGAGTTATATCTGAGGAAGATTTTCTAAACCTTAGCGATGAAGGATCACTAGAAGGGCTTCAAGAACAAAATGTTGTGAAAGTGCAGAGAATTGTAATTCGAAGAAACGACCAAGAAATCCCTACAAAGCATGTGATTCTCACCTTTGGCACGAGTGAAATGCCCACATCATTGGATGCAGGTTACGTCAAAGTCAGCGTTAGACCATACGAACCAAATCCTAGGCGGTGCTTTAAGTGCCAGAGATTTGGACATGGATCTCAATCATGTAGAGGCCAAAATGCAGCAGCATGATCACGAATCCAACACGTGCACTTCCGTGCCGCAATGCGTAAACTGCAAGGGGGACCATCCAGCGTACTCCCGCTCGTGCCCTTGCTGGAAAAAAGAGAAGGAGATTGTAACCCTTACAGTCAAAGAAAAAATCTCTTTCAATGACGTGCGCAAACGTCTTTCATACCTCTACAGACGGAGTTACGCCGATGTGACGCAGGCGGTGGCAGCGTCACAGAGTCCCCAGGAGTCCGCAGGCACCACCCAGAGTGGGCCTGCAGTGGCTATCCCTGCCCCCTTGATGGTTCCAGCTAATGCTGCACCATCACCATCAGTGGCTCAGCAGACCATGGTATCGCAGGGCGTTAAACTTGCTAGGACCTCAAGGCCTGAGGCACGTGCCTCAGCGCCAGACTCTCGGTCCTCCAGCGCCTCGGGTAGCACGATGGAGGTCGACTCAAAAACCTCGGCGTCATCGACACTGAAGGACAAGCGCTCTCTTGAGCGTACAAAGAGGGCAAAGTCCCAATAACCATGCAAAACGTAAAGCGATAACATGAAGGGTTATCACCACACTACCAGCCTAATTCTTTTTAGACATATGTCGCCTCACATTTTATCTTTTTAATCTCTTTACCTTCCTGTTCACTTTAACTTTTCCTCTGCAAATGGCTTTTGTGGTACAGTGGAACTGCAGAGGTTTCCTACGTAATTTAGGTGACATCAAAGACATCATTAGCTCATTTTCACCAGTTGCATTTTGCTTGCAAGAAAAGAACCTGGGCCCAAGCAACAACAACTTTCTGAAAGGTTTTACTGTTTTTCGTAAAGACCGTGAAAACTCAAGTCGATTATCTGGCGGAGTTGCTGTTGTCCTGCCAAGCAGCACTCCCGCCCGAGAAATTAAACTAAATACTCGTTTCGAAGCAGTTGCTGTCACTGTTCTGTCCTATAAAACTATCACAATTTGTTCACTGTACTTACCGCCACATGAAAATATCACTCTCAGAGAACTCGAAAGTCTAATTGAACAGCTGGCAGAGCCCTTTGTTCTTGTAGGTGATTTTAATGCCCATGGTACTCTTTGGGGTAGTGAGAAGACAGACCAAGGAGGTCAACTTATAGAGGATTTTATACTCCATAACGACATTTGTCTTTTAAACACGTCCGGAGCACCAACGTACTTTTCCCCCACCTCACGCAATTTTAGCTGTCTCGACCTGGCTCTCTGTTCGCCTTCTCTTTTAAACGATTTTAAGTGGGAAGTACTGGAATCGCCATATGGCAGTGACCACATGCCTGCTGTAATCAAACAGCCATCATTATTGCCCATCGTCACACACAGACCTTGCCATTGGAAGGTGCATCTGGCAGATTGGTCTCTCTTTACCAAAACTGCCGAACTAGCAGACCTTTTTTCGGAAGAATTGGAGGTTGACGAACTAAATGAAAGATTTACACAACGTATTATCAGAGTAGCTGAAGAAGCCATACCTCAGTCTTCAGAAAAACTTCGAAAGAAACTAAACCCGTGGTGGACGAAAGACTGCACAAAGGCGAAAAAAGAACAAAAAGCATGGGGATTCTTCTCAGATACCCAACATACGACAACCTTGTGAATTTCAAACAGTAAAAAGCACAAGCACAACACATCCGCAGACAAGCCGAAAAACATTCTTGGGTGAAATATGTCTCCTCCATCAACAGCATAGTTACCTCCAAACACATGTGGGAACAAGTAAAAAAAAATTCAAAGGTGATTACACGTTTTATACGATTCCTTTATTCTCAAGTCCTGGCACCAAAACAACACTTGAAGAAGAAGCGAACACTCTTGGTGAACACTTCTATACAATATCGAGGTCGGCCAATTACACAGACACATTCATGTCCTATAAGAACTCTGCTGAAAAACAAAAGTTGCCGGCCATCAGTTCATCAAACGAGCCGTATAATGCCATTCTCACACTCCCAGAACTGAAGAGGGTACTTTATGCCGCTAAGAAAAATGCAGTAGGCATGGACCGTGTCCACTAATCAATGCTTTCACACCTGTCAGAGTCATCGATAGAAGCCTTATTAAAGCTCTTCAAAAAATTTGGGAAACAGGCAAAATGCCGAAATCATGGAAAAATGCAATAATTATACCGTTCTTAAAACCCGGAAAACCCCCAACATCTCCTAGCAGCTACCGCCCCATTGCTCTCACCACCTGTTTAGCAAAATTATATGAAGGTATTGTGAACTCCAGGCTCATGTTTCACCTGGAAACAGGGAAGTCATTAGATAACCATCAATGCGGCTATAGAAGAGGCTGCTCAATGACAGACCATCTCGTACGGCTCGAACACGAAATACGCAGCGCCTTTATGTACAGACAACACTGCCTAGCTATATTCTTTGATCTAGAGAAGGCATGTGATACCACCTGTAGATTCGGCATTTTGAGGGACCTGGCAGATAAGGGGATTCGTGGAAAAATGCTGAAATGCATCTCAGATTTCATGTCCGATCGTACATTCCAAGTACGCCTTGGCACAGTGCTTTCGCGTGCCTTTATCCAGGAGAACGGAGTGCCTCAGGGCTGTATTCTGAGTGCGACAGTTTTCGTGATTAAAATGAACTCTGTAAACAAAGTGATTCCACCTACTCTTATGCATTCACTGTACGTTGATGACTTGCAAATTGCTTGCCACTCATCTAATATGGCGACATGTAAACGGCAGGTACAAATAACATTAAACAAATTGACGCAGTGGGCTGACATAAATGGTTTCTGATTTTCCCCTGAAAAAACTGTCGCCGTCTTATTCTCCCAGAAGAGAGGCCTACAACCAAACCCAACCCTCACGCTGAATCAAACTATATTGCCGGTTAAATCAGAACACAAGTTCTTAGGTATCATATTTGATAAGAAACTTAGTTTTCGTGCACACATAAATTATCTGAAAGTCAAAACAAATAAGTCCCTCAATGTCCTCAAAGTCCTGTCCCGGAAACGCTGGGGGTCTGACCGCAAATGTCTTTTACACATCTATCGTTCTTTGGTCCGCAGTAAACTAGACTATGGCAGCATAGTATATGGTTCAGCTCGAGATTCTTACCTCAAGAGGCTAAATCCAGTCCATAATAAGGGACTACTTTTAGCAACTGGTGCTTACAGAACTTCCCCCATTCCTAGTTTGCTATCGGAGTGTAACGAACCATCTTTAATGCACCGTAGAGCGCAGTTGTTGCTGACATGTGTTCTTAAAGTACGCTCAATGCCTGATCACATATGTTACAGCATCATAACACACTGCAAAAATTGACTTCACTACACAAACAAGCCAAATGCTGTCAGACCACTCATACTAAGGTTCGAGCAAGGAAGTCACAAGTACAACGTTCCCACTGAAGCAGTTTCTGTTATGGCAGCATCAACCAGATTGGCCCCTTGGAATGATATGTCACAATTTCTCGATTTCTCATTGACACACCTAAGGAAACAACACACACCACAAGAGCAGACTTTACAGGATTTTAGAGGAATTTCGTGAAACACAAGAGACATACAAGTCTTACACAGAATTTTACACTGATGACTCAAAGAACGACAATTTTATCGGAAGTAGTGTGGTGCAAGGAACATGGGAACGAACAGTTAGACTAGCAGAGTTTGTCTCAGTTTTCACAGCTGAGTGTTATGCATTGCAGATGCCAGTAGAAAATATTATTAGCGCCAAACACAAAAGAGCCGTAATCTCTACTGATTCTCTGAGTGCCCTGAAAGCCTTTAACACACAATCGCATTACGAACCAATCATAGGAAACATGCTAAATACACTCGTACAACTTAGCAAAGAACACACTGTCCGTTTCTGTTGGGTCCCAAGCCATGTTGGGATCCCTGGAAATGAACAGGCAGATCAACAAGCAGCAACAGCGAAACACTTGAGCATTTCAAGAGTGGAAATACCGGTGAGGGACAGCATCCAAGCAGTTCGAAAAGCTTTACGCATTAGTTGTCAACAAGAGTGGGAGGCACTCAAGAACAATAAATTGAAAGTTATTAAGCCCGTACTTGGGGAATGGAAGACATGTTATCACCAAGAACGCTTCACTGAAGTTATTTGATGTCGACTTCGAATAGGGCACATTCATTTAACCCACAACTACCTATTCACCAATGAACAACAGCCAACATGCGAAAACTGTGATGAACCCCTGACAGTGTTGCATATTTTAACTACATGTCCACATGTAGAAACGCTCAGAAAAAAGCACTTCTATACACTATACAGGTCACACATACCACTACACCCGAAGCTCATTTTAGGAGAGGATACGATTGTCCCCCTGACTGATGTGTTTAGTTTTTTAAAAGAAACAGGTTTCTTAAACAAATTTTAAATATTTCAGCCTACGCCACATTTACTAGAGGAAAGTCATCACTACATTGATTGAACATGTATAATGTCATGAGTTTATATCTATTTTCCGCGCATCTATTGAGCAGAATTTTAGGCACCTTTACAGCCACCTTACACCGAATCGTTAACATTGACTATGTCATTGGATATACACTAAACGTCACGTTTTCATAACCCTGTGGCTGGCGCAGCATAGCCCGAATCGCTTTTACGCCAATAAACCCAACTTAACTAATTATTCTTAACTGCAGTTCGATACAGGCAAATACACAGGTATGCTATAATGGCAACGGAAAAGTGGGGAAAGATGCTTACAATGTCTCATCCCTGCAGAATTTGCAAAGTCATGAATGCGCTTGTACCCTATAAAGTGCAGCTGAGTGGAAAAGGTCTGCTCCATACCCTCCTTGTGGGTTTCATCAGGCCCGTTAGCTTGCTTTCTAAGTTTGTCACCGCATCCAGTTTCTCGAAGAAGTTTTAAATTACAACTGAAATTTTTGTTCAGGTTCAGATGTCAGTACACATGCCTTTTAGAGTCCTTAGAGCTGAGCTCAGGTTACCGCGAATTGCATAAAACATGCCTAGCGTGAACTTCTGTTACCATGTGCCTGTCTATGAAGCTTCATTTGATAGCTAATTGCATGAAGTGGTAGCTGTCCTTGTTTCCACACAGTCAGTTCTTCATAAATGAGTGCCTCCTTATGTAGGTTATCTCCGATTGCAGTTTGTTGAGTGCTAAGTGCAAGCGAGCATGGAAGAAGCTGCAACTAGTAGCACCATTTACAGTGGTTTCGCTGACGTGACACAATGGCTTAGCACTTATTGATTGTTGGGTCTCCTCTCCTCGTTGGGTTTTGGTATCATAAACGGATAAGTTTGAGTTATAAATGATGGGTCTGATTGCATCTACAAAGTATCAAATGCCTACACGGTGCATAAGCTGATATCTTGAGCTTAAGCAACACATTCTTTTTTTCAAGGAAATCCAGTATGTAGCCATACTCTGGGATATCTGGGAATTGTTGAGGAATTTTCAAAAAGCTTGGTCAGGTAATAATTCAGACCGCCATATGCTTGACCATCGCAGAAGCACACTCCACTAAGTTTGTGTGAAAATGACAATATTTGAATTCACTTAGACACAAATTTAGTTTCTAAAATTTTGATGTATTCGAAACGGCGAGTAGTCTTGTTTTTTCACATGTAACACACCTGAAAAGGTGGTCTCACTGCACCATGGGACTGCTATGCCATGAAACCACCTATTCAAGGCAAGTTCATACTGCCATGGAGGAGGAGGAATAAACATTTATTTTCAGAAACGGCGATTGTCGCCCACCTATTCAAGGCAAGTTCATACTGCCATGGAGGAGGAGGAATAGACATTTATTTTCAGAAACGGCGATTGTCGCCCTAGGTGGGCGGCTCTCTCAGTCCAGAAAGCCGTTGGCTGATGCCGCGGCCCGTGCCCGGTCCACCAGACCTCGCTGGTCCTCCAAGCTCTGGGCCGTTAACATTGCCTCCCACGTTTCTTCATTCTCTTCTGGGGGTTCTGGAGCGTCATCTTCAGCGTTGTTTTCGCGGTGTGGGCACACCAGGACCATGTGTTGGAGAGTGTCCGGTACATTACAAAAACGGCATAAGTATGGGAACTCTGTGGGGTGGATCCGGTGCATAATAATTCCATGTACGTATGTGTTCGTTTCCAATCTGCGGAGGGACGTGGCTTCTTCCTTGCTTAATTTTGGATGTGGTTGTGGATGTTGGCGCCTTTCCAGTCGGTAGTGTTGCAATATGTCGGAATACTTGATTGGAATGTCCTCGACCCTCGTCGCTTTGCGGAGCCCCTGTGGCAGGAAATCCCGGCTGGTATGCTCTCGGGCGACAGCATGTGCTGCTTCGTTTCCTGCCAGGTGTTCGTGACCTGGGGGTCCATACGACGTGGATGTCGGGAAGGTGTTGTCGAATGTCTAGTTGTTTTAGGATCTTGACTGCGACAGCAGAGACGTGGCCTTTCTGAATGTTTCTACATGCGGTTTGCGAGTCGCTCAATACTACAGCTGTTTCCTTGCATGTGGTAATGGCGAGGGCGATGGCAACTTCCTCCGCCGTTTCTGGATACTGCCATGGAGCCACAATTTATAGTGAAATGCGCTATTACTTGCAGTGTTATTAACTCCTGTTGCACAAGGAAAACGTACCATTTTCAGTGCTTCCACAAAAGGTTTTTAGCGGCGAAGCTCCTTAAGGTTTGGGTCTGTCCGTCCGTTGTTCCTAGTAGCGCGCGTTACCTTCAAAGAAATGAATGATGCTACGTGTGGGAGGCGCGCCCTCAGCGCGTGCCTCCCGGCGCGCGAGCTCTCTCACTCTTCCATCTGCTGTGTTGTGTGTGAGAGAGAGAGAGAGACAGAGAGAGCGAAAGGCGCGCGTTGACTATGGAAACGCTCTTTCTTCGATGAACGCGCTACCAGCTCGCAAAGAAGGAGAACGCGCCCTCACCCGCGAGAGACAAGCTTGACGCAGGCAGCGTCTTCTAGCGAGTTTCTTGATTGAAAAATACCGACTGCTCGCGCTGGAGAACCGTTCACCGGCCACCCATATATATATATATATATATATATATATATATATATATATATATATATAGGCATTGGATCTTGACTTGCAATGAAATGCCGGTGGGAGATTTCACTTGTGCGTAGTTGAACCATAAGTATTCGTAGCATGCGCGTTAACTAAATTAATCCGGAACTCGGCACGATCTACGATGAACCTCCGGAGCTTCGCCCACTCATCATCATTCACTCCGTGGATATGCTGTGAATTTTTTCTCTTGCATAACTTGACATATTTAGCATTGCCATGCACTGAACTGTCGCTTATTAGTCTGGCTTTTTATATTCAAATTGGCATTGTTGTGAGAGTTGCTATCATTTTGCGTGTCTTTGTTAGATAAACAAGAAAAGTTCACAAATGGTATAAACGCAAAAGAAGTGAGTGAGTGTACTAAGGCAGGAAATTAGTTTCAGTATTCTGATATATACAAATTATTCACAGTTCCCTGAACTATCAATGCAGTGCATATACCAATCTGATACATATATGCAGTCTTATGGCTGTGCCACTCAGCATAACATTCACGCAAAGGCAGGAATCAATGACAAACTTTGCAGGTGGTGCAGAAAATATTTGTTTTATATTACACCATTGCATTTTCATAGCAGCTGCCATCTGTCGTTATTGAAGCTATTCTTCTCAAAATGCCATTTGGTCAAAACAGGAGCTTCTAGGAAGTTTTTGGTTGTTGTCTTTTTGCCGTGCGAAGTGAATACAGCTACTTATGCACAGGTTTCCACAGCGTGAAAATTCTGTTTTCATCAATGCACATACTTTCTGAAGATGCTGTATGTGCCGATTATTTGATTTGAAATGCTTTTTTGTGACTTCTGAAGCCCATGTAGCTCAGAATGTCAATAAGTCTGACTATCTTCCTCTCTGAAGCTCTGAAATTAGTCAATACTAATGACTTTGCTACGAGTTTACTTTGGGCTAAAAAGTTATATCCGCGCAAGCCTAGTTGTCCAATTCCTTTTTTGTATGCTATCTCTTAAAAAGTGTGCATTTTTACTGAAGTTATGATACCTAGCATGAAATTATTAGGCCATGATGACCAAATCTTACTATTTGCACACCTCTGTCATAACCTTTGATATAAGCTAATAAAGTCTAACATCACATTATGCCACCTGGAGCTGTTTGGCTGCACTTGGCCCTTGTGCCATGAAATACCAGATATAATCATAATCTGATAAAATCTCTCCTTTGGCATCAACAAAAGTGAATGGCTGAGCAGAAGCATAAAAAGAAGGCAGTGCACAAATATTGCATCTGTATATCATGCATCGTATCTCGGTTCCCAAATACAGCTAGCTTTACTCATGCTGATAAATAAACAAGCAGGTCCATTTGTAAGTGCACTGAAGTTATTGCCCCGTAATAGTGTACTTATTGTAAAGTAGCATTTGTTGTTCTCTTCGATTGCAGTTTTTTATTTGCCTTTCGAGGGCTCATTCCTGGTACAGAAATATTTTGTCAAGCTGGCTTACCAGTCAGAAAATGTGCTTAGAATGGCTGGGGAAAACCTGGAAAAGTTGGAGAATCTGGAAAATTTAAATTGGTTGACACAGTGCTTTAGTGTTACTGATTGTGTCTTGTGACAATGGCAAATTATGCAATGCACAAAGCACAGTGCCATTTCCAGGAGTGCATCGAACTGCAAAAAATCCAGAAATGAAGGGGTTGCTGCATAAACAGGCATGCACTTGCGGGGTGTGTATGAGAGGAGGATGGGGGCAAATGTTACTTGTGAATGCCCATTACAGCAGGGTTCTGCAAATTGTGTTTGCCTAAGCTCGGTTACATATGGTTGGAGGGTTTTCAGCCAACCACATGGACAACAACAAAGAGAAACGATGCACTGCTGGTGTAGCAATTAACTGTAGTCCAGTCCAGTTGTGTGTCATTATTCTTTCTCCAACCTTGTCCGTGTGGCTGGTTGGAAACCCTATTCACTATCAGTTTTGCAGTTGGTAGTAAACTTCACTTCCATGCATCATGGCAACACAAAATCTCAATTTCTTCTGTTTTCTCTAATGATGAACCATGTCGAAAGATTTTGTGATAAACATGCCTACTAACATTAAGGACATAACTAAAATTTGCAGTCTGCATCACCTTTTGACCAACTGTTGCATTTTAAAGCTCTCGGTGATACTGCCATTTTCTTCTACAGATCTCCATAAAGTTCAACTGCACGTTGAGCAAAATGGCGAAGATCATGCTGCAGAAGCAATGAAGGACATAGAGTCAAATTTGGACGACACACTGCATACCATTTTACATCGCCATGAAGCTGCACTGGCAACTCTAAATATTCAATCTTCATTTGACAAAGCTGTGAACAGTGGTACACGCTTGTTCAAATATGGACTTCTAGAGGCTTTGGCTGCGTGAGTTTCACTGTTTTTCGTCTGCAAAGCTTGCTCTGAAGGCATGGAATAAGGCACTAGCATGTGTTATTGATTGAAATTGGAATTAAATTGTTATTATAACTTCATTATTATTTATTATTATTATTATTGTAATAAATCAATAAATCAGTGTTTTATCATTTCAGTGTCAAAATGATACTGAGAAGTTATATAGATGAGGGAAATTACAGAATATACAAAAATATACAGAAATAGGTAAATTATTCCAAATAGCGATTGTGCAAAAGGATGATTCACCTTAATGCTGCCTAAACCTTAGGCAGCAAAAATTTATGAGCAGCAAACCTGTTGCAGTTTCCATTGACTAAAAGCTCAATAATGAAGTTACTTAGTAGTTACTTAATAGCGATTATTATTATTGTAGTTGGGGAAACCTGACAATAACGAACCTCGATATAACAAATTTCTCGATATTACGAAGCCTTTCAATTCGCCACCAGAGCTCTGTAGAAGAATGTGTGTTTGTACCCTGTATATAATGAAGTGCCAGCGGGAGGCATCCTCGATATAACGAATTTCTCCTACCAACAACCTGGTTATTTCACCTCAAATATCGAATTCTAGCATGAGCGATGGCCGGACACGCTCCCGCAGCTACCCTGTGAATGACGGCGCGCGAAGCGATTCGATATCATTGCAAATGGCGCGCATGGAGCCGTTGCAGCTACCTCCCTTCCGCAGAGAAGCCTCCGAAACACGAGGTGGGAGAACACTTGTTTGCACGGACCCCATTTCCTTCTCAGCTCAGCGTCACTCGAGCCGACGACGCGATTCTTGGCGGCACAGCTGTGTTTCTCCTCCCTCCAAACCTTGTATCGTGTTGCCAGTGGGTTGCGCGTCGCCAGCTCACTACATAGTATAGCTCTTCATGTTTGGTTTTTTTATTTAGCCGTTATGCCGTGCGTGTTCGCGTTTTCTCCCTTTTTTTTACGTCGTACGCATCGTTGCAAGGTTGAATGCCTCAACAGCGAAACGGCTTGCCCGTCAAGCAGGAGCTTGACTTTCATTGCGTGCGAATAAGGCAGCCCTGAACTGCATAGTTTTGCTGGATTTTCTATATATATATATATATATATATATATATATATATATATATATATATATATATATATATATATATATATGTGTGTGTGTGTGTGTGTGTGTGCATTTGCGTGTGTACACACATACACACTTTCGCGAGTGACTGTGCCATCGCTATCAAAGAGATGTCAGATGAGGTGCTCGTGGAAAGTGTCTAATAACACAGGGATGGCGACGAATCTTTGGAGCTCGATTCGAGGTATGCCTTCCGTTGTGCCGCGAAATAAAGGTGTTCTGGACCAGGTATGCTTCCAGCTGCCCCTTTGTTTCATTTGCGTGTTTATTCTACAAACTTTCGTGCCGAAACTGGATATAACAAAAACCTCTTTATAACGAAATTTTTTCAGGCATTTCTCAATTTTGTTAATTACCGAGGTTGAACTATATTATAATTATCCTCATTATTATTATTATTATTCCTTTGGTCTGCAGGCACCAGCAAGTGCTTGTGCAAAATTTTAAGGAGGAGGTACATGGTACATTGAAAGAGGCAGTTGCTGCGGCTGAACGTGACGGAACAGGAAGTTTTTTGAATATGAATATACCAATGCCTTTTCCTGGCTCTGACATTGTGCTAAAGCAGATTGCTCTACTAATGGATCAGGGCCAGTATAATCAGGCTTTCCTGCAGGTGAGTCCAGCCACAGTTGTGATTGCTCTGTAACCAATTGTAAACATAGAAGTTGTTCGCTATTATCTTGTCATTTTACCATTTGACATAAGTCTGCATTAGCCCAGCATATTTTAAAAGATGAGCATGGTAGCTTGAAATGATTCACAAAAGTGACTGAAGTGTTTCACAGGTTGCTTTTTCTTGATAGAAGACATGAATAATAGAACGCTGCAGTGTACATACAGTAGGAAGTAAGTACAGTCGAGTGCATAATTGTGGAGACAACAGGAGCATGTGCGGAACTGCGCCACTGCACCTTCTGGTGGCTGCTCGCCTTGGTCCATGAGCGCGTACTGCGCATTCTCGTCCCATTCCGCCCGCCAGCCAGCTCTTTTGCTCACTTCAATGGCACGCTTGTCGAAATGTGTCACAAAGAAAAAAAATGTTACGAGAACTGCAAGTCACCACGCAATGGGAGTTTGATACAAGCACAGGATTAACTATATGAAGTAAAATTGCTTTGGGACAATGTGCGTAGGCTCTTTATTCGAAAATATAGAGCCTACGCACCTCACGACACAAATAATATATAAAGGTGGAACCGGTGGTTTAACATCGCAACAAAAAGTGCCAGGCCCCATTCTGAAAAGTGGCCAGCAACTTACCGAATTTCGGCATCCGCTGTGCACTCTTGAGCTGTGTGTCAGCAATACAAATTCAGCGACGGCACTATAGCCTGTAGGGGTTACTCTTCTAATTACTACTGCTAGCAGCGGCATCGCCGCTAGCAACCCCCTGCACTGGGTTCGAGCACTCAACGAGCAGAGAATGAGGTCGCCGCGTCCGCGCACTCGCTATCTTAGCCATGCATCGCCGCGTTGCCGCGCACGTCAGCCCGCGGCCCGTCGCAGGACAGGACAGCACGAACCGCCGCACGCGGCGAAGGAGGAGAACATTAGGCGCAACTCTCCGTGCATGGTGATTTAATAGACGTTAAAATAATACAAACAGTAACAAGGTCGAATTAGTCGAATTAAATAAACAAAGGTTAACAATAACGAATAAACAAAACGCGAGCACGATAACACAAACAAAGGACAGTAACAATGAACACGCGAACATACAATAACACACAAAAATAACCCGAAAACCATGCAAGGAAGGAACCGCCTAATCCCCGGCCAGCGTACCCGCGACCGCGCCCCAAGAAAAGGAAAATAAAAAGAAAGGAACATACATAGATGGGTGCAGATTGCAGGCCGCTGCCGGGATCGCTGGAGCCCGAGACGACGCGAGGTCCGGGCGTCGAGGCCTCGTCGCCCGGAGAGCCGCAAAAGCACGTACGCACCGCCTCGAGACCCAGCGTGTTCTCCAAAAAACCAGAACGCGCGAAGATTTTAGGAATTTCTCGCTGCCCAATGGCAGCCTAGTTAAAACCACATGCGGCGGAGCAGGCGGCCCCCCCCCCCGCAACGGTGGGCCCCCGCTCCGTCCAGCCGGGAGATGGGTATGCGGAGACATTCCACGCTAAACATGGCGTTGAGCGGGACCAGGCCCCCCACAAGCCTCACCAAAAGGCGCAGGCTTGTGTTCATATACAACCGATGGCACAGTGTGATGGGCATTGTCTTAGGAGGTACACTGGCCAAGGAATCGCGCAATCAACTTGATGATCGACAAATGCGGTGCATGCGCCGATACGCGTAGGCAGACTGCGTGCAGCCGTTGAAACTAGTTCGTACACCTTCCATGTCGGTAGCACTGCAGCCGCGACGAGAGAATGCAGCCGCGCGTAATGTTCCCCGAAAACTGCGCGGTCTCCCCCTCCGAAGGGCCACCACTGCCACCAAAAGCAGGTTGAGAACGACATTCTTTGCAAACTGTAAGTGCGCACAATGGACGTGCAGGGAGGGGGCTATGACGAGGGTGGTCAGTTCGGGAAGCGACGCGCGTCCCCCCCCCCCTCTTCACATACTTTTTTTTATTTTTAGTTGCTGTTAGCTTAGCATGTGCTAGGTTGCTTCTAGGCAGAATATGCGCGTTTTTCTTTCTTTTTTTTTTGGTTGTCGCAAAGCGTGGAAGACAGCATTTCTGCTGGGCAAAAGCACAATGGCGGGGACACCCGCCGGGACTGCATTTGTTAAGTGCAGCCTGGTGCAGCCTATGGAGTATGCTTGTATGCATGTGTTCTCTTGCTAGCTGCCTGTAGCATAGGATTTCGCAGAGGCTGAACCACCCACTCTAGCTAAAAACGCGATCGAAATGCTGCACTGCACGTAACAAACGTAGCGAGGGCGCGCGGCGTCGCCATTGTGAATTTCTGCAAGTTTCTGCAGCGCAGGAAAACACGTGCTCCCTTCTCGCGCGACAAGAAATATTGCGCTGAACCTCTACTCGCGCCCTTATTTTACTCTTTTTGGTTATAAATAAATTAGTTTTTAATTACTAGAAAAAGCAGATGTGGGCTTAACACCATAGTCTCATATGAACGTCAGAGACAAATCCTAGACTCGCTGCACAGAGCATGCACTCAAGCTGGATATATTCTGCTCATCTAACTAGTACAACGTAACCGCGATGGCCGATGTGTAAAAGAATTCGATATGTATAGAAAGAACGCACTAACGGTCGTTCACAAAAAAGCAAAAAAATAAAGAAGGAATTATACGCAATGCCGTGGATATATTAAGGAATTATTAGCCCATTGTATCTGTGTGGTAGTAGAGAGCATGGAGGTGGAAAAGGGAGGTATAAGTTTATCCGACCAGTAGACAATTATTTTCTGTTGCTGAGCTTATGCGAGCTGCAATACATGCGTTGCGGAGCTGGTTTTGAAAGGAGTGCACTAGTTTTGCGAACGCACTGATGAAATGTAGTGGAGGGGCACGTGTTCAACAACAGCTTGACTTAGGACGGTTGGTTTATACTGTGACCCTGCAAAAACATATGAAGAAACTAGGGAACAGAAGAGAGCTTTGATTTTCAATTGATTTTTTTTCAGTGCATGCTTGCTGTTTTTATATAACAAAATACGCAGATCGCCTGCACAAGAACACTGTGTGATCACATACACTCTAGTAGAACTCACCAGAAAAGCTCTCTATACATCAATTATACGTGTGTGCATTTGTTTGCCACCTTTGAGATGAAAAATGCTTGCCATATGACTGCTTTGTATTTTTCGTTTTTGCCTTTTTCGCAAATGTCGTGGTCTTGACAAGAGCACTTCATTTGAATTTGCAACGCGAAATGATCTATTGATATATATGTATTTCATGGTGTATAAAGACAGCTAACATCCTCTGATTATAAAATGAGCACTAGATCTGTTTTGTCCCCTCGCTGTCACGCTCTTAGCTCCGTATACCCTTCCTTTGCATAGGCTGCTAAATGTCAGTAGGATAACGCCGGTTGCGAGAGTTTATTTCCGCTTCAGCGCACCATAATATCTGCGCTAGACCTTATTTGTCCACTCGCTGTTGCGCTGTTACCTCCGTATGTCCTTTCCTTCCATTGGTTGCTAAATGTCAGTCGTATATAGCGCCGCTTCCGACTGTTTATCTTTGTTTGAACATATGAGTGGTGGTTGTGCCCATCGATGTAAGCACGAACAATTTCTATGAATTTAAATTTTCTGACATGCGCTGTCAGATAATTTTCCACCATGCTTGTCGATCCTTCTGGCTAATGTTAACTGTTGCGCCAGCCTGTTTCGCAAAGTTCCCGCAAAACAGCCTATAGATGTATATATGCATAGTTTATATGCATGTTTTTTGTGTGCCCTGCTTATTAAAAACAATGCGCGCGAACATAATGTCATATATGCTGCTCAAAATGCACGTGCGCTATGTTCCGGCACTGAAACGCGTATACATGAATATATGAAGCTCAACATCTGATTCTTACGTCGAATCTCTCAAGTGAATTTCGGTCATGCTTGTCTCGATCGGATCTCTATTGTTATCTACAGCAGGCTTCCAAAGAGGCCCGGCCGATATCAACCATGAAAGGCTGCGGCGCAGTCGACGTTGCCTCCAGGACAGCAGAAATGACTCAATGTTTCCTGTGAAATAATCTTTCTGGGCAAATATCGTGCCAAATTCGCCATTCCTCAGGCGATTCTGATGAGCGGCAAAATCGGCGCCACATTTGCCGGAGAAAGTTATCGGCTAGCCGACGGGGGCTCTAAGGTGGCATACTTGGCACAGTGTTGCCGATAAATGGCGTCGGCCAGCCCATATTGTCTGTAGAAAGGCAAAATCGGCGCCATAGTTGCCGTTGAAAGTCATCGCCTCAGCCGATGTCGGCAGTAACGCGGAATAAGCGGCCCCATGTTGCCGATTACAGTCGACGGCCTGCTGATATCGGCGGGGCAGCGGCTATAGTAGCCCGACGTTGCCAGTCATTGACGGCGGCGTGGCCGATACTGGCTCGCTGTCACCAACATTAGGCCATGGATGGGCCGAACTTTGCCGCCATAAAACCAATATCGGCCCTACGTTGCGTGCTGCCTGGGATGTCAGTGGCTGATGGCCACACTGCAATGCGCATGGCTTGCCATATAGAAAAATATGATATTTACGAACAGCCCAAACTATGGCAAGTCCTTCTCTTTTGATTGTAGAATAGGCTGCTTTGTGTGGCAGTAATTTCAGGCTCATGTTGGACTGAGTGCAGACAATCTTCTTGCTTTTTGAGTAATACTGCTCCTAAGCTCCGTGAAGACGCAGCCGTACGCAGAACAAATGGTTTATGCAAGTCTGGTGATTTCAGCACAGGCTGTGTTGACAGCAGTTTCTGCGTGTCTCGAAACACTCTTTCATGTTCCTCGCCCCATAGTAACTTATTTGGGTGTCTTTCTTTCTATGCTCCATCAGTGCAAAAGTCTACTGAGCGTAATTAGTCAAAAAGTCACAGTAGTAGCCCGAGAGGCCCAGAAACGCTTTTAGTTGCTTTTTGATTTTAGGTTGCACAGCCGCTTGGATCCTGTCGAATGCTCTTACTCATCTGTAGCACACCTTGCCCAACGATGTGACCCGAAAAAGTCGTAGTTGGACAGCCCACCTTACATTTGGCCGGCTTAATAGTGAGATGAGCAGCTCTGACTCGCTCAAATAGCCTCTTTAGGGTTTGTAAATGGTCTTCCCAAGTATCACTAGTGATGAGCACATTATCAAAGTAGTATAACACATCAGGAATTCTTTCGGTGACGATGCGCATTAAGAGTTGCATCCAGCTGCATCCTTGCATCCAGTGAGCTTAGCAAACACTATATCTGTGCGAGGAATCGGGTCACTATCTGGAAGTATGACCTTATTCTGTTGTCGGAAGTCGATAGACAACTGCATGGTGCCATCTTCTTGACGACTACTATAGGTGAGTGATAGACTGACATTGATCTTTCAATGACACCTAACTGCAGCATGTCCTTTACTTCCTCTTCACGCATCTTTGACAGCAAACAGTAGAGTGTATTGTCGGACTTGTATTGGAGCCTCTGATGTAAGCTTGAATTCACGTTGAACATGTCTGTCTTCCTAGGTGCATCTGAGAAAATGTCTCTGAAGTTTTTAATAAACTCCATGACTTGTTGTCACTTGTCAGCATTGAGCTCCAGTGCTATGCTAACGTTCGTCCAGTCTTGCGTCTGTCCTAGTGTGATGTGTGGTACTCTGTCAGATGAACCTTCGTCTATCGCTGTGTTGCATGGCAGCATTGTAGTAACAGCTGCAACCATCTGTTGGCTCAGCGGCTTGCGCTCTTCATACTTCGTTAACATATTGATATGGAAGAGCATGACCTTGTTGCCGAGGTGGACATGGTAGCCCAGTTCGCTGCGTTTCTCGATAACAAGAAAGGGACCCTTCCAGGAGAGCACCAGCTTGTTAGTATTGGCTGGTTATAATGCCACACCTGGTCACCTGGAATGAGTACGTGCCTTGTCGCTTTTTTGTCATAGTAGCCTTTCTGCAGCTTCTTCGCTTTTTGCAGTTCTTCGTGTGCAAGTGCACAGCTGTGTTTTAACAGTCGCTGGAGCTCCGTCATATGCGTACATGTCGTTTTGGTCTCTTTATCGACATGAGCGTTTGTCCTGAGCTCTTCGAGAATAGCCATTGGCCCTCGTACGTTATATCCCATAAAATAATTCAAATGGACAGAACCCAGTCCTACATTGAGGAAGCTCTCTGTAAACGAACAGCAATAGCCCAAGGTAGCGGTCCCAGCTTTTTGGATGCTCTTGACACATACACCCTATCATGCATTTTAATGGCACATTAAAAAACTCAATAAGACCATTAGCCTTCGGATGGTATGGCGTGGTGGCCAGTTTGAACGAAAGCAGTCGACTGAACTCTTCATGACAGCTGACATAAAAGATTTGCCGTGATCACTGACAATCTCTCTTGGTATGCCGATGTGGGAGAACATTTCTAGGAGACCCTCTGCAACCCGCCTCAATTCAGTCAAGCGACGCTTGTCAGGGAGAACTGTGTTCTTGGGCCTTGCCTACAATCTTGATTATAAGCATTGTTCAGGAGCACACAGAATGTTTGTGCCATTCCATATTTGTGTGATCCAAAACAGGCCTGCAGCTTGTACATAAACACTAACCTTATTAGGCTCAACATCCGTGTGAAAAGTTTCACACACAAAAAATGCTATAAAAATGTATTTTAGGAAAAAGTTTGTTTCAGCATCTGCAATCTAATGCACACAGAAAGTTTCTAAAACTTGTATCATTGCAAAATTTGTATAAACTGCAATGAAGACTCGAATGTTTATAGGTAGTGTCCACAATGTCATCTTATTTTCCTCTGAGTAACAGCTACCAACCATCAAGCCAATGCTCTTAAGTGTGGTGAATGCAAGATTCAAGGAATTCGATAAGGGGCTTTCAAGCATGACCACTATGGCATGCTTCTAGTTTCCAAAAATTGAATATGGCAAGATTATAAATTACGGACAGGATGGTGAAGGCAGTGTGCACTGCTTACAGTGTTTGCATAGAGCAGCTATGCTCTGTTTCATACATCAGGTGCAGCGTTGTGAAGGCTATGCAAGTAGTCCATAAAGAAAAAGAAAAGGACATATGTATCACTCCGACAAACAAACAACATAAAATAAAAACTAGCATATGTCAAATGTTCACGCAGCAATACGAGTGTGTTTTGTCAAGCTGATAAGAAATGTACTATGATTTAAGGCTTCCAGTGAGTCATTTGTTGTTGTTCGTTCGTCGCAAGCAACGCGCTACTTTTTGGTCGTGGAAGTACACAGCATAAACACCAGCACTAGCTTAGACAGCATTGCACCTGATTTATGAAACTGAGTATAGAAAAAAATGAGGGAGATGCAGGAAACATCAAAATTGAAGGAAAGGAAGACAGCAGATTCTTTAAGCTGCAAGACAAAAAGTAACGGTTGCTTTGTGAAGTACAGCTGGAAGATTTCGTCCTTGCAGGAGCAATACATGTTCTCAGTGCAAAACACAAGTGCTGTAATTCCATTCCCGCACCAACTGCGCCAAAGTGCACCAAAAGCAATTTACTGCGCCATCCTGATAAAGTTGACGAAATTTATGCCTAACTGCGCAGAGACACCACTACAAATGCCCCAGAGAGGCAATATGCAGATATACTTTAATTTTCAGATGCTGAAACCCTTCGCAATCTTAATTTTTTTAAATTCTGATAGTCTCATATAAGTCCCTTCTGAATGTTGCAAAATTCTGCAGCGATCTGGTCGCTTATAGCTGCAGTTGTGGAAAGCGGGTGGACTGGATCGCAAAGAAAATCCCAGATTTCTCGGAGTCATTTGTTCTGGCACATCTACAATGTCTATCTAATCCGTGCAAAATCAGCACAATTTTGTAGACAAAGCACTAGAAGTCCCTAATATGTCTGTTTTTTGCTGCAGATGGTAAATGTAGAACCCACGTTTGTGCGAAACACCGTCCATGGAGCCATTTCCGTCCATGGAGCCATTTCTTATCCCCCATAGAACGGCTTCATCTTTTGATCGCTGGAAAACTTGGTTTTGCTTCCGTCCCACCCTTTTGGTGGACGGCAAGCACATTTAACAAAAATGAAGAGGCTGGACTGATGTTCTCGATGCATGCACACCAGCATACTGCGGGGTGCCTGCTATGTACAACACCTGTGCACTGCCGCTGCTTGTATAGTGCTTGTACAGTAATTATGGCGTAGTGGGTACTTCCCTACTTGGCAAAATGAGAGTTATGGCGCAGGGGATACCTGCCACCTCTAGTTGCAGTAGTTTCCCCAAGCGTTTAAAATGGCATCTAAGAACATCGGTCCTACAGCTTACGCTGCCACTGTCCTGCGGTTACACGCAGGACTGGCTCTTTTTTGGGGGGAAGATTTCATTAATCCACAGCTTATTCGTTAATCACACCATGTGCATCGCCTATGATGCAATGCTTATTTAGGGAAACCAGCGGTAGAGTGCAAACGTCTCCGCTTCATACTCTGATGAAGAAACGCGGTAGTTTGCACCAAGTTGCACCAAGCTTAAGGCACATCGAGGTTGGCCAATCCTCATGTCTAGCAGTCATGCGATGCATAGTCAGCCAAAATTCAACCTAGATGAAACACCAAGTCATTGATGCAGGAGCCAACGTTTCGACAAGCGGACTTGTCTTCGTCAGGGCAGCAACTGCAGTTGCCGCCCTGACGAAGACAAGTCCGCTTGTCGAAACGTTGGCTCCCGCGACATTCCCTGTTCTAAATCGTACTTTGCGATTTGTTCATCGATTCAAGCATCCATCTTCCCCTGAGCTTCTCTTCTACTTTGCAAGTCATTGATGGTAATTCCAAAGCTATCCATTGGCTATCACATAGTACTGACATAGTCCAGGGCACGACCAAGTCATTCCCGGCAATTTCCAGCATGTATTAATTGATTATCACATGGTATCGACATGTACCAGGGCTGCCTAGACACTGCCAAGTCCTTCCCAGCATTTTCTAAGACTTGTCAATTACTGATTAGCTACAGATTGGCTATCGTATGGTATCGACATACTCTAGGACTAACCTAGGCACTGCCAAGTCTTTTCCAGCAATTTCCAAGATTTATTGATTATTAATTAATTATCGATAAGCTATCAATAGGCTATCGATCGGTTATCACATGGTACCAAAATGCTTCAGGGATATAGCAAAGGCACCACCAACTCATTCCGTCGTTTTCCAAGATTTGTCAGTTATTGAGCGCTTATTGATCAGCTATCGCATGTTATCGCCATGCTTCAGGGCTAATGCAAGCACCACCAAGTTATTCTTGGCATTCTCCAAAATTTATTAATTATTGATTGCTCGTTGACTTGCAATCAGCTATCATGTGCTATTGATAATCAGGTTAAGCTTATCTAGTATCCAAATAGTGGTGGCTTGATTGTTGCTAGGCAACAGCATGAAGTATTCTGCAACGATGGCCATTTCTCCTTCAGCTTTAAATGGCCCCAAACCACCCCCAACCTTTTTTTAAACATTTAAAGTTAACATGCGCATCGAGTTTAGAATGCGGTCACGATGAACATTTCCGAATTCGGCAGTGCTGTATGCCGTGGCTGAACCATAAATTCAAAAAACAATCCCGTGCACCTCTCTCGACTTTTCTGGCATGACTTTTCTGGACTTTCCTGGCATGAGAGTTAGCGTGACGTCACCAGTGTGTTGTTTGGTGACGACAGCAGGGGCGGAGCTACGTCGATTGGTTGAAGGAGAACCTACGACATGCGCTCCTTCACGACATGCGACACGACATGCGCTTTTTTCCTTCATGCTACTCTTCCTCATCGTGTGTGGTGTGCTGTTCGTGTGTGCGCGCTTGTCACGTGACATTCGGAGGAGCACTCGGGGAGGAGGTGGCACCAGCAAGCGGCCAGTGCATGTCGCTGGAGAGAGCGAAACAAGCAAGTGCCGCATTTTAGTAATCAAACGCATCTAATTTCGCTATTACGTCACCATTTCGAAAAATTCTTACAGCCACGTCTTCGTTGCAGACACCGGCACTACAGCCACACATCAACTAAATTTTGACCTGTGGGTGGTTTAGGAGCTGTTAATAATAAAATGTTATTGCAAGGGTAAGAGGAGCCGGTGCTCTGATTGCGGCAGACCAAACAAATTGACAGGTGGTCGAGTGATCTATGCTTTGCTGCGTCAGTGATAAGGTGACAGCAAACCACTGCCATTAGTTCTTAAACGATCCACTACGCATAAATGCTGGGGCTGTTCTCACTTTGGATACCAGCGCCACCGAGCTATATGATAACCATAATATAACCACGTGCCCCTGCGCTCATAGAGAGCAAAGTGATCGCCTGGAGGAATGAGCGTTCAGCTCCTTTCCTCACCCTCTCACGAATGCTGCGCTGGCAGAGAGTTGTGGTAGAAGAGGGGCAGGAGTGGAGAGGAGGGCTGGCAGCGGCTGATGGTACTCTGCTTCTGGGCAGTCTAACCAGCCT